>OZ025299.1:87813872-88182836 GCA_964019185.1 Maratus speculifer | reverse complement strand
TGTGATTATAAGCTAAGGGAGAGTTTTTGAAAATGTCGTATTACAACAATTTTTAACAAATATTACAATTTTCTAATTTTTTTTCTGTTTTATCACGTCTCTTTCGTTCAGAAAAGTAACCTATATTTTAAATTTAAAGACTGAAGTTTATGTATACAATAAAGAAATCGCCAACGGTGCAAAGAGAACTAAACTTTTATTCTTATTGTTATTACTAAATATCAAAAAATAATTGAAATCATAATAAGAAATGCATAAACATATATTATCATTTCTTAAAAAGGCCACTCGAGTCACTTAAAAAGACCAAGATGATAATGTTAAGTCTATGGGGGCGTTTTTTCTTTTTTTTTAATATCTCGCTCAAATTTTAATGTTTTTGCGTGATTTTTTTTTTCATAGGATAGCTGAGAACGATCTACAACCTGACTAGTTTTTACTTTTTCGATTTTGGTTTAGATTTTTTTTAAAAAAACACCTAATTTAACTTTCGAAATCGGTCGGAACCCGTTCTGAAATTGAAACTATCATAATATTAAAAAATATAACCAAAATCGAAAAGGTAAAAACTAGCCCGATTGTAGATGGTCCTCAGCTGTCCTATGCAAAAAACATCATGTAAAAACATTAAAATTTCCACGAGATATTTTTAAATAACGCCCTCCATAGACTTAACATTATCATCCAGGTCTTTTTGAGGGATTCGAGTGTCCTCTTAACCCTGTGAGCTCTGATGGTAGAATTTTCTACCACATAATTTTAATTCCAAAATGTCACAACGACACCGGAAAATTTGAACAAATTTATTTGAAAAAGGTTTAATGCATTTGTGTGTGTGTGTGTGCGCGTGTGTGCGCGTGTGTGTGTGTGTGTGTGTGTCGTTAATGGGCTTTTTCCGTTGCAAAATACTGGTGCCTATGTGAGATTCGAAATTTTGAAGAATTTTACCCAAAAGAGCTCAAACGGTTAAGTACACAGTAACAAAATAATTGTTAAAACAAAATAATACTCGATGAAAAGACAAGTATTGGAAGATGGGGATACTTGAGCCATTTTTTTAATTTTAATTTTTTTAAATTTTTTAGAATTTCTTAGAACGAAATAAAATATTGAAAATGGAAATTTGATATTTTTTCTTCAATTGAAAACCACTTTCAATTAATTTTGAACTATTTTTCTATGTCTAATAATTTTTTTCTTTTTCTTTTACATCGTGGCTCAAGTATACCCATGGAGGGGATACTTGAGCCAGATATCACATTCGCACCAGTATTTTGCAAAAAAAAAAAAAAAAACGATTTACAATATACGCGAAAAAAAAAAAAGTATTAAACCATTTTCAAATAAATTTGTTCGAATTTTCTGGTGTCGATGTGACATTTCAGAATTAAAATTTTGTGGTAGAAAATTCTACCAGCAGAGCTCAAAGGATTAATCACCATACTTTCAAAATAGTACCAAGGTATGTGATTTCTTTTTTACATGTTCAGAACTATAAATATGTTGCCATGTTGCCAGTTTTAGAAAGAAAAATTGAACAACTGTAGAGATAATAAGGATTTTAAAATTCCTAAATTATTCAACAAAACTTGCTTCAAAAAGGCACATTACTAATTCACATCAAAATAATAAAATAAGGAAATTTTATTTCAGATGTAGCCAGACTTAACCAAAAAAGCTTGATTCATACATAAATATATTTTGTAAGAAAATTGTGATTACCAATATCAGCAATATCTTGGATTTTTTCAGAAATAAATTTATGCTTCCTTCGTGAAAAAACATGAATTCAGTAATGTTAACAAAAATTACAAATTAAAAAATATATATGGAATCGATATAAAACTAAAAATGTCAAATTTTGTCCCTTTATCTGAATTGATCTCAAGTATCCCCTATGCTCAAGTATCCCCACTCTCCCCTACTATTAATCGTACACCAAAGCTGAAAAAGTTAAACACATACTAAGCATGTTTTATTCTGCCTGTTCGTCATCCCTTTTTGTTCAAAATATTTTGAAAATGTAATAGTTTCTTTAGTTGTTTTGTCTTTAAATGTATTTTAAGGCTCTTATACATGTATATATATATATATACTTTTTTTTTTTTTTTTTTTTTTTTTTTTTTTTTTTTTTTTTTTTACTTTTCAACATAAAAAAATTATGAATTCGATTTTTCTGACTGATGTGTATCACTGCTCTAATTCATATAAATATACTCGAATTCCCGTACAATTAATGCATGTTATTTAAAAAAATTAAGGCATGTTCGCTTTTAAAAAATAGCATTTATAGTTCGTTTATATGGACACTCAAAAAAATTCCATCGTATTATGTTCAATGAGGAATATTCGTTTGTAGTGTATTTTAATGTTGATACATTATTTGAAACATTATGAAACTGTATGCATTTATGAAGTGCACTAAAATATGCTTTCCGTATAATATGGAATGCAAATTATTTATCCTTTATTTTAAGTGTCACCCAAAAAAGTTCGGTTACAGAAAGGTGTAAGGGAAGAATTGTTTGAAGCTTATTTTAAGGGTGCTAAACTATTGCAAATTTTAATAAATTCTTATAAATAATTGAGGTGCAGCGTGCGATGCTTACAGTAGAATATCACGTTCATTACAATTATTGTTCATTTACATGGACACACAAAAGATTTTGGTTATAGTACACGTCTAAGAGAAATAATTACTGGAAGTGCATTTTCAGTTGTAGTATTCTTTTCTAAAATTAACAGATTGTTTACATATTATTACATAACAAATTGTTTACATCTGATGTGCATAAATAAAAACAAAAACTCTTGATGAATTAAAAACTTGCAATGCAGCAATTTACTTTATGGTTGTACGAATTTACAATATGTTTCTTAAAAAATATATCAGATTTTGAGTAATGCTACCCTATTGACATTTTTTTCGTATTTCATCATTTTGTTGTTGTTGTTGTTAAGTTTATATTCACAGTGTAATCTTTATGTTCAACGTGAAAAAAAAGATAAAATTTTTCCCACCGCCACTTTTTCATTGACATCTCATAAATTAAAAAGATGGGTTTTAAAAGAGATAATATCGAAATTCATGTGACGCCTTAGTTTGACTTTCACCATTTAACTGATCAATATTTTTATAGCATGGTTTTAGATTCTTTTTTCGGATTAAATTTCTCCAATCATTCATAATGCAAAATATACGATTAATTCGGAAATTGACCAAAATTTCTCATTTCTTTGGATTAGTCCACTGTCTCCGTATATATTTGTCAAACATTATTGCATTCTATATTATTTTTTAACGTTTATATCAATATTTAAATGCGTTATCCTATAAATCTCCTGAGAAACATTAACCCGGCAGAACACGCGCTTACCTAGGTATGAATAATTTTAACTTTACCACCAATAAAATCAAATTATAACAGTCACTTTATTAAGCCGGAGACAATTCTTACAAATTTTGCGATAAAATAAGTTGAAGATTACTTTTAAAAAATTTGTGGTTACAATTGTAAAAAACCATACTCACTCCGGGTCTTTTAGGCCCTTCGCGTGCCCTCGCGGGTTAAGAATGCAAGAAATTTTAATATTTTCTCGTGGTAAAATATCTGGGTTGCCAAATTTGGCCTCTTTTTTAATTCTGAAATTTTACATTTACACCAGAAATTCTATATTCTGTAGTTTTCTTTGTGTAATGACCTGTGGATACCTGTGGTAAAATTCTTCTTCTAGAATATCTCATGTGAAATCGAAGTCTTTAAATTGAAAGTATAGGCCAAACTTACAACCCTGAAAAATTTATGAAACGGCCACTAACCGCTTCCCTGATTTACCCGTACGTCATACGGACAATGAGTTTTTGCCAATCATGATTTATTATTCTCACCAGTAAATTTTTACTTTGAATGATTTGATCCGAGCATTTTTCTGATTCAATTTGGCAAAAATATCTGTTTTGAAAACCGGTAATAAAAAATTAAAAATTCTATGAAAAACATGAAAAGAAATAGGCATTATTTGAAAGTTTTTTCAAAAATATTGATCAGTTAAGTGGATTTGGACCCATTGAGCAGTGATGGCTGAATTTTTTACAACTTAATTTTAATCTCCAAATGTCACATTGGCACCGGAATATTCAACCGAATTTATTTCAAGATAGATAAATGCATTTTTCGAATATATTATAAGACAAACCTTTCGTTTATAAAATACTGGTGCCAGTGTGATATTTCGGCAATCTGACTTAATTTACCCTCAGAGCTCAAAGGTTAAATGTCGTTGCTGTTCAGAACAAGATACATGCCAGACTTCAACATATCCTTCTATCTTGTTTTTTAACGGATAATTAAAACGCAAATTAAGTCATTTCTAGAAAATATTGTGTAAGCCATAAAAAGTTATTTAATTTTTCCGCGTTCGAAATTAAATATTTTTATAGTTTAACAAACTTTTTCTCAGATTGCACACTAAAAGAATTCCATTAATATTAAGATATTTTACTGGCAGTCGATCATCAGTGCAATTTCTTTATTTTAATGAAAAAAAATTTCAATGTAACTTATTTTTGTGAATGTAAACAAATTTAGAGAACATGGATTAGAAAATAACCTTAACAGAGAGTAGTACTAAAATAATAGTTAAACTGTCATTTTTGCTTTATACAAATTTCGAATGTCTCTATAAAGTGTAAAATTTATGTTGAATGCAACAATAAGACACATTAATTTTGTTCAGGATAAAAAATAAAGAAAAGAAAGAGAACATTTTAGCTCTTTGGAAAAACCATTGTATTGCTATTTTATTTATATTATTACTACTGCGATTACTTTGAATTAATCTTATTATTTAACTAGATTAATTTTTTGTGGAATAAAATTGCTAATAGAAACCTAAATATATTCAAATAGCTTAGTTTTCGATAATAATTTCAACGATAATTGTGTCAATTGAAGTGTTCTACCACGCTTCCGCTTTTTCGTACCACAAAAATTTAACAGAATTTTTTTGTTATCTAATCGGTAGATTGACGATTTAAAAAAGTAAACGGTAGACGATTTAAAAAGGTAAAATTAAATCATAAAATTTTTGTGGTACAAAATTTTCAGGATAGAATTTTTGTGAGTCTAAGACGTAGGCAACTATGCGCGTGCCATTTTTATAACAGTAAAACATTGAGACTTCCTTATTGAATGTCTGAATAAGTTTACTTTCGCCATTTAAAAAAATTATTGTCACATTTTTCCTATCAAATTGACATCAATATAATTTGAAGAAAATATTGAAAATTACGAAATAATAAGTAAAGCTCTCTATTCTCACGATTAATTGACAAAAGAACACTTTTATTACCTACTTTTTACTAATGTAAATAATTTTTCGTAGGATGTTTCAATTAGAGTAAAAGCTGAAAGGTCAGCATTCCTTAAGAACTTCTTTCAGTGGTAGAGAAATATTTCTTAACTTGTAGTGCAAGTTCAAGGCTGCGATAATTTTTTTTTCTTTTATTTTTTAAGTTGAAAGTTTCGACATATTTTGAAAGATACGTAAGTTTTATGCTCTTGTGTAAAGCTGGAACGCAATAATTTGGTTTTCATAGTTAAAGAACGTTAGCTCTCAAAAGCAATACAAATTAACGCTATTATTATAAGATATGCAGGTACATAAACACCTTTCTATCTATATGGTCTAGGATGAAGAAATCAATATAATTAAAACCGTCTGAAACATAATTACGTCATTGTATAAAAAGATATTTTATTTAATTCAATAATTACCTGAATAAGAATTCTTCTTTTATATATAAAAAAAATAAAAAGACAATATTTAATGTTCTCTAATAAAATCAGGGTCCGTTACGCATCAAGGGATTCAGTTGATTTTAGATGCTTTAGTACCAGAAATTTCTTAAAGTACTGGTTGCTATATCAGAAGATACATTTTTTTTAACCATTAAATAACACAAATAATATAAAAAATAAATTCTGATACAGTGCTTGAAAGTCCTTGACGAGTACGAACCCTGAAAAGCGACAAAATGTCATAGCTGCCAACTTTTACGCATTTTTCCTACCACAAAAATTTTATAGTAAATATTTTTCTATTTAATCGTCGAAATCTTATGATTAAACAAATAGAAAATCCCTGTACAATTTTAGTGATAGCAAAAATGCGTAAAAGTTGGCAGCTATAAAATATGAAATTTTTAATACGTAGGGCATAGCTGCCAACATGTACGGATTTTTCCAGGATTTAAAATTAAACAGAAATTTTGTCTTGTTTCATCGATGGAAGTAGTTAGTTTTCGGCAATTGTTTTAGTTGAAATTTTCTGCTAAATTTTTGTGGTAGGAAAAATCCGTACACGTTGGCAGCTATGGTAGTGGGATTGCAAAGTTTCAATTACAGATGAATATTTTTTTAATGTTCCCTCGCACCACTTTTTTAAAACAAAAATCTTTTACATAAGCTTTAAGAATATTTGCAAGGAAAATATACTACGAAATGCATTTCTTCAAGGTACTGGTGTGACTGAAATATAGACATATTCGCCTGTAAATGAAACTTCGCGATACCTCCGCGTATTTTTTGTGAAGTACGGTTCTGCTCCATTTTTACATCAAGCTTTAATATTCAACCTGTAAAATTACTTTCTAATTGCACTGCTTGTTTTACAATATAATTGAAGAAAAAAACTAATTTTAAAAACACATGTATAATGCCCGCATATATTTTGTAAAAGATTTGCCATAGCTTACATTCAAAAATATTTTAGACGAAATTATAGTTTCCAAAAATAGAACGTGACAAATCAATATATATTGAATATTTTTGTAATTCTTTCTTCAAAAAAAAAATAAATAAAATCTGAAGGAATTTGCCTAATTCATAAAATTTGTTCATAAATCTAAAAAATGTTGATGCATCTGACAGTAGAAAATACAGTAATTCCTTAACATTCGCGAGGGTTAGGTTTCGCGAATGTCAAAACCGCGGCCGCAAAAATGCTATTTTTATATTCTGTTCACACCACTATTTAAAAAGAATACATTTTGCATTATTCTTTTCTTGCTGACATTGCTAACGCGTATGTAAAAGATTTATGTTTTTAAGAAGTAGTACGAATGTTGAAATGGTCTGGATTTTCTATTTCGCGAATAATCAAAATTCGCGAATGTTAAGGGATTTCTGCATATAGAAATCTGTTGTATTTGTAAAAATCATCATTAGTAAACTTTCACAAAATGGTTGTATAATTTATACTTTGCAAAACAAAGAATATCTAAAATAAATAAGTCTAAAATAAACCAGATCACTGATTTTGAAAAGCAAGATCTGATAATAATTACATGTGGCATTTACCTTTATATGTATTTTAAATAAAATATTTCTTGAAACGAACAAAAATCCTCGCCTTTGTAAAAGAAAATTATGATCAAGTTTATTTAGAATAGTTCGATAATTCATTTAGTGCAAAGCGGAAAGTACATAAGATTAGCAACAATTAAACCAATGTAAACTGCTAGTTTTGAAATGTAGCAATTCACAACAAAACTTTTATGTAGTTTAAATAAAAATTTCTTAAAAAGTACAAAAATATTTTCCTCTGTAAAAGAAAATTAGGATTAAGTTTGTTTAAAATAGTTGGATAATTTATTTAGTGCAAAGTTGAGAGTACATAAGATAAACCACGACTAAAAAAAGTAAATTGCTAGTTTCAAAAAGCAGATATCTATCTTATAATGTATTTTTTTCTTTCATTTTGTTAATAAATATTTTTCCCTGGCATGCATTCAGGAAAGAAAAAACAAGCATAAAAAAATGGAGTTATTAGTAAAGGGAATGAGACCTACCGGGTGATTTTAAATTCATGGTACAAACTTTAAGAGTTGTACAGCACTTTGCAATAATCGTTCATTGTATAAATATATATATATGCAGTGTTTCCAGTGGGCAACTTTTTTTAAATTCAGATTTCTTGACTGGCAAAACTTTTCTGGGATGGTAAAATTCCCCTTTTTTTCACCTTAACTAATATATCATTGAATAAAGTCAATTTTACCATTTCAAAAAACTGGTGCCAATTTAAAAAAATCTGATTTTTTTTTTTTTTTTTTTTTTTAAGTAGTGCACTGGGAACGCTGTATAGAAGCGCAAGTGACGCTTTGGGTGAAACCACCAAGGGGTCAATATGATCCCCTCCCTTTTTTTTCTTCAAAATTTTTTATTTATACCAGAAAATTCCTATACTATTCTTTTCTTTATTTAAGGCACGCATTTCATGATTACTCAAAGAAAAAACTCTTTTTTTGGAAATTTCCGGTGTGAAATAGAAAAACTCCATTTCTATTTATTTTATTTTATTTTATTTTATTTTTTCATGTACTTTCTGTGTTTGACAAATACAACATTTACGAGGTTTTTTTTAATTCAAATAATTCGATTTTATACCGGAAATTTCAAAGAAGAATTGTTTCTTTATGTAATGATAAAATGTCTGTAATGATAAAATGTCTATCTTAAATAAAGAAAAGAATGGAACAGGAATTTTTTGATGGCACGAAGAAGACATTTTGAAATAAAAAAAGGAACAAATTCGTCCTCTGCTGTTTGTACTCCAACGCATGACTTGCGCCCATACTTGCCTATACAATAAATGACTATTACAGTGTCCTGTACCAACTCTTTATGTCTGTATAGTGTTTTGTCTAGCACTTGTGAGTGATATAACTGATTAGGGTGCCATAAGATGACGGCTGTTTTTTATTAACCTTCCGTCTACCAGACGGGCCCATTGGACCCGACAGCAATATTTCTGGTGTCGATGGTAAAATGAGAAATTGTCGATTGACACCGGAATTTATAAAGGACTTGTCTAGATATTACGAATTCCTTAATTTAAGCTTTCATTGTAAAAGCAAAATTATATTAAAATATTACTGGTGCCGTTTGCAAGTTTGGAATTAAAATTAGGTGTTGCCGTAGATAAATGGGTGTTTTGTCTGGTAGACGGAAGGTTAATCGGATCAACAGCTTCTAATTGCCGCTGGTAAAAACTTCCACCAGTAAAATTGAACAGAAAATTTCGCTTTATTTATATGCCTTATTCATAAAAAATGCTTGCCACAAACATGATTTTTTTTTTACTGGTGTCGGTTTTTTCAGGTATTTGCCAGGTATTATAATATTTTCTCTGACACTGATAGAAAATCATCTTGGTTGTCACAATATGGCAAAACTACTACCGCCAAAGTACATTTCTGCCAGAAAAAAACAAATGTCAATTTTTGCCATTAATTTTTGATTGAAATTTTCCATTAGTTTAGATAAGGCGTTTAACACTAGAACGCCCGAAAATTTTACTCATGTTTGTTAATAACATTTAACACCAGAATTTTTATTAAAAATTATTTAATTAATTTATTTAACGTGAATCTTCGTGGTTTCAATTTAACTTATTTCTGAAAAAAATTTCTGGCTTAAATTGAAATTTAATCTCATGGCCTGAGTCGAATCGACTCCTACCGGCCATTCTAGTCTTAAATAAGGCAAAATTTTCTACATAAATTAATTGGTGGAAGTTTACCGCGGTTGTAATGAACTCTACTCCGAAAGTGGTTACACTTGTAGCTTCATAAATTAAAAATATGTCAATTCCTTTTTCTTATTAGTTTCATGGGATAAAACCGTCAGCATAACGTACATTTTGCAATACACATACATTTAACGTCTGAATTTAAAAGGCTATCAAAAAATTGAATAATATAAACTAAGACAGACTTGAATACATTTTTAAAAAATAAATAAAATTTTACACAAAAAAAAATCAAACACTGAAAAACATTTAAAAATACAAGAGTAAACGTTTCGCCAAGCTACAAGCAGCGCCTCATCAGTCCAAATACCGTAATTTCGGGTGTATAAGCCGCAGATCAAACAATTCTTTTTCGACCCAGAATTTTTTAAGAAACAAATATAACTAGTTAGATCGCCGTAAATATTTATCTTCAATCACTAAATAAGATTTCTGGGTCCAAAAAGAATTGTTTGATCCGCGGCTTATACACCCGAAATTACGGTAATTATTCATTGCGTAACAAACATTGGAACAAATCAAGACAGTTACTATTACTTAATAACTAACAACAGTCAAGGCAAAGAATGAAATTCCTTGAATATATCCCACTTAAATCAGACATAGATGAAGATATAATGTATCAAAGATTGATATCAAACGAAACCCTTTTTTAAAAAACATTTTTTCATGTTCATAGCATCGTAAACACTTTCACTAACGCTCGAGTTTAAATTTTGACCCACCCTAAGATTCCGCCATAATAAACAGAACAATATTATCGCAATAGAAGTTCCTCTACTAAAAGACATTTAACTACCAAGTGACAAGATTCCGTTTAACACCTGAACGAATGTAAAAACCAGACTCTCGAGTCTGAACAATCTCGATATATCCTAAAGGACGTAGGAACACAGGATTTTACGGTAACCTTCTATGTTGCCAATTAATTTGCTAGAAAATACGTTTTAAATCAATACGAAATTAATACAGGGGAAAAAGAAAAAAAGTTCTATCAGTCGAACGGAATAATAGTGACGCAATAAGGCTGGCATCGCAAGTAAGAAATTGTGAATAATCGAATGTTTATAGAACGTAAATAAAAGGGGTATTATGAAACAGATAAAAGAATAAAATTAAGTACTGGAGTTTTAGGAAAAGTGTTGCTTTAACAGATTAATGTTTTGTAGCATAAAATAAAATAAAGAAGCGCTGATTAAAGGTATTGAATTAAAATTTAATAAATATGTTATGGTATTAAAAGACAAGAAAACTTTAAATATTATAAGAATTTGGAAATAATTAAAAGCGAATTTTTTTTATTACATATATATATGTATATTTTAATTATGGATTGATAAAGTTTTAATTTCTTAATGAAATATAATACGGAAACAAATACTGAACGATTATATTTACATTACTTTTAGTGCAAACACGTTTATCTTTTGTAATCATCTGTCTGCAAATGACAAAGATACAGATTCTAAAAAAATGCTTGAAAATTATTTTTACAACAGTAGAAATTCAGTGAATTGCCATACAGTTTTCAAACACACCGCGATATCTTTTCAAATTGTTTTTCAAAGCATATTTTTTTCTCTTTTCACTTTTCTCAAAATTGAAAATGTGGAACATTTAGAAATTAAAAATATTGCAATAAAATATAACAGAAATGAAATTTTAATCGTCAACTGGTCTCAATCTCAAAATGACGCCAGCGTTACGCACAGATATGCTTGTAACTTTATAATATACGTGTAATATAAGAATAACTGGATAATTTATTCAGTACAAAAGAGGGAGTTCAAGAAAAAAAAAATAGACCAAAGTAAGAGACGAGTGCACATGTTTGAGACTTAAGTTAATCTGTTAAAAATCAAAGAAAAAAATGCGTTAAGTGATCTGGTTTTATACATGTATGACAGGTTTTATTCGTGTGAATATCCACGTACTCACAAATATCGAGTGAGTTGTTAGCTCGTATCATTCACCTTTTTTAGTCTCAAAGCCTACATCTTCATCGTACAAAATGTTAATAATTTAACTGATGATGTTTAGAAACATTTATCATGTTGCTACTTCTGCTGAATTATTTCATAAAAAATTTACAACACGTAGCATGTAAATCGTGAAATGAGAGTTTAGAAAGTTGAATATAAGGTGACAGACCGTTTTCAAGGTTCAAGGGGACACATTACCTTTGAAACCGTCTACATGCCAGACATCAGTGTTGTCAGACAAGCTACATTTTTAATTGGCATCACTTTTTTGCCAATAGTAAAATTCGTTTTAATTTAATGGTACATTAATTAAGGGCAATTTTATTCTTTGAGGAGACACAGTACCTTTGAAACCATCTCTTCAATTTTGAATAATATTGTAATATGCGTGGTGGCGCAAAACTTAATACTTAAAATTAAACAAAATTAGCCAATTTTTTTTATTAAAACAGTCTATTTCTTTAGAATTTAAAATTAAAAAAAATTAACTTTTTTAAAATCTCTACTTCTTTTACAAATATGAATATTTTGGCTTCAATTTATTTTTAACATTCATTAGAATATACCACATAAAACTTTGTATGGATTTTTAGATGCTTGGGATTTTACATCTAATACCAATTTTTTTTTCTCGTGTATACAAGGACTCTGGCACCATTATTAATAATAAGAAAATTTACATTTAATTTTTAAATCACAACATTCATAATCCTCGCCTTCACAGATTTTACGATATTTTTCTGCAGTGAAACACTTCGAAAATATTCTTAAAATTTAGTGGTATAACTGTGCGAACCCTGGTATATCAATAAATGAAGGAAATTCGACAAACTCTCAATTTAAACCTTTTTTAAAAAATAACTATACATTTGAATGTTAAATCCATACACAAAAATATTAAATACCCTATGGAGAACAAGTAAAAAAAAATTCAAACCTCTATCTAAATTAGCAGAAAGCTTCAGTACTTAAAAGCCTCAGTGTTTATCGAACAAGCAAGTTATAAACATCCGAACACGGTTGTGATAATAAAAAGTGGAAATTTAAAGTTTTCATTAGTATGAATAATTCCGCTCGATCTTTAACAAAATTTACAATATCTCGCGATATACCGTAATTTCGGGTGTATAAGCCGCGGATCAAACAATTCTTTTTGGACCCAGAAATCTTATTTAGTGATAGAAGACAAATATTTACGGCGATCTAACTAGTTATATTTGTTTCTTAAAAAATTCTGGGTCAAAAAAGAATTGTTTGATCTGCGGCTTATACACCCGAAATTACGGTAAATGTTGCATTAGTAAAAAAGAGGGGTCAAATTATTCACAATCAAAAAAGCTTTCCTTACTATAAAAAAGGAAATCGGTATTTTGACAAATAACAAGGTACCGTGTCCCCTTAACCACATTTAGTTAATCCTTTGAGCTCTGGTGGGTAAATTTCTTCAAAATTCGAATTGTCACATTGGCACCAGTATTTTGATAAGGAAAAATTCGGTTTGCGATATACTCGAAAAAATGCATTAAAACTTTTTCAAATAAATCTGGTCGAATATTCCGGTGCCAGTGTGACATTTCAGAATTAAAACCAAGTGGTAGAAAATTCTACCATCAGAGCTCAAAGGGTTAATAAATATTTTCATATTTTGAGTTTCATTGGTTTCAGTATACATAATTTCTCATTTAACTTTTGACATACCTTACAATAAAAAGTTCAAGTCTAGAAGTAATGTTAGTACTTTGTATTTCAATTTATTTTTTAATTAATATATTTGACAGAAAATGCTAAATTTTCTTTTTGTCTAAAGCTGTGAAATTTATTTTTCTAGACATTCTTTATACCGTAATTTCGGGTGTATAAGCCGCAGATCAAACAATTCTTTTTCGACCCAGAATTTTTTAAGAAACAAATATAACTAGTTAGATCGCCGTAAATATTTGTCTTCAATCACTAAATAAGATTTCTGGGTCCAAAAAGAATTGTTTGATCCGCGGCTTATACACCCGAAATTACGGTATATGTGTGTGTGTGTGTGTGTAACCATTATAAATCAATGCAAAGTCTCACCAACTAATGTAAATATATAAATAATTAAGGAATTTATTCATATTAAAAATTCTGTATAAATCATTATAAAATTCTTTTAAATGGATCCTTATAACAAGAGGAAAATGGAATTGAAAATACAGTAAACAATGAAAAAAAATCATGAGTAAAGCATAGATTATAAAACACTCTCCAACTCATTCAGAATAATGTAACAAAACTGCACCGTTTAAATATTTAAAATAGTATTTCTAATTCAAACACATGGAAACCCTTATCACATTTGATAACGCAAATTTCATCTGCACTCATTGGGTATGCCCGTATGGAAACCTTCCTTGTAAGTTTTTAGCTCGCAGAAAAACCCTAATTTTCAGCTAAAAATCTTGTTAACTCCCGAAGTACTCGAGTAATTTCGATAAATAAAAATTTCCGTTGAAGAGTACAAATATAAGCTTATATGTGTAGAAAATTTCATAAAAATTCAATTAGCTTCAGAAAAAAAAATCTGAAAAATGGAAATTTTCCATACTGCTAAAGGGCTATTTCCATGAGTACTTGTAGTGTAAGTCACAGGATACGATTTTTGGCTACCAGTATTTTAGTACGAAAAAATGTGATTTATTTTATCGGCACATTCTCATTAATTGAATAAGGCCAAGGAGACTTTTCGAAAATAACGGTGGCAAACAAGCATAGCAATTATAAGGTAATGTGACTTACACTACAAAACCCATGGAACTAGCCTAAAGTAAAAAGTTTTAGTCGCAGAAAACAATTGTCTGCCATAAGTCTTGATGGCAGATATAGTCATTCCAGTGAATACGATTCAAATTTTCGTCGGAATCGGACGGGTAGTTTCCGAGGAAACGGGTCTTAAAGATCGCATATTTCCCATAGGACTGCACCCAGTTTTGTCAGATGTGGCAATCCCAAAACTTTCTTTTGTCTCATACTTTTTAATACTTCAAAATTCGCTATCACAATGCCATAATTAAACGGCAATATGTGCCAATCATGAGGATTCTACTCATATAAAAAACCGCGCATTAGTTATTGAGAAATGACTAGAGATAAAAGCACTTAAATCTTACAAAATGAAGCATTACAGCGCCACTTGTT
This sequence comes from Maratus speculifer, assembly GCA_964019185.1. Taxonomy (NCBI): domain Eukaryota; kingdom Metazoa; phylum Arthropoda; class Arachnida; order Araneae; family Salticidae; genus Maratus; species Maratus speculifer. The sequence goes on along the minus strand of OZ025299.1, from coordinate 88,168,092 downwards.
TGGTGATAACACCGAAATCTAATTCGCAACAACTTATGTTAATATCTAACTGAATCTGAAATTTGATGATAATCCTTGCATTAGTTCTTGAGGTAGAGCTACAGCGGAGATCGTGAAAAATGCAGCATAGCGGCGCTATCTGTTGGGAAATGTACTCTGAAATGTAAACTACACCAAGTCATATTAAGGACTGGCGTAATACGAATTTTTATGAAAATCCGTGCATTAATTCTAGAGATTTAGTTTCTGCGGAAATTGAAAAAAAAATGCATCATAGCGGTGCCATCTGTTAAATGACGTACACCAAAATGTAGAAAACGTCAATTCATGTCAAGAACTAACTGCATCTGAAGTTTGGTAAAAATCTGTTCATTAGTTCTGGATATTGAGCTATTAGGGAAATCGTGAAAAATACTGCATAGAAGTGTCACCTGTTGAGCAATTTACATTAAAACCTAACCAGCACCTATACCAGGGACTAACTGAATATAAATTTTTATTAAATTCTATGCATTAGTTCTTGAGATTGAGAGTCAACAAAATTTGTGTCGCATACAGACTGACAGAGTCACAGACTCACAGACAAACTTTTCCCCCCCTTTTTTTACCTAAACATACAAATCCATCAAAAAATGGAAGTCAAAAATTTTCACGAATCCAATAAAGTAAAAATATTTGAGTCTAAAAAGTACTTCATTTTTAATTCTTCTTTCACGAATGTGGATATAACTTTCTATTTTTAAGCGCTAAATTAACTTAAAAACATAATTTATCACAATTGCTGTAATGATACCAGGCGAATGACATTCCTTGAATAGAAGGCAAAATCTTCGTCCTTCACCAACTTAAATACACAACGGTTATTTAGATTCAATCTATGTGGAACGAGTACGTAAAAAATTCCGTAAAAAGCATTTTTTTATTAATAAGTCGTGCTTTGTGATTTACTATTTTTTTCCAGAATTTTAATCTTTTGTATCTCTGCTTTGCATAACGGCAACAGCCCAAACTCAATGTTACTTGTACAATACGCTGATAAAGACCATTTAATTTACAATAGCATGTAGTTATGACGAATATCTTATTGACGAATTTTTCAATTTGACGAATATTATTTGGATAGTTAAAAAAATCCCGTTATCCTATTTCATTATAAAAATATTCACTTTAACGATTTTTAGGTGCGTTTATAGTTATATAAATGCGTAACACCTATAGTCGTCGTTCAGTCCGTCTGTCTGTCCGCATACAACAGTGCAAAAACTACCCAACCGAATGCTTTGAAATTTTAAATAGATAATTATTGCATAATTTTGTCGAATCGCTTCAAATGTTATGAAAATCGGATGCATAGTTTAATTACAGTGACGGTTAAATTTTTTCGTTACATTGCGGCCAATGGGAAAACAAATGTTTCAAGTGCATTTTAATGATGTTACAGCCTTTCAGATAGAATGAAATCGATATGCATTTACTGAAGTGTACTAAAATATACACTCTATTATAATATCTGTTGCAAAAAATGTTTATTATTCATTTACAGGGCCACACAAAAGAACTCCGTAACATAATGGTATAGGGTGGAACATTGTTTTCGGCGTATTTTAATCATGTGAAATATAATGAAATTGATATACATTGCTGAGGTTTATTATAAGTTACATCCTGTATCATATAAAGTGTATAAGATTAAAGGGATATAAAAGATTTCGGATACTATACTGCAACCGAAATACTGTAGAGATGATTGCTATACGTGCATTTTTAGTTGTAATATGAGTTTTTTTAAGATTAACTAAATTTTTGCATATTGCGTTGTATGTTTAAATGTTGTAGATCATATACAGGGTAACACAACAGAAATTGCATAGGGTACAGAATATACACGAAAGTAGCTTAAATGTGGTTTTTAACACTAGAACGCCCGGAAATTTTACTGAAGTTTCATAATAATAATATTTCACACCAGAATTTTTATTCAAAATTATTTAATTGATTTATTTAACGTAAATCTGCGTGTTCGAAATTTAACTTATTTCAAGAAAAAAATTCTGGCTCGAAATGAAATTTAATTATATGGTTGGAGTCGAATCGACTCCTTTCGGGCGTTCTAGTGTTAAATAAGTTATACATTTTTACGCTGAACTGCATTTAGTAAACCAAGATATGTTTGTAGAATATAGAAAAAAGGTATACGCAAAGAATTAGATACATGGCTGTCAATAGAAGATAATATCAGAAAGTGTTATTTCATTAGATAGTCTTAATTAACTTTTAGTTAAATAGTTGCATGTACGTATGTAAAGATAGTAAGAAAAATACAGAGCTGTACAAAAGATTAAAATATGCTAACTTCTATTGGGTATAAATTTCTGAAAGTCAAAATTTCAACCTATTAGGCATTTTAACACTTTACAACATAGTTGAAAATGTTTAAGAATTCGGTTTGTCTGTCCATACTCTAACTTGCGTTAATATAGTTGGAATTCTCTGTAACTGGTATTTGTTATTGAAATTTACTATGTCATGCTCGGTATTGAAAATAAAGTATGTAACGTTCATAGTTTATTTACAGAGCCACTCAAAAATATTCCATTATGTTACGGTCTTTGGGAAATGTCGTATTAATATAAATATATTGCACTTATAATCGTCATCCGGTTTGTTCATATGTCCGAATAAAACAGTGCAAATCTACTAAATAAATGGTTTGAAATTTCATTTATGTAATTGTTGGAGAATTTTGTCAAGTCATTTAAAATTTTAGAAAAATTGAATCAGAACTTACAAAGATAATTAGAAAAACTTTCATGATTCTAATAAAATCATATCGTATGTAATCAATTCAATGATATCCCGTAATAGGTTATGATTCTACGTTTGCAATATTGATTACATACTGTATAAGATGGAGTCTCATTATTTTCGTATTACTGAATTTAAGTTGTATAATACTATCATATTTTGTATTCATGCATTTCAACAGCTCTTGCATCAAAATCTGAATATTTATAGAAATAGTAATAGTACGATCGCACCTCATTTGCCACATTTGACGTGATATTTTCAACTTGTTTAGTATAACGAATTTAGTCAATGTTCTAGATATTCGTTATAACGAGATTTTACTGTATGTAAAATCATCTTAGAATTCTCAATACATATCGAAAATGAGTACCTTAATTTCCAGCGTATAACCCGCGGATCAAACAATTATTTTTCGACCCAGAAATTTTACTTAGTAATTGAAGAAAACTATTTACCTCGATCTAAAAAGTTACATTTCATTTAAAAAAATTTCTGGGTCGAAAAATGATTGTTTGATTCGCGGATTATACGCCGGAAATTACAGTAAGTTTTATTTATCATTTGATCATACTTATCATTTGTTCAGTGATAGAAAATTGGCGCAGAGATAGAGCCTGTCGACACCAATAATTTTTTTAGTATTTTTCGGCGCATCCAGTGGCGGAAATTCTCAGTTTTTATTAAGTTGAAAAATATCATAAAAAATTAGTGGTGTCAATAGGCTCCACCTCTGCGCCAATTTTCCACCACTATTTGTTTCGCATCGTTATTGTCAAAATGATCTTTGTAAATTTTGTAAAATTAAAAAGGTTGTAAACGAGGAAATATATATTTTTTACAAAAGTTAATTCATATACTTTACAATTTTGGCACCCAAAATTTGACAATATTTATGAGAAGTTCGTAGTTTTATTTTCATTGCAAACTGTTTATTCTGATTATTTGTGAAACAGTTGTTAACAAATTTTAGTGATTATTTGTTTTTATTTCTTTTATATACAGTCTCCGCCAAAAAAATCTTGACACTTTCCACTTTTGATGTTTTGTTAAATATCTAGAAATATACACAAGGAATCATTCTGAAACTGCTGGTGTGTAAACAAAATAGTACACGTCATATATTTTGACAAAGATTTTTCCCCGAAATCTAACAGGGGACCGTCAATAAAGTGAAAAAGTACGAAGATCTTTTGGATCACCCTGTCAAAACTAATGAAGCAAAACAGTTTAAACTGCAGATAATGATTAAGTGGTTTATTGTGATAAGTTGTGTCGATTTTTATGAATATAGCTTGAAAACTCGTAGAGAAATTAAAGTTTTTATAAAAACGGTCCAAAATTTTTCCAAGTTTTTTGCTTATAATTTTCAGAGCTCTTCATAAAACACAATAATCTTTTCAGAAAATATGACAAACAACATTGCACATAACACCCTGTAATCAGAATTAAAAAATAATAAAAAATGTATGAAAAATGAACAGGTTTACGAAAAAAAATTTTACTGCGCATGCGTCAACGCTGTTAAAATTTCATTAGCATATTATGTTAGTTAAATGTATAGAGCAACTTTTGTGAAAGTCTCAAAAACATAGCTTAAAAACTCTAAAAATTATCGTCAATAGAATATGGCCAAAATCCGTTATTTCCAAAATAAAGCAAAAAGATAAGGAGTTGTATCCAAATACGTGCAATACTGTGTAGGTACTAATCAATGGAATATGGATACAGCCCCTCATCTTTTTGCTTCATTTTGGGAATAATGGATTTTGACAATATTCTATTAACGATAATTTTCAGAGCTTTCAAGCTATGTTTTTGAGACTTTCACAAAAGTTGCTCTATACATTTAACTAACATAATATGCAAACGAAATTTTAATAGCGTTGACGCATGCGCAGTAAAAATTTATTTAGTAAACCCATTCATTTTTCATACATTTTTTATTATTTTTTAATTTTGATTACAGGGTGTTACGTGCAATGTTGTTTGTCATATTTTCTGAAAAGATTATTGTGTTTTATGAAGAGCTCTGAAAATTATAAGCAAAAAACTTGGAAAATTTTTGGACCGTTTTTATAAAAACTTTAATTTCTCTACGAGTTTTCAAGCTATATTCATAAAAATCGACACAACTTATTACAATAAGCCACTTAATCATTATCTGCAGTTTAAACTGTCTTGCTTCATTAGTTTTGACAGGGTGATCCAAAAGTTCTTCGTTCTTTTTCAATTTATTGACGGTCCCCTGTTATATTTCGGGGGGAAATCTTTGTCAAAATATATGACGTATACTATTTTGTTTCCACACCAGGAGTTTCAGAATAATTCCTTGTGTATATTTCTAGATATTTAACAAATCATCAAAAATCGAAAGTGTCAAGATTTTTTTGGCGGTGACTGTATGTGTATATGCTTAAGATGATGCATAGTTAGACATGCCAACCTCCGGCTTTTTAAAAATCATACAATTATACTTCTAACCAGAGATTTATTGAGTCAACGAAATTAAGTAAAGTTCAAATGACTCTCTGAGTTAATACTAGACATTTCTAATTAAATAAATTTTCTGGTTCAAAGTACGTTTTCATGAATTAACAAAAGCCGGAGGTTGGCAACTCTGTGCGTAGTAATTCATCAACATTCTCAAGGTTTAGCCGCCAACTTGTACGGATTTTCCCTACCACTAAAATTTAACAGAAAATTTGACCTAAAACAATCCCCGAAATTTAACAATTTCCAATGATGAAACGAAACAAAATTTTCTATTTAACCCATTAGTGCCTAGCGTCCCTTTTTAGGGACGCTTCAAAAGATGCATTCAGCACTGTTTTTGACACCGGTAAAAAAGAAAAGCAATAATTATTTTATTTAAATGATGCATTTTCGTGATTAATGAACTAAACTTAAATCTTCTAAAAATAGTGGTGCCAACCAAATAAAATTTACGCAAAAGATGATGGGCACGAATGGGTTAATTTTAGTGATAGGAAAATAACGTACAAGTTGAAAGCCATGCGAATGTCAAAACCGCGGTCGCAAAACTGCTATTTTTATGTTCACGCCACTATTTAAAAAAAAAAAAATAGATCTTGTATTATACTTTTCTTGCAAATGCTGTTAACGCGCATGCAAAAGATTTTTTCTTTTTAAAAAGTGATGCAAATGTTGAAATGTTCTGCCCTTTCTATTTCAAAACTCGCGAATGTGATGGGATTGCTGTATTCTAACATCTGAGTAAATATTTTTCAAATGGGAATTGTTGAGTCACAAAGGTATAAAAAATTTAGATTACGATAAATATTTATTTTTCATCAACGTCTGACTTTTTTTGTATAACTATAACTATAACTATATATTATATACATTGTATAACTATATAATTTTGTATTTTTTGTATCCAAACAAAGGTTTAAAAAATTCGCTAAAAACTAACACGTCTATTGTGAATTTTTTTTTTTTTTTTTTTTTTTGCTCAAAAACTATAACTGAAAGAACATATATATATATATATATATATCCTTCACCGCAAGTCCAATTAATCAGTATGCATTATGCATGACCTTCATTTTTCTTTCAATAAGTGCGAGCTGAATAAAACAAAGTATTTTCTTGTAGCTACATTAAATAAATCTTTCATTTGTAATCATTTACTTGTGAATTTATGGGTTACAATGCTATATGATTTATTAGACTAGAATTAATTATCCATAATGGTTTATGAAAAAAATATTAAGTGTTTGAAATAAATGAAAGATGCAGGTTGTAAGTTTTAATTCTCCTGTTCCTACATTCGAAGACACATGCGAGCCAGTGCTAATCCTATGAGTAAGCTATTTTCTAATATCTTGTTTGCATTTCGACATTTTTAAATGATATTAGAAGATAATCTCCCCATAGGTTTAGCATTAGCTTACGAGTGTCTTCGCCAGCAGGGACAGAAGCCTGAAATTTATCAAAAACATCCGAATAGATTATTTGTCAAAGTAAATTATTTTCTCCCATCAATTGTGTCTAGTAAATAATTCTCATTTATTACTTACCCATCTTACGTAGTATAGGGTAAGCCTTGCAATCGTTTTGAAAATCGAAAAAATTTTTGACGTATTTACACGTTTCAGTTACTGTAGATTAAAAAAAAACAACATATTTTTAGAAAAGAAAATTGTCGTCCGTCTGTCTGTAAACGCTCTATTTCCCGAACAAATTGAGATATAGAATTGAAATGTTGTATGTACTTAATATGTAAGAATGGGAGGAAGAATATTTAATATCAGTAACCTCGATTATCCGGAACTATTTTTTTCGGACTCTTGAAAAATTCGTTCAACTGAAAGATACATAAAAATTTTCGAATTTTTTTATGTGAAGGGGTGGACATAAAAGGCAATAAAATAGCACAAATTTTACATAAAGAACAAAGTCGATCGGATTTTTAGTTACCGAGATATTTGTTATGTTGTTTTCCACATTCTTCGATTTTTCATGATCCTGTATTTCATTCAAATTTCAATTCAAAGGTATATTTTAATTGGAAATGATACGCTTAATCCGACGCAGTAAACTGTTAACATGATTAATTATTTTTGGAGTTATAAAGATGTTTCTTTTACGCAATTCGGTACTACTTGAGTAGTTTGGCATTTTATATAATTTGTCGAAATTGGTCCATCAGCAATTCATCAATAGAACATTACTATGCATATTAAAAATATTTTAACATATGTTTAAATTTTGTTTTGGAATTGCAATGCATTTTATAAATAGTTGACACGTTTTATTTTCATATATTATGTTATGCATATCTATGATGGGTAAGTATTACGGTGGCCCCCAACGACTAGTTTTTTAAATTGTTACACAAATAGCGATTTAATGAAATTTGAATAAGTTTAAATGGCTAGTTCCATAAGTATTTGTAGTGTAAGCAGGGTGACAAGCACTGCTTCACAAATGATTGATTTCCACTACTAAATTTTACTATTATTCTTTACCTAATCAAACCTGAGAAATTTTGTCATCAAATAAGTCATTTACATGCTATTAAAATTTAGTGGTTTCAATCGGCCATTTCTGGTGCAGTTGAAGTCCTTGAAGTCTTTTTGGTCACTGGTAGTTTATAAAGAAAACTTTTTACTCATTTCATCGAAATATCTGATTAATTGAATGAGATGAAGCGAACTTTTTGATAAGAACAGTGGCCAACCAATGTTGCCAGTGGGCTACTATTTTAAAATTCAGATTTCTTGATTGGCACCACTTTTTTGAAACGGTAAATTATAAATATTTTCGCCTTAATTACCATGTCAATGAATAAGGGACATTTTATCATTTGTAAAAAGTGGTGCCAATCAAGAATCTGAATTTTTAAAAAATGCCCATCTGGCGACACTGTGGCCAACAAGCATAACACTTATCAGCTATGTGATTTACACTACAAAGACTCACGGTAGCCAAATATAAAAATTTAGTTTATATAAGCAAGAAATAAAACTCATTGAGCATGAACAGAAAATGAAGGAGTCTTAAAAATTGCTCAGCTAACTGGCAGCTTCATCTAAGACATTGCCGGTTCGAATCCCGGCCAGGACATTTTTCGCCAATTAGAAAATTACATCCCATATGAGTTATTCAGGGGTCGCAGCGTCCCTAAAATTTTCGCACATTCCTACCACAATTTTAAAACTGCAATATTTATCGTAAAATTTCATTTTAGGTGTTAAAGGAATCTTAGATGAAGATTTTTTATTTAAAATACTGGTATTATCTGACTGGTATAATATTTCCGACCCAGAAATTTTAGTTTGTAAATGAAGCCAAATATTTACGGCGATCTAAAAAGATTCATTTTATGTAATTAAATTTCTGGGTCGAAAAATGATTGTTTGATCCGCGGATTATACGTAGGAAATTACGGTAAGTGTGTCACAGAGTCTTAACTAGAACTTCAAGCATACCCTGACTTTAAAAAATAAATGTAAAAAACTTCTGAAATAATAATGAAATCTGGAGATTCAATTGGACTGCCAGTATAATTTTTGTGCATTCTATTTTTAAAAAAATTTCTGGTGAAAATGATTTCGTGAATTTCCTGAATATGTGAAATGTGGTGAATAGAGATTTAATAAGGTAACTCATACATAGCAGCACAAAAGGATTATTTAAATTGTCTTTTCCACTCAGCAAATAGAGTTGAAATTCAGTAATTGTACTGCTAACTGCGACTGCAAGTGCAATTCAGAATTTTTCCAGAGTTATTTTACAGAACAGAATTCTTTTAAATTTACTTTAAATAATCATGCCTGTGATGATTTGATTTCATCCGCACTACATCCATCTTCTAATATTTTTCTCAATTGATATTAACACTAGAACGCCCAGATGGAGTCTATTCGACTCCAATCATGTAACTAAATTTCAATTCGAACCAGAAAAATTTTCTTGAAATAATTTAAATTTAATCTACGCAAATTTACGTTAAATAAATCAATGAAATAACTTTGAATAAAAAATCTGGTGAGAAATATTATTTTCAAACTTGAGTAGAATTTCCGGGCGTTCTAGTGTTAATAAACATGTTGTTAAAATATTTTCTCTGTATGTATTTTTATGGCACTATTCCAACGAATCTTTAAAACCAGATAAAAGAATATGTAACTTTTTTAAAGAAATAAAATAATTTGCTATTTCTCTAACAGTTTGAGACTGTGGTACTCACTTCTCTTTTACAAAAGGTATTCTTACATATTTATTGGGTAAAAATGATATTTGTTTCATTTGAGACTGAAATTCTGCCAATTGAACAAGGCGATGACTATTAATTTGAAAAACTGATAACACATCCATGAGCTGCGTAGTGATGTTCACTGCTTTTGAAGTATTCTGTAAATATCTAAGAATTCGCTTATACTTCAGATGTAACTTCTTTTTTTGTGTGTGTGTATGAATGCAAGCATTTTTATCAAGTTTCAAGTATTTTTAATTTATATGTTTACTCTTTAACTTCATAGGTAGAATTATTGTTATGGATCATCAACTTGCTAAAAATAAAATCCAAAACTGACGTCTGCGTTCATTTAAAGAACCAGTTTTGTACTCGCTGAAATTATTGACTTGCGTCAAAGCTAGTTTTTTTTTATTATTTTTTTTTTATGTAATTGCTATTTAGCTCACGTGAAACGTAAACTTCACCTTGCTCCCGGACTTTTTTTACTTTCGACTTTTAAGGATTTCATCTAAGTCCACGGACACAAAGCTTTGTTTATAAGACTAAAAGGCAGGAACCCTATTTTCGCCTCTTTATTGCTACTAAGTATTTCTGACTAGTTCACCCTATTACCAGAGGCAAAATTACATCAGATCAACTTTCAATAGATCAGAAAATGATGCTTTAAAGGTCATCTATATATAGTATATAAAGCACCGATGGATGCGCAAATTTTACTCCAAAATTCCAAAATTTTGATTTTTCAAAAATAATTCTGAAGAAGGTGCTCTCTGATTGGTCACTTAATTTTTGTAAAGGGAATGTTCGAAGAAAATTAATTTATTTGGCTCAAAAATTCTATTCAATTTTTTCCAATATTTCGCGAAACTATAGATCATTGTCCATGAAATTCTTTACTAGACACGATGTCTGAAGTTTGTTTTCAGAAAAAAAGAAAGAAAAAAACAAAAGAAAAGAAAAGAAATCCCCGCTCAACAACGAGAATTTTTTTTGACTCGGTTTTAAATGTAAAAGCATAACATTTAAAGGCATGTTTATTACAGTGATTTGTAATCGAATATGTATATATGTTTTTTTTTATAAATAAATTACAACTTGTGTTATAAGCGATTGTAATTTCACGGCTGGTTGTTCTCTTTCCAGCGCTGTCGTACACGGAACTTTGGTTTGAAACGTTAACTTTGATAGCATTTTCTGAAAGACGTTCTACTTTTACCAAAAAAGTTGAAAATCTATACTATTGCACAGTTCATGAATGAGAGATTGTGCTAACTTTACGCGAGAACAAAATGAGTTTAAAAAAATGTGTCAGAAAGTAGATGATTTGGATTTTAGAACAGCTTTAATAGGGTGAATATAAATGTACTGTACCATGTTGTTTAATTATTAATAAATTAAATCTACTTATAGTATTTGGAACTACTTTTTTGTTATTATAATTATTATATTTATTCTAGAAAACATTTCCATTATCGCCTTATGACATTCCCAAAATTACATTTTTTTAAAGACTATTTTTGCTTTTTCGGAAAATGTATAGTTTAATTTGGGACACCTTACTCTTACATATATACTTACAAGTAAGGTAAAGATGAGTACCGTAATTTCTGGCGTATAATCCGTGGAACAAATAATCTTCTTTCGACCCCGAATTTTTTTAAACATAAAATTATGTTTATTGCCAGTTTTTCACATTTCTATATTTTTACGTGAGGGAGGGACAATTTTCCCGTTGAAAGCGATTTCATCACTGTGTCAAAAAATATGAACTGAGAATATATTTGACAGAAAATGCTAAATTTTCTTTTTGTCTAAAGCTGTGAAATTTATTTTTCTAGACATTCTTTATACCGTAATTTCGGGTGTACAAGCCGCAGCTCAAACAATTCTTTTTCGACCCAGAATTTTTTTAAAAACAAATATAACTAGTCAGATCGCCGTAAATATTTGTCTTCAATCACTAAATAAGATTTCTGGGTCCAAAAAGAATTGTTTGATCTGCGGCTTATACACCCGAAATTACGGTACTTAAAAAAAAAAGAATAATTCCGAAAAAATATGGAGATTGTGTTTGCAAAATATGAAATATTGTATAAAAATATTTTTTCGAAACAAAACCTTAGCGAAAATTACAACAGGAATTTTAGATCTATTACATATCAAGTGTAGTCTCAAATCAGGATGGCGAATGGTCAGGGAAAAACACAGTCCAAAAGAAGATATATATAAAGTACTTCAAATAATATAAAGGTATTAAAGAAAACGAACTTTAACAAGATAGTGGTATTTAACACCATTTTTAACTGTGTTTTTCCCTGACCATTCGTCACCCTTCAAACTCATTTTCGTTAATTTGTGATACCTTTACTAAATCATTTTATCGAGAAAGAAATTCAATACAAATACGGAAATTCTACAAATAATCGATGGGGTTTTTTTGTTGTTGTTGTTGTCTTGTTTTTTTTTTTTTTTTTTTTTTTTTTTTTTTTTTTAGTTTACAGATTTTAGTCATTAACTCTATATGAGTTAATCAGGTACAGAATTAAGGTACAGAAGAAAAAATCCAATTTAACCACCCACATTTTGTGACACTCGAACTGGCAACATTAGTTGCAATTGTGACATGGCTTGGTTTCATCTCATTGTGTTCAACTTAAAGAAATTTATCTACATATCGTCCTAGAGTGTAGTATTCAATGGTACGTTCTTTGGCAGAGGTGTGAAAACCAACTAACATTTCTTAAGACTACTGCTTTCATGTTTTCTAGTTTTTTTTATTTACCTACTATGGATGTTATTTAAATGAAATTAAAATTTCCTATCAACATTCCAATGAGTATTCATTTTTTAAAAAAATCTGTAGCAATTTTTCACATATTTGTTCAACCCTTTGAGCTCTTCTACTCCATTTTATCAAAATTCCAAGTGTTACATTAGCACTAGTATTTTGCAAAGAAAAAAATCGGTTTACGATGTACACGATAAAATGCATTAAACCTTTTTCAAATAAATTTGGTTGAATATTCCGGTGCCATTGTTGTCATTTCGGAATTAAAATTAAGTGGTAGAAAATTCAACTATCAGAGCTCAAAAAATTAATCAGTTTTAAACATTTTCCTTTCAATCTCTTCATTTAACTGTTTCTTTACAAAATAAATTTACGATATTTTAGAAATGTAACCCTTAAGCCTTCATTATGAACAGTGTGTAATAAAAAGATTTCTTAAAATTTAATTAAGAAATCTTTGACCCTCTGGTCAACCCTCCCTCACATTGATTGAGTAAAGCCTCTCCAAATAACCACTTTCTAACGCTAGAAAGGCTGGAAATTTTGGTTAAGTTTCATAAAAAAAAATTTCTTACCAGAATTTTGACTTAAAACATTTTAACTTTTTTATTTTCCGTTTTTCTTCTTTGTGTTTTTTGAATTTATTTTACAATAAATTTTCTGGTTTGAACCAAAATATATTCATATGGTAAGAGTCAAAATACCGCCCATGGCAGTTCTAGAGTTAACTATAGCACAAAGTTATGTTTAGCTTAATTTACTGTACAATCTTTATGTCTGGAATCAAATCTCAATATTTCTGCATTACTTCAAACCTACTCACTTAAATTTCTATGCGATATTTTATCTCAGAAATATCTTACAAAGTGTTTCTAAAAAATACAATTTTTAAGCTCAAACACTTTTTTCAATTGGTTTTTCTACACCTGTTTTAATTATCTGCATGAAACAAAGACTTTGGTTAACGCATTTCAGTAGTTATAGTTACCATCTACTGATAAAACTCTAAAATTCTTTTAAGGGGAAAAGTACCTTTGAAACAATCTCTTTAATTTTGAATAATACTATATATATGTGGTGGCACAATACTTAGCACTATAAATTAATTTTTTTTTAACTAAAATCTTTTAGAACAGCCTATTTTTATAAAATTTATTTTTTTAATAATTTTTTAAACTACTTTTACAAATATGAATATTTTTGTTTCGATTTTTTCCCCATAATTATTAGAATATATTACATAAACTGTCCATGGATTTTTAATTCTACGGAATTTTGCATTTAATATGATTTTTTCCTCTCGTGTATAAAAAAATGAAGAAAATTCAACAAACTCTAAAATTTAAATATTTTTTTTAAATAACTATAAACTTGAATTTTAAATCCATGCACAAAAATATTAAATACACCATGGAGAACAAGTAAAACAAATATTCAAACCTCTATCAAAATTAGCAAAAAAGCCTTAGTATTTATCGAACAAGCAAGTTATAAAAATCTGAACAGGGAGAAAAATCAGCTTAAACTTTTCTTTTGTATTGGTAATTGTGCTGGATCTATTAACAAAATTTACAATGTCTCGCGATATAATTGTCGCATAGGTACAATTGAGGCGTCAAAATATTCACAATTGAAGGAGCTTTGAATTAATAATTTAAAAAAATCGATATTTTGAGCAATTTCAAGGTATTGTGTCAACTCATATATAAAAACTGAAGTGTGGGTCAAGCCTCCCTAGTCTTCCCAACATCTGTACATTGTATTTGTCATTCTGAATAAATTATAAAATCTACCATTTTTGAAATTATTGTAAATTAAAACACAATCGAAAATTTTAAAATGCTTCAAAATAATCATGATAGGGGAATAACAAAAACATATTTTTAATTTAATATGCGTTCAAAAATGATTGCTTAATAAAAATTTTACTTTTTTCACACTACTTCGTCTAAGAGAAATAAAATTAATAAATCACTGATGGGAAATTGTCTATTTGTACATGTGTAATGCGTTATCAAATAAAATGATAGAAAAAAAAACAAATTTAAGAAATCTCAGCGATTAAAAAATATTGGTGAAGCAACTGCCCTGAAAGAAGAGTACTTGGGAATTATATCTATTCTTATCAGAAAATTGATATACACATCACGTTGAAAATGCTTCTAGAATGTGATGTCGAATATGCATTAAAATCTCCCCGCTTTCAAGTCAAACTTTCTAGAAAAGGGCATATTTGATAATTTTTAATCATTCACGTTTTACAGCGTGTATTTTTACATTTTCTCAAATAGCAATAAAAGTTTTATCAGGAATATTTCGAAGTGATATATTGTGAACGTATAATTCATGCAATAAAGTGGCCTCTCTTTAAAATGCTATTTTCCAAACCTTAATTTCGTCCAGAATTTTCGCCATAAAATTCACCAACGAAAATTTTAAGAAAAAACACAAAACAGATTTCAAGGCCTTTTTTCTCACATCAGTGCACTCTTTTTTTCACTTATTGCACGTAAATCCGTGCATTTTAGTGAGCGCGGTGAGACACCACAGAGTAATTTGTGGCAATAATTCATTGTTATCAACAGATTCTTTAAATCCCATTGTGGTCAACATCGCTCATTTTGACATGCATTAGATCATACATTAAATTATTTATTTATTGAACAACATACATCTGACTTGTGTGCTCGACATGAAAGCCTGCTTATAAGTCATCGTCAATATAGAGGGACGAGATAGCACAAGGAAATTTTACATCACAAGAGAAATACAATCAGGAGCTAAACACAAAGAGTGTGTGCAATGGAGCCAGCGGGATTCGACCCCACAACCTACACTCGCAAGTGATTAGCGGAGTGGTGTCTAAACTACTCAGCCACGGAGGCCTACATTAAATTCTTTTTAAGAAACTAAGCAGAATGCACGTGGAACTATTGAGAAAGCGGAACTGACATGTTCTTAAAATAGTGAAGCTTCAACTGCAAACGCTTTTACAGGGACTCATTACCGCAGGGCAATTTTCCACCCGTAAATTTAGATAGAAATGTTCTATTCATTCAAACGCATTATTAACGGAAAGTTTCAGTCAAAAATAATGGCAAAAATTGATATTCATTTTTACTGGTTTAAATTTACCTCAGATTCAATAATTCCCATATTTTGATAACTAAACAACCTCCCGTCAGTGTCAGAAAAACGATTTTAATATCTGGCAAACTGATACCAGTAAAAATAAATACAAATAGTTTACCATAAAAGTGAGATAAATTTCCCATAAATAAAGTGATTAATTGAGACAAAATTTTCTGTTGATGTTTACTGGTGGAAGTTTTCACCGGCAGTTATCGGAAACTGTGCATCCGATTTAAAGGAAAAAAACAGCAGCCATCTTGTGACAACCTCATCAGTTACTTCACTCCCAACTGATAATCAATACACAATGTGTCGCCTCTTCTTTATTCATAATTCCATTAGAATATAGTAGCATTTTAAAAGTCTAAAATTGGGCTGTGTTCTATAACCAGACGAGTATTTAGGAAAATTTTTAACATGTGCCTTTTGTTCCCATTATTTCAGAATAGAAATCTTCATATTTTTTTGATCGAAGGTTTCTCCAATTAAACAAGGCGAAGATTTTGAAATACTGGTTGCAGAAAGTAGGTGTTGCACGTGTTCAAAATATGGCCTTGAATGCAATAATATACTCAAATTTCGTGACGATTATTAATTTTTACGGAAGTAACAGCGTATTAACCTTTTACAGGCCAAATTCAGATCCAGGCATATTTTAAATTATTTTTTTGCACATTATGCCTTCTAATGCTTTAGTTAAGGTATATTAGTCATTTAATTTGATGCAATTTTTTTATATGTAATTTTCAGAATGTTCCCATTTGGGAACATTGGTCACTTCCGGTGGTCATTTTACAGTGTTCATTGGTCATTTTTATCATTTTCCGTACATTTCCCCATAAATGATAGGAATATAACTTCTGTTTAAAAAAAACTTGTTATCTAATTCTAAAAATCTGTTTCAAAAAATCATTCTTATGACTGATTATTTTATAGTGGGCACTGGTCATTTTTTTATGATTTTTTTTTTAACATTTCCTCATTAATGATAGGATTGTAACTTCTATTTCAAAAAATTAAGGCTTCTTTTTACTCTTTCGGCTAATTTTTTCCGAGTCAAGTTTGATTAAATTTAATTTGTAATAAATTTTTAAACTTATGTTCCCAATTGGGAACATTGGCCTGTAAAAGGTTAAGTAAAAAAAAATTATTTGTGTGCCAATTCCAAAATATATTTTTTATCTCATGCTAATAGTACTGAGAAAATTCTCTATCACAGTGTCAAAATTGAATGGTAATCGATGCGCATTATAAGGATTCTATAGATATGAAATTCCGTGTATTATTTCTTGAGATATGACAATCTCTAAAATCGTATAAATCCTAAATAATGCAACATAAAATCGCCACTTGTTCGGTGATTTACATAAAAGTCAAGTCAGCAATAACTTATGTCAACGTCTAATTGAATCTAAAGAAAATCCGTGCATTAGTTTAGAGACAGATCTATTAACCCCTTCGCGACGGGGGCCTTTTACGAAATTTTTAATGTTTTGTCACCGGATTTTAAAAACAAAAATTTTTGCCTTATTAAATCGAGAAAATGCTCCGATTAAAGACGGCAAATTTTACAGTAAAATTTTATTGGTGGGGATAAACAAGGATTCTTAAGCCTTTTTGCGGCACATATACGTGTCACTCGTCCCCAAGGGGTTAACACTAGAACGCCGGGAAGGTGTCAATTCGACACCGATCACGTTTCTAATTGTCGATTCGAACAAGAAAAGTCTTTAAGAAATAAGTTATATATCAGTTGCAATGAAATAAACTAATCAATTAAACTGAATAATTTCAATTTTTTTTTCTGTTTTTAAATATGTTTTATAAAAGTTGTGAAAATTTTCCCGGCGTTCTAGTGTTAAAGAAATTGCGAAAAATTTTGCAAAGCAGCACCCTCTGCTGGGCAATTTATACAGGGATGAGATTTCCGCTTTTTTCCACACCAGTAAAATCTTAAAGAAAATGCTATATTCTTTAATCGAAACATTTTTGCGATTTAAGAGAACAACATTTTCTCTAAGATTATACTGGTGTCAAAAAAAGCGGAAATCTCATGCCTATTTATAACAAATGCTAATCAGCACCAATTTCAGCAACTAACTGGATCTAAAGTGTGATGAAAATTCGTACGTTTGTATTTAAGTCTATTGTGTAATTCGTGAAAAATGCAGCAAAGCAGCTTCACCTGTTAGCCGATTTAAACCGAAAACTAATCAGCACCAATTTATATCAGGGACTACCGTAATTTTCGGCGTATAATCCGTGGATCAAACAATCATTTTTCGACCCAGAAAATTTTTAAAATAGAAAGTAACTTTTTAAATCGCGGTGAATATTTGGCTTCAATTACTAAATAAAATTTCTAGGTCGAAAAAGAAGTGTTTGATCCGCGTATTATACGCCGGAAATTACGGTAACTGAATCTGAAATTTGATGAACATTCATGACTTATCTCAAGAGATTGAGCTATAGCGGAAATCCTTAAAAATGCAGCATAGCAGTGCCACCTATGAGGCGATTTAGACCAAACAATAAAATACATTTTATATAAGGGACTAACTGAATCTAAAGTTTCAATAAATTCCGTTCATTGGTTCTTGAGATAGGGAGCCCACAAAATTTGTGGCATACACAGACAGACACATAGTAAACAGAAAGAAATTTTTTTTTAATTCCAATGAAATCTAACCGCCAACAGAACAAGCACTTTCCAACAGAAAAACTAGCCGGAGGTGGTAATCTCAAAACTTTCTCCTTTCTCATGCATTTTAATACTTCAAAAGTCGCCACTCTACTGCCAAAATTAAATGACAATCTATGCTCATCGTGAGGATTCTAAAGGCATGAAATTCCATGCATTAGTTCTTGAAATAGGACAATTGTGGATATCAGAAAAATCACAACATAAAAGCGCCACTTGTTGGGCGACCTATACTAAAACAAATAAACAGCAATAATATTTATCAAGCTATATCTGAGTCTAAAGTTTGATGGAAAAATTCGTGCATTAGTTCTTGAAATAGAGCATTTGCAGGAATCAGGAAAATTCATAATAGCAGCACCACCTGTTGGAAACACCAGAACATAAACAGAACTAGTTCATATCACGGATTTACTGATCTGAAGTTTGATGAAAATCCGTGCATTAATTTTTGAGACAGAGCTGTTGCGTAAATCGTAAAAAATGCTGCATAGCAGCGCCACCAACTGAGCGATTTCTAATAAAAACTAATCAGTATCAATATATATAGGGGAATACATGAATATATTTTTTATTAAATTCCCTGCATAATTTTTTGAGATAGAATGCCCTAAAATTTATTTCACATACAGACAGAGTCACAGACTCACAAACATTTTATAATAATGTGTTTTTTTTTTTTCTTTGATCCCTAAACCATGTAAATCTGACAAAAACTGTAATTCTAAAATTTTCACAAATCCAAAACTTTCTTCTTGCAAAGATAGAAGAAATTTATATATATGGGTATTTCCATGAGAACTTGTCGTGTAAGCCACATTTCTAGCACCTGCTAAATTGTTGGTTACCGTTATTTTCGAAAAATTTGCATGGCCTTATTCAATTAATGAAATATTTCTGATAAAATAAGTCGCATTTTTTTGCTCTAAAATACTGGTATCCAAAATCGTAGTATGTGACTTACACGACATGTGCTCATGGAATTACCCATATATATATACATACAAATATTTATATAATTCAGCCAGTGTTGCCAGTGGGCTACTTTTTTAAAATTCGGATTTGTTGATTGGCACCACTTTTTGGAAACGGTAAATTACCTTTTGTTTTTGCCTTAATTATCATGTCAATGAATATGGGACATTTTAACATTTGTAAAAAGTGGTGCCAATCAAGAATCTGAATTTTAAAAAAGTAGCCCGTCTGGCAACACTGAATTCAGCATCTGTTAAAAGTAGTAAATTTTAACAGTATTCTTCGCCTTTATAACTCTCAGAAATTCTGCCATTAAATACGGTGAAGAATACTATAAAAAATTGGTGGTAGCAATCAGCCTTTTGTGGCGCAGTGCTTGCATCCCTGATTACACAAGGCAAGGATTACTATAAAATTTTAGTGATATATAAGGCGGGCCACAGTTTGATACCCCTTCACCATATGAAAGTTTTTAACACTAGAACCGCGGCGAAGGGTCATTTTGACCCGTATCATATGCAGAGATGTTGATTCAAACCAGAAAACGCTTTATAAAATTAGCTAAATATAAGCTGAGCAAAAATAATTTCAATATATAATTTAAACAGTTTTAAATGAAAATTCCGGTGAGATATATTTTTATTTAAACTTGAATGAATTTTTCCGCGGTTCTAGTGTTAAAAACTTAGTTTCATTCTTCGCCACATGGAGGTGGAAGCAAAAATCTCTTTTTAAATGTTCTAGAAATATTTTTTGTTGTCGAGTGCATAAAATAAAACATCTCTGAATGTTTATAAAGTAGAAAATCTATGAATGTCATTGACTTTAGAGCACTTGCCAAAATATAACTGACATTCATAGTACTTCTACACATTACATTATAGTCTTTTCTTTCTTTCTTTCTTTTTATTTTTGAATGTAATATTGCATCCGTTTATTTTATCTATAAGTCAAGGAACTTTCATAACAAAAATTAATAAGAAAAGCATTATATATAACTTACAAAGCGTTATACAATAAGTTTAATTTTTAAAAAACTTTGTTTCATTCTTTGCCACATGGAATTTTCATGTAGGTTGAAACAAAAATCTGATTCTAAATGTGCCTGAAATATTTTTACTGTCGAGCGCATAAAATAAAACATCTCTGAACGTTTTTAAAGCAGAAAATGCATGAATATCATTGACTTAGAACACGTGTCAAAATATAACTGACGTTCATAGTACTTCTACATTCATATTACATTACAATCTTTTCTTTATTTATTTTTAATGTAATATTGCTTCCTTTTATTTTATCTAAAAGCCGAGGACCTTTCATAACGAAAATTTGTTATTCTAATATTATATGTGACGGAACTAAGAAAAAATTAAAGTAAAATCCTGTTTCAGTTATAGTTGACTATATTTGTTCGCAAATCAAAGCAATTTTCAAAAGAGTGTTGACAGATTATACAGTAAGCTGAATCTTATTCTAATATGTATTCAGGTACAAAGGTATAAGTAGCTTATTAAATGGAACACATGCAAAGAACATTTAGAATCCTTCCATACATTTTCATAAAGTAATATAAATAACTTACCGAGCTTAAGGACAATAAGTTTGATTTTTTACTCAGTGGGAATTAAATAATTTTTTAACATATTCATAATTTATTTAGTGAATAAGAATTTTTTGTGTGAGTGTATGTTTGTTTACTGTGATTTACGGATGTTTTATTTTATTGAGAATCGAGTCAAATACATGTAATGTAACAAGAATAAAATCTGATGCATCAGGCATTGATTTAAAACACTTTCTACCACCAACAGAATATTATTGAGAACTTTCATTTTTTTCATACTATGAAATATGTCTAAATGTGCAATTTAAATAAAATGCACACAATAAGCGAATTTTCCCCATAGAGCATTATGTAACGGAATTATTTTGTTGAATAATAAATGGTACACAGATCTTTTTAAAAATATTGAATTTTCTATAGTGAACCTGATTAATATATAAAAGTTACACGTCAAACCGGGTATGTTTTTGTGTGTTAGAACACGGGCAAGTGCACAGAGAAACCAAATTCATAAAAACACTATTAATCCTGCTAAAGTGTCTGGTCTATTTCGATCCAAAAGTCAAATTCAGAGTTTTTTTTTAGTCTGTGGCTTTTTGCACACTACTATTATTTTATAGAAATTTGTGTTCTGTTACATCGCTCAGATGTTTCGTTTAACCCATTAACCCTTTGAGCTCTGGGGTATAAATTACTTTAAAATTCCAAATGTCACACGGGCACCAGTATTTTGCAAAGAAAAAAATCGGTTAACGATAAACACGAAAAAATGCATTAAACCTTTTTGAAGTAAATTTGGTCAAATTTTCTGGTGTCATTGTGACATTTTGGAATTAAAATTATGTGGTAGAAAATTCTACCAGCAGAGCTCAAGGGGTTAACGCCCAAATTATCTTCTTCGCTAAAATTTAAATTTTGTATTTCCCACCACTTTTAAAAACAAATTAACTTTTATCTAAATTTATCGAGGATTCTGTCTCGTGAAATAAGTTATATATTTATCTTCCTCTTTACTGGTGGGAAAACCGCTTTCTTGCTGTTTTTGCAACCGTCCTCAAAAAAGGACGCTGGTTGTTAATGGGTTAAATAAAAGAACATTTTCTGAATTAAAATATTGATAGAAAACTTGGAAACGCTGCATATTTAAAATAATGTACATTCGAAAATATCACCTTATGAGGGTTAAACTATGTAGAACAATGTTAACCACTTCCTTGCTTTGTTCGGACGTCGTATGAGCAACGTGTTTTTGCTAATCATGATTTACCCGTACAACGTACGGGCATCCATATTCCAATGATAATTTATTATTCTCACCAGTAAAAATTTATTGTAACTTTGCATTATTTAACCCGAGCATTTTTCTGATTCAATAAGGTAAAATTTTCTGTTTTGAAAATCCGGTAACAAAAGATTAAAAAATTTGTAAAAGACATGAAATAAATAGACATTATTTGAAAGATATTTTCAAAAATATTGATCAGTTACGTGATTAAACCGTAAAGGGAAGTTCCATCGTAAAATCAAATAAATTTTATTTTATATAACCGGATCGATATAAATTATTTTCCAGGCTCAAAACCATTAAAATGAAATATTTCACAAGCTAACTATATATCTTTTTAAACAGAAATAATATTATCATCAAATAAGGTTTACTGTACACCATTTAGAAGTTCCATATTTCTTCAAACACATTATGTTTCCATTACTGGCACATGCCAGTTTTTTTTAATAACGAATCGTTTCATCAACATTCAACAACAACATTTAAAAAAAAGAAAAAAAAAAGATGAAAACTGTACTATTTCTCATTAAAAAAAATCTTTATTAACACTGTTCACAGTGAAATAACTAACAAGTATTATTTCTAAAGACTGTGTTTTAGCAGATAGAGTTGTAATAAGTAGGATATATAAATAAAAAATCAAGAAATCTAAAACTATAAAAAGATGACATAGATTTCAGACATTTTCTCATTAAAATTGCTTCTCGTACTGCTACATTTTTTTTTTTTTTTTTTTTTTTTTTTTTTTTTTTTTTAATTTAGCTTGTAATCTTTGAGACCGTTCGAGGCAATTTTGCCTGTTGAATGCAGTATGTAATAAAAAACTATTCTTAAATAATAAGTATACAATAGTTCCATGTTTACAATAGTGATATTTTATGGACTTCTCTTCATTGAAATCAGCCAAAATATGTAATCATAGCAACATCCTATCATTGCAAATGTGCGAAAAGAAAAAGAAATGTAAAAAGAAAAATAATTTTTAGACACTGATAACGATATCTTTAGGGAGAATTGATAACGTTCGAGAAATGATAACGTCTGATATCATAAGAGAGAAGGGGGTCTAAAACTGCCAATAAAATGATAACATTATATGTGTAACATGTGTAACACAGTGGTGTAACCAGAGTGGGCGCCCATGTTTTCTGTATACCGGTAATTTTTTTAAAGTTCTGTTTGCCTTATCTAACCAGAAATTTTTCTGTTATGAATCAAGGAGAAGAAAACCTTATAACATTATTGGTTTTGGGCACCCACCCTGGTTATGCCACTGCTATAGCCATGTGTGTTTATTAGGTTATAGATTCCAGCATGTAAAAATTCAAAATACTAGCTTAACCATTTCCGGCGCAGACAAATTCTGTTCGTAAAATGAGAAATTGTTGACTGACACCGGAATTTACAAAAGACTTTTTTAGAAATTAAGAATTCCCTGATTTAAGCTGTCATTGTGAAAGTAAAATTTTACTAAAATATTATTGGTGCCGTTTGTAAGTTTGGAATTAAAATTAGGTGTTGCCGTAGTGGCAACACTGCGACGGAAAGCGTTAAAAGTATTTAACCTCTTGAGCTCTGCTGGTAGAATTTTCTACCACATAATTTTAATTCCAAAATGTCACAATGACACCAGAAAATTTGACCTAATTTACTTCAAAAAGGTTTAATGCATTTTTTCGTGTTTATCGTTAACTGGTTTTTTTTCTTTGCAAGATACTGGTGCCAGTGTGACATTTGGAATTTTGAAAAAAATTATACCTCAGAGCTCAAAGGGTTAAAATACACTGTCTCATGTACAAGAATCAAAATTTACTTAGAATATTTGAAGAAAAACTTCAATCATTTTCATAAAATATCTCCAGTGTGTGCTCTATAGGCTTTTCTTCTTTTTAAACTGCTTCCCTGCTTTGCTCATGCGTCGAAAAGCAAGAAAAATTTGCTTGATTCATCGCTTAAAGCTTTTTGACACCACTATTTTTTTAAACAATTTTATACTATTAGTTGCAGAAATGTTTAGACTAAATATTCTGAATATTTTAGCTTAAAAAAGTGGTGTTAACCCATATTTTCAATTTATTGTGCAAAAAGGAAAAAAAAAAGAAAAAATAATCGATTAAGTGGTTAATGAGTAACCCCAAATGTTTCGCGAAACTGGAAAAAGAAAATATTAGTTGTATAAACACTTTTTAGGTCTAAATAACAAACCGTCTGACAAAAAAGTAAAATATTGTTAATTTTTTTAAACAATATTATGAACGTTTATAAGATGAAAATTGAAAATAATTGATAAATTGATACAAGGTAGCAATATATCCCAGAAAACTTCCCATTAAATAAAAAGGAAGTTTTCATTTTTTTATACCTTTGCACTCGAGAGATGATTCTCACTGACCACTAGCGTTTCGCGTAAATCGGTGCTTTAAATGCTCTGGACACCAGTATTTTAAAGTAACTTTCTTTATCTTATATAATGGCCGAATAATCTGTGATAAAAGATAGCAAAATAAACTGTAAGATATTAGGCGTATCCAAAGCATTTGGCGTCCCGATTTAAGACACCTGACAACACTAGTGATGCGTGATAGTGACCTCTCGAGTGGAAAGGATTAACCCATTAGTGCCTAGCGTCCCTTTTTAGGGACGCTTCAAAAGGTGCATTCAACACTGTTTTTGACACCGGTAAAAAAGAAAAGCAATAATTATTTTATTTAAATGATGCATTTTCGTGATTAATAAATTAAATTTAAATCTTCTAAAAATAGTGGTGCCAACCAAATAAAATTTACGCAAAAGTTGCTGGGCACGAACGGGTTAAATCTTTGTCTTTCAGTGTTCCATTACAAGGAACATCCAACTTGATTTCCAAATGCCACGCTGACACCATAATTCTTGTATAAATATTTTCCGTTTACCATGAATGAGTAAATAGCTTTTCTTTATTTTCAAATAAATTTGTACGTTAGTCTCGGTGTCATTCAGTCATTTCATCATTTTCGCAATGGAAGTTCTCTGCGCCCGAAAGGGTTAATAGACAAATCAATTCAACGCATTGCTAAAATTTAATATTTCAGAGGCTTTTCGATATCTTTAATTTTGTCATATTGAAGTTTTTGGCTAATTTTGTTAAAATAATAATAATTCTGCTTATTAAAACTTTTTAGAAGCCAAAATAGCAATGAAATCGGTGTTATTTTTATAAACGCTTAGCAATATGTTTCATAGTATGTTTCAAGTCTTTTTGTCTAGTACTTTAAACCAGATAGCTCTACAATATTCTAGAAAAATTTCCAGTAATTTCATGAAAGTCTCATTGGGATGTCCTGCTTCCCTGAAATCCCTTAGGAAGAATTTAAAATTTTGGCACGTGTGCACTGTAAAATATAACCTGTTGAATTTACTGAAAAAAACTCTCATCCAGGACACAAGTAACAAACTGTTTATTTTACGGAAATTTTCTTTATTTATTAGAAGCTTTCAGTTTTTTTCAACAGATTTTGCACGTATTTACGTATATGATATGCAAATTATTTCCGTAAAATATATTTTTTTTTACTGGCGTTCTCTCTGCAATATTTTCCTGTGAAATCAACAACATTTTTTTTTATAAGAATGTGTAAGAAAATAGAGTAAACCGTTTAATTTTGATTGCAAGTAAGGAACCCACAACAACAGGAAAAGGTAAAAATATATGTACATATTTTTTTTTAAGTAAAATGTCGAGATTCTTCTGTAAAGCATTTTAGAACATACAGAATCTCACTACCAGTGCCCAGCAAATGAAGCTTAGCGATGCTGGAGGAGATGGAATATTCTCTGACCAAGCTTTTTTAAATATTACGTCCAAAATGTGAAAGTAATCATTTAAATTTAAGTGCTCATTGAAATACTTTGATTTTTGGCATATATTACCTTTTATTATTCTTTATATATTTAAAAAAAACTAAACAATATCAGATAACGACATTCTCAGACAGTTGCTAAGAAGCATCACTGCTCACAGGAGAAACATCCCAAGCGCTGCATATAAGGTAATGTGTAGAGTGAAGAGGAATTAATTTCATCGAAGGCTTTACTAAAAAGCATAATAGTCGTTATTCAAGTTGCTTTTGAAAAAAAGACTGTAAATTCCAGAAAACCAAACAAATACTATCGAGTGCCAAATTACCGCCCCCTGAATACTAGGTTTGAACGCTTAAAAAACTAGCGGCTGCCGAAGATAGATTTTTTTTAACCCATTAATGCACAAATTATTTTCTTCATTAAAAATGAAATTTTGGGTTTCCCACCACTTTTAAAATACGAACAACTTTTATCTTAATTTATTGAGGAATTGGTCTAGTGAAAAATAGTGCTTATTTATCTTTCTATTTACTGGTGTGAAAAGTGCTCTATTGTCTTTTTTATAATCGTCCCTAAAAAGGGACGCAAGGCACTAATGGATTAAACTTATGTAAGATAGCTTATATTTAGACACCAGCATTTTATTAAAGATTTCTTTCACTGTCTTAATCTCAGCAAAATAAAGTAGAAACACTAAATAATTATTGGGGCTAAAATTCAAGGTACCTCATACACGCGAAAAAAATAATATATATCCGACTTTGGCAGCCGCCGTTTTTGTGTCGGCACTCGGACTTAGTATTCAGAAAGCAATAACTGATTTCTTCAAAGTCTAAGAGAAAGTATTTTTCCACATTATTTTAGGAGATAAATTGATACATACTGGTCTGTGATGTTGAGTTAATTATTCCGACATCATATAAGGTGTTAAGAATCAGCATGGACCAACTTTTCGAGCTATGATTTTTAAAAAAATACTTTCCAAAATAGTATATATTTTTTTAATTCTTCAAGCTCAGTTTTGAAAGTGGGTTCTTAAATTTTAATGCCTCTTTAAGACCAGAGAGAGATAGAGTATAAGAATACATTAGTTTTAATGGGAGAAAAGTTGGCTTGTTCTATTCTAGTTTTTTAAAACGGCTATTTATGACAAAAACTACGATTAAAAAACACATTTGTTTTTATTTTTATAAAACAATCCTATGTAGGTGTTTTAATAGAACACAAGTAATGTAAATGATTAGTATTTAATGATGATGATGATGATGATAAAAAAAAGAATAATAGCAATAGGAATAAAATGTAAAATGGCTAAAACGATTGATTGACACTAGAATTTGCAAACGAACTTCTCACAAAATTAAAACTTTGCGTTTTAAACTTTCATTGTAAAAGCAAAACTTTATTAAAATATTTTTGGTTCCGAATGTAATTTTTTAATTAAACTTAGGTAGTTCCGGCCGTGGGATCACTGTGCTTGAAAGTGAACCCTTTGAGCTCTGGAAGAAAAATTTCTTCAAAATTCCAAATGTCACTTTGGCACCAGTATTTTGCAAAGAAAAAAAAACGGTTATCGATATACGCATAAAAATGCATTAAACCTTTATCAAGTAAATTTGGTTAAATTTTCTGGTGCCGTTGTGACATTTCGGAATTAAAATTATGTGGTAGAAATTTCTACCATCAGAGCTCAAAAGGTTAAGGGGTTACATGGATTTCGAAGTTTGAAAAAAATCATACCTTCTCCATTTTTATAGATAGTAAATAATTAATTTTGTTCAAAATTTGAATCATTTATAAAGGAGCAACATTTAAACATTATTTTATAAAATTTTTTTACAAAAAATTTCAATTCAGACGGTGGGACCTAGTTTCCGGAGGAATCTAAAAAAGGCGTTTTCGTGGTGATCAGGTTAACTCATGATAGCTTAATCTGAAATTAAAAAACCAATATTTTTCTGTTAATAGAAAAGTATAGCTTGTGATTGAACAAAGTATTTAAATAAAAATTGAAATTTGAATTCATGACGAAGTTTTATGCAAAACAGAGCAATTTTTGATACAATTTACACTACGTATAGCCTTCTATATTTGTAATCGAAAAAAAACAAAAAAAAACTTTCGTCCATTCACTAGTCAGTCTTATTTTTAAGAAGTACGCAAAATTTTAGTAAGATTGGTGCATTAATTTTTGGAAAATCGTGTCCATCGACTTCAAAAATACCTTCTTTTTTTTTAAGTGATTTAAATTTTTAAATAGGAATAAAGGTTTCGTATCAGCGCATTAAATCTGCCCCAAACACAAGAACTTTTTCAAATAAATCTGTACCCAAGGGATTAAACTAAATTATTTAAAATAGATAACCCTTAGAAAATGATATAAACGAACGAGAAAACTATATAAACAATAACTAGACAGCTGTGTCAATATACCTTACCTCACTAATGCCTCTAGCCTAATGAGTAAGATTTGCAAAGGCTGTCTTTCCTAGACATTTACTCGATTGAGTTGAAGCTTTGGTAAAAAATATTCTAGACATATTGTACGATTAGATTAAAAAATAATAATAAATGTATTTTTTTTTATTTTCAAGCCCATGTAATCCTTAAGCATATTGTATGTTCACACAAGTTGAAATACTCTAACCGGGGAAGAACTCGTGTGATTTATTTACCAACTACAACAATTGTGTTAAAATTAATCTAGCGTTTTGTGCCGTCTTTTCATGACGATGCTTTATATTACTTACCCATCATACTTATCATTTTAGCATTTTACTAACAGAAATACTTTGCTTCTGTAAGGTTTAATATTATACTCCAAACTTGGGTTCGCAGTGTTCCTGAAATTTTCATTCTTTGTCACCACCATTTTAATACGATAATCTTCAGTTTGGACTTTTATTGCAGGTATTAACCCTTTGAGCTCTGATGGTAGAATTTTCTACCACATAATTTTAATTCCGAAATGTCACACCGACACCAGAAAATTCGACCAATTTTTTTTTTTAAGGTTTAATGAATTTTTTCGAATATATCGCTAACAGGTTTTTTTCTTTGCAAAATACTGGTGCCAATGTGACATTTGGAATTTTGAAGACAATTACCCACCAGAGATCAAAGGGTTAAAGGAATTTGCCACGAATACTTTTTATTTAAAATAGGGGTAAGGAATTCAGAAAAATTGAGGAACACTGTGATCCCTGCCAAACACTAAATAATTCGTGGCGTAACAAGGGTGGGTACCCCAAACCAATAATATTGTAAGGTTCTTCTCCTTCATTCATAGCAGAAATTTTACTGGTTAGATAAGGCGAACAGATCTTTTTAAAATTACCTATACTGAGAGCATTTAGCATCCACACCACTGATAATGTTTTGGTTTTGACGGCTGCATTTATGTCTAACATTTGAAAGCGCCAGAATTATTTATGAGATCTTTTTTTAAACCTTGTCATCATTCCTTCCAAAATTTGTTTTTGGCACCAGTAATAAAGGAAAATAAAATTTTCCTTATTTAATCAGAGAATTTTTGAAATTGTCTACTTCAAGGAAAGTTCTTTTAAAAAAGTGGTGCTAATCGAATCAAATTTGTGTAAGGGGCATCGGCGTCCGAAGGGTTAATACTTTTGCCTGCTTTATACATTTTATATAAATAACTTTTAGCGTGAAATACACTAAAGTTTGAAAATAATTTGAGGATGTGGAAAGTATAGCATTATCAGCATGTAATATATTTTTTTGTTCTTCCTTACCGCTACTTTAAAGATGTTCGGTATTGTAAAGTAAAATGTCACATGTTCTTGATAACAGTGTCAGAATACAATTTCTTTTTTTTTTCCTTAAATCATCTTACAACATAGCAACAGGTCATGAAGATACCCAAAGGTCTTTCCAAAGTCGTTGCCTGGATTGGTCAAGATTTATCACTAAAGCTACAATCCTGAAAAGTATGTTTCAGATAATTCAACTAACTGATAGAGGACGAAAGATAACACATATATTGAAATAAAGTTTAACATTCGATGTTCACGAAGTAATTATGAGGATAAATTAAGCAAACATTTAACTTACCTTAGTTTTATTTTATGATATATACAAAAGAATAACGTTCAAACATCTACTCTTTATGTTTAACTGTTTATTACAACACGCCACACAGAGGGACGTGCAATTTTTTCCTGGCGTATCTATATAATGTCGGAAAATTTGAGAATTAATATTTTAACATCTTTGTCATAAAAAGGACCCCATAAATTATATTGGAGTACTTTCTACAGCTGACTGGCTACCTGTTTTATTTTATTATTATTATTATTATCACTATGTACCACTATTTTTGAATAGAAATATTTGTTTTATTTAATGACGGAAACTTAAGATTTGAATAAAACGAAGTTTATTATTTGTAAACGATGATACGCAATAAACAGAAAGGAACATATGTTCTCATAATTTAAAGGGCCCTATCACATGCATATCGCTCACCTATAAAAAAAAAAGTGACACATCTCAACAAAAATAAATACACATACATAACACAGGAAAGGCAAAAGAAACTTTGCATGATTTTACTGTATCATGAAATTGTAGTACTTATCACCTCTATATTCAGGAGTAAAAAGTGCATAAAAGTATTAAACCCTTAAAATTGAAGGCAAAGGATGAGGTTTGGAGGATTGGGTAATTTTACTTCCCCACACAATCTATCCCTCTTCTGTGATCACAAATGGATATATGGCATAATAAAGTGATTTTCAGCGTAGCTACATTTAGCTACATGTTTCTGTAGAAAGACGCATTTATGACAGACCTATTAATGGAATAAAACGCAAAAAGAATTTGTGCGAGAAGTGTCCCTTTTCTTGCGGGTGAACGATATCCTAAGATATTTAGTTTCCACATATTACAATGGTTGGTGGTTTGGTTCTAATGGTTACTGTCTTTTTAGGTACGTTCGTAATTATATAAATAATTTAAAAAATAATTATAACATCTATAGATGTCGTCCGGTTCGTCTGACCGTCTGTTCGCATATAACCGTGCAAAAACTGTCCAAATTAACGGGTTGAAATTTAATATAAATTCTTTCAGAGTTTTATCATTTAAAATTGTTTGAAAATCGAATGAAAATTTAAATAGATAATAATATGAGTTTTTTCATTATATTAAATCCGATCTCATGCAATCAATTCAATGATACCCCATAATAGATAATGATTCTAGGTTAACATGGTGATTACATCATATTTAAGATGGGGTCATATTATTTTTGTATTACTAAATTTAATACATATAATCGTAATATACTTTGTATTTATGCCTTTTTAGATAAAAGTGCAACAACTATTGCATCAAAATATGAATATTTATAAAAATTCGTTACTGTACAAACGCACCTAGGATTCTTACGCATCAACGGATTCAGGGTATTTTAATTGTTTTAGTATAAGAAATTTCGTTTAATACTTCTCGCTATTTCGGAAGGTAGAATTTCTCCATTAAATAAGACAACTAGTACATTACAAAAATTTTGTTATTATTATTATTATTATTATTTAAAAAAATAGTCTAAGCCGAAAAAGAAAATATTTAATTAAATGTATCTTGCTTCAACGTAATATCATTTGAAAGTTATTTTTCCCCTTCATTTAACCCCTTGCGGGGCGGTGGTTTCATAGATATACCACTTAATTTTAATTCCCAAACATCACATTCGCACCGGAATTTTGTTCAAGAAAATTACGGTTTATTGAATGCGTGAAGTATAGCGTTTTGTTATTTGAGGAGCCCAGAAGCCAAGGGGTATAAGTGACAAAATTGAAAAAATTGAGTTAAGTGCACAGGCTATCTGGAAATATGTCTATTTATTTGTAGGTAAAGAGTTAAGAGTGATTTTTTTCATTATGTACTGAGTTATAGGAGTCAGTTACTTAACCTCTTTCCCAAAACTGTGAAACGTGTGGAGGCCAAGGGGTATAAGTACAGTTGTGTCCGTTAACGTCTAGATAGCAGAAGCGCGACCAACGACATACAAAGTCATTTGCTTTCTTACGCATTAAATAAATGAATTTTAACTGTTATCAAGTAAGAAAAATCATGCGTTAAGCATAGATTATGAAACACTTTCCAACACTCCCTGAAATCTTTAAAAAAAAATTCTATTTTGGGTAATAAAGTATTACTATCCATTTCCAAATATGTATTCTGGTACTTTTGAGCAGCCCTATGTTTTATTGGTCGATTGATATATACTGTATAACGGGAAAAATTAGTTTAGCAAGAAAACACATAATAGTTTGAAATTTCTCTTTCAGCTGTTTATACTAATAGAGGGAAGCATACTTGTATACTTTTGTTTATTTTGTAGTTTATCTTGAACCTTTATTATACGCCAGTATTTAGCTGAAATTTACTTCAAACTAAAACACACTTAAGACTTCTGAAATCACATTTTCAGAAATTATCATCCATCGATGACCATATATAAAATTTTGTGTGTGATCCTATATATCATTTTATCTATATTTTACAAGCATTTCTTGGTAAACTGAATGCAGTTCAGCATAGAAATACATGACTTATTTAAAAGCAATCTTTAAGTACGCGCATAGTCTGTAACCTTTACGAGTATTTTTGTGTAACCCTGTATATGAACAATAGCATTTATACATGTCATATAACATGTATAAATTTAGTGAAACTTAAAAGTGCAATTCATAATTAAAATGACATTTCGTCCATCCATCAATTATCACTGATAATATATACAGTACTTCAGATAGAATATACTATTTGAAATCTTTTTTGTGTCCCTGTAAATACTGTGTACTTCGTATTATGCGCAAAATAACTTATATTAAGCCTCAGCGATATACATGAATTTTATTATACAGGAAAATTGTAATATAATGAAAATAAGTCGCAAACAATTCCCTTTTTATCATTAGGTAATGTAAATATTTTGTATGGTTCTGTAAATAAATAATAGCTATTCTTTTCACCTCAGATTTTATAGAAAGTTTCTTTTAGTGCAATTCGTAAATGAATATAAATTTTAATATGTGACAAGGTGTAACATCTTTCAAATTCATTTAAAACGATTTTTCCCATAAACTGTAATGTAATGGAAAACTTTTGATTGTCCCTGAAAATAAACTAATCATGTTAGAAACTTCATTTCCAATAGGTTTGTGTTGAGGTAAACATGAATAATTCCCAAAAAATTATGGGCAATCCGAATATATTTACGAGAGTTAGGCCTCGGACAGACGGACAGACGGACAGACAAATTAAAATCATATTCACTTATCAACTTTGTTGGAAAGTGTTAAAAAATACAAAATTTCAATGTTTCAAAATTTTAAATAAAATTTTAAAATTTACATTATAACAAAAAATTTTCTTTCATTCATTTATATCAACATCGTTCATATTTTTTTTCGTAAATTCATTTTTTATTTCATAATTTTTCCTTCTTTAGAATTTATATTAAAACAAAATTTTGTCCTTTCATTTATTTGTATAAACATCGTTCTTAATTTTTTTATAAATACAATTTTTTATTTCATAATTTTTCATTTCTTGTGCTCATTCGGCACTTGTACCTTTTAGTTTCCAAGCACTTTTCATTACTGCTTGGAAGCCAAGGGGTATAAGTGCCGGATGACGATAAACATTGCTTAGTTATAAGTAAAAAGAAAAATTGTATTCCACTTTTTTTAAACAGTTATTGAAATAAGAGTTCAAAGATCACTAAGAAGTAAGCAAAAGTTTCATAGCTCAATTCGTTGAATTACAATTGATGTTTAACTTTGAACTCAATTTACTCGAAGTCTAAATTTTGTCACTTGTACCCCTTGGCTTCTGGGCTCCTCATTTATAAATGAAGTTGTTTTCGAATTCCGGTGTCAGTCATTAATTTCAATACTTAGGCAATGAATTTTCCCTGCCCCGCAAAGGGTTAAGAGAATTCTGATTCAAAATGTTTAGCTGAACGGCAGTTAACAGATGGAAAATATGCATTGATTTTAAAATATATATGTAAATCGCAAACGAATAAGACAAATGATGTTTAAAAGTAAGTAAAAATTAAAACTGTGGATGATGTATTATTTATCCTATAACATTTGAGCCCATAAAATTGAGCGTTCTATAATGTTGATTTCTTTTCAATCACTGGCTAAAGATGAAGAACAAGCATTTTATACATCCAGTTTGTTTATATTTATTTATTTAAACGATATGGATACTTACATTCAGCAGTGGATCGAAAACGGTTGATTATGATGATGATATAATAAAATCTAAGCTTTCGAACCTCTAAAATCGAATGAAATTAAACTATGTTCTCGAACAAAGTTTGAATTGCTTCTTGAACAGTAAGGACATCAATGTCATACCAACCGAATTTAAAAAAAGCTAGGAAAAGTGAATGTTTTGACAGCATATTTTTTGTGGGGAGAAGGGCGCTGCCATCGAAATATTCAAAGGCAGAAAACATGATTGTGACGTCATCACAAATCGACCGACTTCTCACTATGTTGAAATTCACATCGGAAAATTTTGAACAGCAATTTTTCTTTATTTTACTTTTAGGATATCTATCATGTAATCAGGGTTGCTACGGGTCAAGAAATTTCCAAACGAGGAAATTCTTCGGTACCAGTATTTTCTTATAGAAAGCCTCTCCTTAAATGAGGCGAAAATTTGTGCATTTAACATACCGTAATTTCGGGTGTATAAGTCGCAGATCAAACAATTCTTTTTTGACCCAGAATTTTTCAAGAAACAAATATAACTAGTTAGATCGCCGTAAATAATTGTCTTCAATCACTAAATAAAATTTCTGGGTCCAAAAAGAATTGTTTGATCCGCGGCTTATACACCCGAAATTACGGTAGATTTATTTTCTATTTTAAAAAAACTGACATTTTACCTCGAAAATTCCCTGAAGCGTGTCAACCCTGTTTTATAAAACAATAGTAACTATTTAAACTTACTGGTGAGAATTCAAAATCCCTAAAAAATTTTAGCCGGATGCGGAATGCCACAACGTTGCCGCATCTGGCTGATTTTTTTATTGAGAATTAGCACGTAGCATATATGCATGCTATGTAATGTAGTGAGTAGTGAGTAAAATTATTGATCCTAATTTAGATATTTAAAAAACAAGAAGGAACCTCCACCCCCCCTCCTCTCTCTCTCTTTCTCAGTTTTTGATCTTCCAAAGATTCACCAATGAACGTATACGTGCATTTCTGTTAACTTATAATTAAAATATTTTTTAACTGTAATTAGCTCAAGAGATGTACTGCGATGCGTTTTTATATTTACTTCCATTGCACTGTATTGTGTAATGCACTGACATAACCAGGGTGAGTGCCCAAGTGCTCTGAATACCGATAATGTTTGAAAAATCTGTTCGCCTTATCTAACCATCGAAACTCAATTCATTTTATGTGGATGTAAATTAGACTTTGATTGTTATATTAATTTTTTAGATTATGTTTTTTTTTAACTTTTAACTTCTTTTTTATTTTACTTTTAATCATCTTACTCTTATTTTAAAATTTTAACTCTCCAGCACTCCATCATTTTGCACACGAGCAAAGCACTTACATTCTGTAAAAAGATTTAATCCTCGTTTATCTTTGTAAATCACACTGAAAAGTGT
This sequence comes from Maratus speculifer, assembly GCA_964019185.1. Taxonomy (NCBI): domain Eukaryota; kingdom Metazoa; phylum Arthropoda; class Arachnida; order Araneae; family Salticidae; genus Maratus; species Maratus speculifer. The sequence goes on along the minus strand of OZ025299.1, from coordinate 88,132,596 downwards.
ACCTTAATCCCTTTGTTTTGTTACCCAGTTCGTATTGTGGCTGCTATTTTTAGAGAGCAATTGAAATAAAATCAAGTGTCTTTATCTTTTTTTTTGAATCAAGATGTAATAGAATTCTGCATTGTTTACTTGTTTGTTTTTTAATTTCTGTCGCTCAATATCAGTGCCGAAGACACCAATGTGAGGGGGGGGGGGAATAGAGAATTTTTCCCTTATGATTGTAGTCTACAATTAACGGAAAAGAACTTTTCCATAGAATTGAAGTGAAAATCTTTTTTATAAGGAGCATTACGTCTGTGTGCGTATATATAGAGAGGGACCCTACCAGTAGTCATTTCAATCATTTCAGGCGGAAATTATTTTTCTGCGTGGCACTGGAGATATTATTTTTGTTTCAGTGTTAGTGTAACTGGTGATCATATTGTTATCAGTTGTCTGCTGTAAAAGAAGCCATTTTGTGATTTTTTTATTTAAAAATGCAAAAATTTAGTTTTTGATTAGTTGGAGACAATTACGGTAAGTTAAAATAAATCCCTTCCATCTTGTATATTTCACCTAATAGTTTTACAAGAATTATTGTTAATCACAGCACAAGGGTGGTATTTTAAAGATTAATTTTTGGAGTTTGGACCCTACCAGTAGTCATTTCAGTCATTTCAGGCGGAAATCATTTTTATGCGTGGCACTAGAGATATTATTTTTGTTTCAGTGTTAGTGTAACTGGTGATCATATTGTTATCAGTTGTCTGCTGTAAAAGAAGCCATTTTGTGATTTTTTTATTTAAAAATGCAAAAATTTAGTTTTTGATTAGTTGGAGACAATTACGGTAAGTTAAAATAAATCCCTTCCATCTTGTATATTTCACCTAATAGTTTTACAAGAATTATTGTTAATCACAGCACAAGGGTGGTATTTTAAAGATTAATTTTTGGAGTTTGGACCCTACCAGTAGTCATTTCAGTCATTTCAGGCGGAAATTATTTTTATGCGTGGCACTAGAGATATTATTTTTGTTTCAGTGTTAGTGTAACTGGTGATCATATTGTTATCAGTTGTCTGCTGTAAAAGAAGCCATTTTGTGATTTTTTTATTTAAAAATGCAAAAATTTAGTTTTTGATTAGTTGGAGACAATTACGGTAAGTTAAAATAAATCCCTTCCATCTTGTATATTTCACCTAATAGTTTTACAAGAATTATTGTTAATCACAGCACAAGGGTGGTATTTTAAAGATTAATTTTTGGAGTTTGGACCCTACCAGTAGTCATTTCAGTCATTTCAGGCGGAAATTATTTTTATGCGTGGCACTAGAGATATTATTTTTGTTTCAGTGTTAGTGTAACTGGTGATCATATTGTTATCAGTTGTCTGCTGTAAAAGAAGCCATTTTGTGATTTTTTTATTTAAAAATGCAAAAATTTAGTTTTTGATTAGTTGGAGACAATTACGGTAAGTTAAAATAAATCCCTTCCATCTTGTATATTTCACCTAATAGTTTTACAAGAATTATTGTTAATCACAGCACAAGGGTGGTATTTTAAAGATTAATTTTTGGAGTTTGGACCCTACCAATAGTCATTTCAGTCATTTCAGGCGGAAATTATTTTTATGCGTGGCACTAGAGATATTATTTTTGTTTCAGTGTTAGTGTAACTGGTGATCATATTGTTATCAGTTGTCTGCTGTAAAAGAAGCCATTTTGTGATTTTTTTATTTAAAAATGCAAAAATTTAGTTTTTGATTAGTTGGAGACAATTACGGTAAGTTAAAATAAATCCCTTCCATCTTGTATATTTCACCTAATAGTTTTACAAGAATTATTGTTAATCACAGCACAAGGGTGGTATTTTAAAGATTAATTTTTAGAGTTTGGACCCTACCAGTAGTCATTTCAGTCATTTCAGGCGGAAATCATTTTTATGCGTGGCACTAGAGATATTATTTTTGTTTCAGTGTTAGTGTAACTGGTGATCATATTGTTATCAGTTGTCTGCTGTAAAAGAAGCCATTTTGTGATTTTTTTATTTAAAAATGCAAAAATTTAGTTTTTGATTACAGTAATTTCGGGTGTATAAGCCGCAGCTCAAACAATTCTTTTTCGACCCAGAAATTTTTAAAAAACAAATATAACTAGTCAGATCGCCGTAAATATATCTCTTCAATCACTAAATAAGATTTCTGGGTCAAAAAAGAATTGTTTGAGCTGCGGCTTATACACCCGAAATTACGGTAGTTGGAGACAATTACGGTAAGTTAAAATAAATCCCTTCCATCTTGTATATTTCACCTAATAGTTTTACAAGAATTATTGTTAATCACAGCACAAGGGTGGTATTTTAAAGATTAATTTTTGGAGTTTGGACCCTACCAGTAGTCATTTCAGTCGGAAATTATTTTTATGCGTGGCACTAGAGATATTTTTGTTTCAGTGTTAGTGTAACTGGTGATCATATTGTTATCAGTTGTCTGCTGTAAAAGAAGCCATTTTGTGATTTTTTTAATTAAAAATGCAAAAATTTAGTTTTTGATTAGTTGGAGACAATTACGGTAAGTTAAAATAAATCCCTTCCATCTTGTATATTTCACCTAATAGTTTTACAAGAATTATTGTTAATCACAGCACAAGGGTGGTATTTTAAAGATTAATTTTTGGAGTTTGGACCCTACCAGTAGTCATTTCAGTCATTTTAGGCGGAAATTATTTTTGTTTCAGTGTTAGTGTAACTGGTGATCATATTGTTATCAGTTGTCTGCTGTAAAAGAAGCCATTTTGTGATTTTTTTATTTAAAAATGCAAAAATTTAGTTTCTGATTAGTTGGAGACAATTACGGTAAGTTAAAATAAATCCCTTCCATCTTGTATATTTCACCTAATAGTTTTACAAGAATTATTGTTAATCGCAGCACAAGGGTGATATTTTAAAGATTAATTTTTGGGGTTTTCATTGATTTCTTTCGCCTGATCAACCACTGGAAAAAAAGCATTTAAAAAACTATTTATTTATAATTTTGTTGCTGTTTAATTTCGGCGGATTCCATTTTTGTCCATTATAGCACATTCATTAAGGGTTTTAGAAAGCATGTTAGTTTACTTCTAAAACTTTAAAGGAAGGAAATATAATTGAAACCTGGTAGTACTGACTTTATTTGAACAACAGCTGTCGTGGTCACGCTATATATACAGGGAGTTTTAAAGAACAAATCAAAAATGTAAAAGCAGGTAGATGGAATCTAAGTAAGCAGATTTCATATAGGAATGTCGATGCGGAAATGCAACGTTGAGACAGTAAAGACGCTGTTGAGTTTGATGGATAAAAGCACTTTTCTGGCTTGAATCGCTATTCTCCGCACGGATATTGAGTGACATTGTCGTCAAACTACTGCAGAGTTTACTGGCGTGCATTTTATATATGCATAGTTTCCAACTTTTACGCTTTTTTTTACCACGAAAACTTAACACATTTTCGACTTAATGATGGGATTCTGATGTTTAAAGAAGAAAATATCTACTATAAAATTTCAGTGTAAGAAGAAAGCGTAGAAGTTGTCAGCTATGATATATAGTACTGCACAAGGAAAAGGAGCGACTGCTAAAAATAATATACATGGAACGATTCCTGGGTAGGAATCTGTCAGATCTCTGAACATTTAAGTATCTTCATTGGGGGTTGTGCATGTGTGGATCGTTTTATGGTTTGAGTTCTGAAACAGGAAGATAGCGCAGAATTTCAACAGTGGAAGAAGCAGTATTACGCACAGTAGAGAATAGTCCTTCGACAAACTCAAGAACTGTTGGAAGGAATCCCTTTCCTTTCACAACTCCGTACGTAAAATGCATGTCGACGAGTTCCGCATAGGTATAATGATGCATAATGCTCAAAATTCATGCGAAGAATGTCAGCGAAGTGCTTTGAACGCAACAGTGCGCACTACTGTTAATGCTGCATTTCTATACCCACATTCACTGTAAAAATTTGACCCTTTTGCTGCATCGTCACTCCCCCTCTTTTATAGAATATCTCTCTTTTGACCCATGAGAATGCTCCTTGATAGGCTGAATTGATCGTTTTCTATAAAAGCGGTGGAGTGACGATGCAGCAAAAGGGTCAATTTTTTTACAGTGTTCCTATACGAAATCTGCTTATTTAGGACTCCTCTGCTTGACTTTTCATTCCTGACGTATAATTTTGAAATACTTTGTATATATATGTATATATAGTCGTCGGAAAAAAATGTAAACACTCAATACTAACTCTGCAATAAATAATCGTAGAAGAAAGTTACTAATACCAATCGATTGCAAATTAAGTCTGCTTTAAAATGATGTATATAAAATTTGCTTGAGGGTACTACAAATTAAAAACATTCCAGACATTTTTCAATAAAAACACCCAATTTTGACAAAATATTTTAAATCTTCGGTTTAAACCAAGGCAACACTAGATACCGGGCTTGCTCATTCCTTTCATGACGTCACAAAAGGTGGCTGAATGACATCCAGCGATTGGTACAAAACGATGGGTGCGTCACTTGAGCCCTGTTTGTACCAATCGCTGGATGTCATTCAGCCACCTTTTGTGACGTCATGAAAGGAATGATCAAGCCCGGTATTTAGTGTAGCCCTGTTTAAACTTTGCCTAGAAACGAAATTTCATGTTATTTGGATTATAAATTTTGGAATTATAAACATTCAAAATTTAGATTTTTTAATGTTAATTTACATTCTCATATTTTTATTAATATCTCTTGAATCTTAATTCTAATGCAATAAAATAAATAAAAAATAAAATGCGGTTTTAGTACTAAAAAATCCAAACATAAGTATGTTGAATTTTTAATTAAAAAAATTATAATATGCATTATGATTTATGAAATTAATATTCGAAAAAATATAAATTGCAACATACAATTTTTTGATGGATTCATATTTATCAACGTCCTGCTTTAAGCAAATCCAAAATTTCAGAATTTTCTTCCAAGTAGTTTTCAAGTTATGGTTAAAAAACTTCAAAATGATGATTTAAGGAACCGACTATGATGTGCAAAAAAGCACAATTTGAAAAAAAAAATTACATTTTTTACTCTTGTTATTGAAGCATTTGGGCGGGAATTACGGTATAAAACTTAAGATCAACTTAAAGCGTAAGTCTAAGTGAGTCTTGCCATGGGCGTAACCAAGGTGGGAGCCACAAACCAGTAATATTATAAGGATTTTTTCTTCTTGATTCATATGCAGAAAAAAATGTATTAGATTAAACAAATCTAACAGAAATAAACAAATTACCTGTATTCTGAGCCCTAGGGCACCCACCCTGGTTACACCACTAGTCTTACGATGTAAGCAACTATATACAGGGTGTTTCTAAATTCATGGTACAAACTTTAAGGGGTGATAATACACATCAAGACAAACAATATTAAATAGGAAACTAAGGGTCCCAAACGTCTTCCAAAAGAGATAGGCGCCATTAAAGTTTAGGGTCCAAAAATTTAAATAATTATAAAAAACAGAAAAATTGGTCGATTCGTTTGCGGTTTTCACTAAAACTATTCTTTATGTCAGTATTTTCTTGAAAATAAATTATAAAGATAAATTTCAAAAAATGCCGATAGAGGGCGCTTTAGACTTTGGAGTAACGAGCAACTATTTTTTACCGTTATTTTTTTGCATCTCATTAATTTTTTTAGAAGCTTAGATATAAACTTAAATTTTGAGCTCAAAATCTAAGTCGTTGGGAGTGGTTAAGCATCCCTAACTGAACTGTGAGTCGAGGTTCAAATTCCAAATGATTATAAAGAACGGAAAAATTGGTCGATTCGTTTGCGGTTTTCTCTAAAACAATTCATTATGTCAGTATTTCCTTGAAAATAAATTATAAAGATAAATTTCAAAAAATGCCGATAGAGGGCGCTTTAGACTTTGGAGTAACGTACAACTATTTTTTACCGTTATTTTTTGCATCTCATAATATTTTTTAGAAGCTTAGACATAAACTTAAATTTTGAGATGAAAATCTGAATCGTTGGGAGTGGTTAAGTAGCGCAAACTGAACTGTATTCAATGGGGGTGGGGAGGTTCATATTTCAAATGATTATAAAAACGGAAAAATTGGTCGATTCGTTTGCCGTTTTCTCTAAAACTATTCTTTATGTCAGTATTTTCTTGAAAATAAATTTTAAAGATTAATTTCAAAAAATACCGTTAGAGGGCGCCTTAAACTTTAGAGTAACCAACAACTATTTTTAACCGTTATTTTTTTTATCTAATTAAATGCTTGTAAAAGTTCAAACTTAAATTTTGAGCTCAAAATCTGTATCGTTGTGAGTAATTAAGTAGCGGAAAATTGAAATGTGTTCGAGGGGTTTGGAGGGTAACATTTTAACTCCTGAATACAGTTCAGTTTGTGCTTCTTAACCCCTCCCATCGATTTAGAATTTGAGCTCAAAATTTAAATCTAAGCATTTGCAAGCATTTGCAAGCATTTGCAAGCATTTAATTAGATACAAAAAAATAACGGTTAAAAATAGTTGTTGGTTACTCTAAATTTTAAGGCGCCCTCTAACGGTAGTTTTGAAATTAATCTTTAAAATTTATTTTCAAGGAAATATTGACATAAAGAATAGTTTTAGCGAAAACGGCAAACGAATCGACCAATTTTTCCATTTTTTATATTCATTTGAAATTTGAACCCTCCCACCCCCATTGAACACAGTTCAGTAAGCGCTACTTAACCACTCTCAACGATTCAGATTTTCATCTCAAAATTTAAGTTTATGTCTAAGCTTCTAAAAAAATTTTATGAGATGCAAAAAATAACGATAAAAAATAGTTGTACGTTACTCCAAAGTCTTAAGCGCCTTCTATCGGCATTTTTTGAATTTTATCTTTATAATTTATTTTCATGATAATACTGACATAAAAAATAATTTTAGTGAAAATCGCAAATCACTTTCGAAATGACACCGACTTTCCAACAAAGTTAAAAAGTGTTTATGCTTTCGGTTTGTCTGTCCGCCTGTCCATCTGTCCACACTCTAACTCTCGTAAATATACTTGAATTGTCATGATATTTTTGGACTTTATTGACGGTTACCCTAGCACGAACTCAATTGAAAATGAAGGTTCTACCATGATTAGTTTCTTTAGAGGAGAGTCAAAAGTTTTTCGCTACATTGCGGCCTATCGTTTCAAAGAAATTTTAACACTAGAACGCCCGGAAGGAGTCGATTCGACTCCAACCATGCGATTACACTTCAATTCGAACCAGAAAATGTTTCATGAAATAATTTAAATTCAATCCATCCTGATTTACGTTAAATAAACGAATTCAATAATTTTGAATAAAAATTCCGGTGAGAAAAATTATTGTCAAACATGGTCAAAATTTCCGGGCGTTATAGTGTTAAAGATGTTACACCCTGTCAAACACATTCAAATTTATATGCATCTACGAAATGCACTAAAATATACATTCTGTAAAGTATGCAGTGAAAAGAATAGTTATTATTCATTTACAGGGCTACACGAAAGGATTCCATTGCATAATAATAAAGGGGGAATTGTTTGCAATATATTTTAATTATGGTAAACGATTTCATGTATAATCAATTAATATACGTCACTGAGGCTTAATGTGAGCTATTTCACTTTTTAAATTTGACCTACAACCCTCATGTGCTATATCATTGGAAAGTTCTTTGACCATTAATTCAAATTATGTCTTTCCCGCACCTTGCCTTTCCCGCACCTTGCCCCCGCCCACTTTGCCCCTACGGGGAGCACTTTTCAATATTTAGCCGACACCCCGTATGTAATATATTGTTGGAAGGCCCGTTGACCACTTATTCATGTTATGCACTTCCCTTGCCCTTCGCCCCACTTTGCTTTTTTCGGGGGTTGCGGTTATCGTATTCCATGAGGAGGTCTTCTAATAATGGGAAAATTATAGAACTGATCTCAATGACAGAAAAACCAATAAAAAATGTTGATCCCATTTACCATCCATTTAGTTCCTGTTTTTGTCATTGATGGTGTCTAATTTTTTATTTTTTGGCCAATTTACAGCTAATTGTCGAAAAATTTAATTTTTTATACTTAAACTTCCTTATTTTTTATACTCGGGCATTTCCATACGAACTTGTTTGTCTGTTACATACTACGAATTTTGGCTACCAGTATTTTAACGCGAGAAAATGTGACTTAGTTTATCGAAGATATATCATCAATTGAATAAGGCGAAGCAAACTTTTCGAAAATAACGGTGGCCAACAAGCATAGCGATTTTTAGTTGCGTAACAGACAAACAAATTCGCATGGAAATTCCCACTCGCGTCTTTTCAACTTTTTTGCAACCAGGGGATACCGTTACATGACTTTTCGACTATTGTGTCTGGCTCTCATTCAGCCTTTCCTCGGTATGTTGTTTTTTAATTCCATCTATTTTTAGCTGCCATGTATTTACTAAAATCTTTTATAAGTATGTAACAACAATTATTTTAATGACCGATTGTAGGACATCTTGATTGTAGAACCTCGGAAGTAATCGTTCACTGTATCGATTGTTTTTTACGATGACGGTTTTTTCGATTTGTAAATTTTCGAGAGTTGCCTATCACTGGCCATATCCTAGTAGCAGTTTTATGTAGAAGCATGAAATTGAAGATAACAAGCCTAGTAAAAAAATATGAAACATTTATTCCAGCGATTTTTAAAATTCCTCCCGCCCAAAAAGTTTAAAAATAAGTACGAAAACTTAGATCATTCCGCCATATCTCAGCAGTGGTTTTAGATAGAGACATGAATTTGAGGTTACCTGATCTACTGAAACATACTTAAGTATTTATTTTATTTCTTTTAGAAATTCCATCCTAAGCGGGTTCAATGGAATGGCCGCACTTTTAAAACATTTCGCCATAGCTCAGCAGCAAGCTCAGTTAGAAGCGGGAAATTCAAGCTAACACAAATACTAAAAAATAATTAAAAGTAGGTACTTCAATCATTTTAGAGCTATTTTGTCTATTATGTCGTCAACATCGACTTTGAATAGGATAATGTAAGATTATACGAATAAGGCAACAAGTTTGGATGTTTGATTAAATATTAAGTTTTTTCTTTTGTTAATTGATGTATTTTGATGGATTCAAGATTCTTTTTGAGAAACCGACCAGCGTAGCGGGCGAAGACTGCTAGTTTTCAATAAAGTAATAGCAGTTGTAGTTCGCAACAAAAGTAAAGTAGTTTTTCGATGACAGGCCTTAGATTTTTGACTACGGAGTTAAACATATACAAAGTATCCAAAATTAAATGATCCTATTCTAAAGTTGCCAATATACTCGACTGTTAGTTCCGAATGATATAAAATTTTCTTTAGGACATTTTAAGTGTATGAGAATTTGTTTCAGCGAAAAAGAAAATAATTTAAAATTTCACCGACAGGGAACGTTTTTTAAAATACATTTACGACAATTTAAAAGTATTATTTTAACCAAACACGTTCCACATAACGATCATCATTTTCAGATACCAATTAGAATCATAAGATAGCATGTTCTACAGTTGACTGCCGCAATGTGTTCTTTGAAATGCTTTGAACATATCGTAAAGTTGTGCCTTTAAGATCAGAAATGTTAATAAATAAAATTTTTAATTCATCATAAATGTATGCTAAATGTGTAATTCGTTTTAAAAAACGCCCTTTGATGGCTAAATTTTGAACTATTTTTTCATTTATACAAATCCCTTCCCTCTGTGTATTTCACAAATTTTCACAACTCTGTGAAGAATACCGTAATTTCGTGTAGATAAGCCGCAGCTCAAACAATTCATTTTCAACCCAGAAAATCCATTCAGTAATTTAAGATAAATATATACCGCGATTCAAAATGTTGCATTTTATTTTTGAAATTTTCTGGGTCGAAGCAGAATTGCTTGAGCTGCGGCTTATCTACCCGAAATTACGGTAGTTCGTCTGAAGACAACTTTAAATAAGGGTTGTTTAATTATGAATCCCTTGTATCTCCCACTGACAGATTTTTTTTTCCACCTTTAGCATTTAAAAAAATTACTTTTGCCATATATATTTAGAAAAATTTCAATAGAAATGTACCATAAATAAGTTTTTTTTCTGAATAATGATACAAATAGTACATAAAAGTAATCGCCCGTTGCAGCTTTGCTACGGTCAAAACATGGCTGCCAAGCTCCCACTAACGTTCCGTAATATGTGGATTAATTTAACCCGAATCAACCACGTTTCGAACCAAAAAATTATTTTGTTAATCTTTATTTATTTAATATCGGGTATCTTCGTTTAATTTATTTAATTTCATTTCTTTAAAAACAAATTGCTTCGAAATGTATTGAATTTGAGTCAAAATAATCCACCATAGTATGGAAGATTATCGGTACCTATGAGTCAATGGTATGTCATACTTGCCAACTTCTAACTTAATTTTCGTAAAACTTGAGTTAATTTAAAATAGGTTAAACAGGTTTCTAACAAGAAAATATTTCAGATATATCATTAGATATTTAACCCATTTCCCGCTGGAGCTGCGTTCACGCTTCGGTCAAAAGAAATACACTTTTTTAAGTTATACATATAGCAACTACTCTATTTTTCAACTACAAAATTGACTTAACTTAAATACATAAAATTTTTTGATCATATAAAGTGAAATTTATCTTTCAGAGTTTGTGGGGGCAAATGATGTTCAGCTAAAAAATTGAAAAGGGTATAGCCGGGTTTCTTAGTAAAATATGCCCTTGAGTCAACCAAATCGAGTCTTACATGAATCGATTGCACATAAAAATAAATTCATTTATCTCCAGTTTCAAGCTTATATCTCAAGTCCATGGGGTGTTATGACCCTTAATACCTGTTTTGAAAAAGAGCACATCGTCCCGAAACTACTCCTCAAATTTCAACAAAAAGAATAAGGAATGTTTAATATTATTGTACGAATACTGGGTGTTTTTTTTTTTTTTTTCAGAATTTTGTCAACAAAAGTACGAGTTCTATATTTTTTTTTCTTCTTTTAAATTGAACATTTTAATTAAAAATGTATTGAAATATTTGAGTGACCATCTTAATTTTTTTGCATGAAATACTATGAGATATGATATATATTCACTATCAATTTCAACTTCCTACGTAGGGTGCATCATATTTTAAAAAGGCAAAATCATATTCCGGGGGCGTGTCTCGCACGAATCTAACATATTTATTCAAACGGTGGTTTAAAAAGAAGGCGTGAAATAACATTATACAACAGATTTTTCCGGTAGACATGTGAGATTCGTGCGAGACACGCCCACTATCTCAGCCGGAATATGATTTTGCCTTTTTTTAATATGATGCACCCTACATAGAAAGTTGATAATGAATATACATCACATCTCATAATATTTCCTGCAAAAAAATTAAAGTGGTCACTCAAATATTTCAATACATTTTTAATTAAAATGTTCAATTAAAAAGAAGAAAAAAATTATAGAATTCGTACTTTTGTTGAAAAAAAATCTGAAAAAATTATCCAGTATTTGTATAATAATATTACACATCCTTTTTTCTTTTCGCTGAAATCCGACGAGTAGTTTCGGTGCAATGTGTCCTTTTTCAAAACGGATATTAACTCTTTGGGCTCTGATGGTAGAATTTTCTACCACATAATTTTAATTCCGAAATGACACAACGGCACCAGAAAATTCAACCAAATTTACTTGAAAAAGGTTTAATGCATTTTTTTCGTGCATATGGTTAACCGGTTTTTTTTTTTTTTTCTTTGCAAAATACTGGTGCCAAAGTGACATTTGGAATTTTGAAGAAATTTGCCCACCAGAACTCAAAGAGTTAAGGGTCATAACACCCAATGGACTTGAGATATAAGCTTGAAACTGGGTAGAAATGAATTTCTTTCTATGTGTAGTCGATTCATGTAGGACTCGACGTGGTTAACTCGAGGGCATATTTCACTAAGAAACCCGGCTATACCCTTTCAGCCTTACAGCTTTAGCGGGTAAAGGGCTGGTTTCGAATTTCCACAAGGGATTTTACGATATAATTTTTTAAAATAAATTCTGGTTCGAAACATGTTTAACCTGCTTTAAATTAACTCACATTTTATGGAAGTTAAGTCGTAAGTTGACAAGTATTGTACGTGTATGTCCCAGTCTGTAATCAAATGGCTAAACTATCAAAAGTTATTCAAACTTACATATTGAACTATTTTTTTACGAAAATAAAACTCCATGTTATACATGCTGACAAAAATTTAAATGAAAGGTATATATCTCTTGCAGAATGAAAAAGGATGGATGCTTAAACTCTGAGTAAGATATTTCCTTGAAAAAAAATCTAAGACTGGAACACATTTGACAACTGAGGCCCGTAAAAGCGATGATAATTACATGTTTCAAAACACCCTCGGGTTCAATACGGAAATACATTATCTTTGTGCAAATAATATGAATAATAAAAAGACATTGAGCTTAGGTAATGAATGTAAATATGTGTCTAGACACAAAAGTCTTCTGCATTTTAGGGCAACTAATTCCAAATAATCTCTTGAATATTAGAGTAAGATTTTCTGCACATAATTTATATTCCTTACGCAAACATATTTTTGGTGTATTTTTTTCCTCGTTTTTCACATAATAAATCTTTTAAATATTAAAAAAAAAAAAAAAAAATTAGCTTTATTTATGCTCATAATTACAACTTTTGAAAACACACCCTCCCATTTCTGTGTTATCCTTGTATCCTCATCATTCCTTCAAAAACTAAAAGTAAAAAGGTTTATTACCTGGTACCAAGGAGTTTTTTCGCTATGGAGGACGAAATATATTTTGTTAGTGTCAATTATAACCCTAATAATTTTTCGGCCAGCATAAGGAAAACATTATTGAATATTACGAATTTGTTAGGACATTTAAATATGATGTTACAAAAAATAGATCAGATGTATAAAAAACTTAATGGTATTTGATTCATTTTTATACATCTGCTGGGTTTAAAAAAATCCAATTATACCTCATTTGCCCTAATAAGTCCCATCCACAGGGTTCATACCAGATATCTTTATTTTCCAGGTTAAATACCAGTAATTGTTTATAGAAAAATAAATTTAGTTTCAAGCTTGTGAAATTTCGCCTTATTTAAGAAAATATTTTCTATGAGAAAATACTAGCGCCGAAGGATTTCCTGGCCATGAAATTTCAGGAACCGTACGAGCCCTGATCCAATACCTCATTCATCCTTATACGCTATATGTTACTTAAATCTTGCATTCGAAGTTATATATGGTAAAAAATCTTATCATATTATATCTTATTCATTGTTGTACTCTGCATTTTAGTAGAGAAAAATGTATGTTCACAACAGAAATAATATATCTGTATAATATATATATATATATATATATATATATATATATATATATATATATATATCTTTCGGGTGAGCGATTGCACACGTGCAGTGTTTCAGTCTACAGTAATATCACCTATCTCAAACATCCAAAATTATTAATGAGTGTGGGAATGATGTAAAATATGAATTGCAATTTTTTGCCAAATAAAAATAACATGTGCAAACCAAAATAATAAAGTAATGCATACAAATAATACTTTATGTGTTCATATTATTTCATCTTCATACACATTAGTTCATATTAAGATTTTTCAGTGGTAGTAGTTGCATATGAAGGAATAATATTTTATAGATTTTAAAATTTATTTTAAAACCTATAACTATATACCTTAACTGTATACTAATTATATACCCTATATAACCTTAACTATATATTTTAATTAATGGTTCGATTTCATGAACTAATGTAATAAAGCCATGTCTAAACTACATATATAAACTAGTCAGATGTAACAATTCCAAAACTTTCTTCTATCTTATGCATGTTAATACTTTCTGAAAACTGCAGCATAGCAGCCCCATGGTTAGGTGGTTTAAATGAAAAAATCTAGTCATCAACAAGTTATATCAACTTATAACTGAATCTAAACTTTGATGAAAATCCGTACGTTAGTTTTTGAGACAGACGTATTTCAAAATCTTTAAAAAAATCTGCATAAAAGCGCCACATGTTATGTGATGTTAACCAAAAATTAATCAGGATCAATTTTTTATCAGGTACGAACTGAATCTGAAATTTGATGAAAATCCATACATCAGCTCTTAAGATACATTTATTGCAAAATCGTGAAAATTGCAACATAACAGCGTCATCTGTAGAGCGGTTTACACCAAAGACTAAACAACTCTAATCTATATCAGAGACTAACTGAATCTGAAATTTTAAAAAATTCCGTGCATTAGTTCTTGAGATAGAGCTATTGCGATAATCACGAATAATGCATCATGGCAGTGCCACTTGTTGAGCGATTTGCACCAAAACGTAATCAGCACCATGTTATATCAAATACTAACTAAATATAATGTTTTATGAGAATCCGTGCACTAGTTCGTGAGATATGGCTACTGAAGAAGTTGTGAATAATACAGCATAGCAACGCACCTGTTGAGCGACATGCGCCAAAAACTAATTAGATCTATTTATATCAAGGTCTAACAGAATCTAAAGTTTTGTAGAATTCCGTGCATTAGTTCTTGAAATAGAGCGCCCACAAAAGTTTTGTCACATACAGACAGACTGACAGAATTACAGACAGACATTTTGTAACAACATGTTTTTGGGGTTTTCTGACCACTAAAACGTGTAAATCCGTCAAAAACCGGATTTCGAAAATTTTTCACTTGTTAAGATATAAGAAAGTAAAAAAAATGCATTAAGTTTTCTGTTAAAAAAGTCAAATATCCTCCAGTTTCATCATTATGGCCTATTTGCGTAGAAGCATCCAAATACTTACAATTTTTGTAAAATTTAAGCCTTTCAACTTAAGCATTTCTTGCACAAATTTATTCTGTCGGCGCCTCTTCTTCAAAAGAAGTTACTATCGATTACACAGTATCAAAAATGATCTAAAAAAGAAAAGGCATAGTTTATTTTTCTTTATTACTGGCACCAAAAGCAAATTTTGCAAAGAAATATGTTCAGTCAGACTGGACATACGAGTGCAAAGGGTTAACGCGAGTTCTGATGGTTGAATTTTCTACCACTTAATTTTAATTCCAAAATATCACAATGGCACTGCATTATTCAACCAAATTTTTTTGAAAAAGATTTAATGCAATTTTTTTTACGAGGATATCGTAAACGGAATTTTTAATTTGCAAAATACCGCTGAAAATATGACATTTGGAATTTTGAAGAAATATACCCACCAAGGCTCGAAGGATTAAGGTACTGTATTTCCAATTGAAAGATTATTCATATTTAAATTGCGTAATCTGTTGGTACTCCCATAGTGCGCGCATGTACAGTGCCGCAATGAAACAAAAAATAAACTGAACTGATGAAATACACGTGAAAATTAAGTAAAACCCGATTAAAATCGGGACTTTTTTCACTAAGCAAACCCGATAAAAAAATTACAATCATATTTTAACTATATTGGATAATGTCATCGCTTCGGGAAACTAGCCTAATGTGACAATCCCAAAACTTTCTTCTATGTCATAGATATTAATCCTTCAAAATTCGCTATCACAGTGTCAAAATTAAATGGCAATTGATGCCCATTATAGGGATTCTAATGATATGAAATTCCATTCATTAGTTCTTAAGATATGACTATTGCTAAAATACGGTAAATCATGCAAAATGCACCACAGCAGCACCACTTGGTGTGTGATTTACACCGAAACCTAATCTGCAACAACTTAAGCCAACAGTTACCTGAATCTGAAGTTTTATGAAAATCCGTGCATTAGTTCTTGAGATAGAGCTATTGCGCAAATAGCAAAAAATGTAGCCTAGCACCATCTGTTGAGCGATTTATACCAAACTGTTGAAAATGTCAATTCATGTCAAGGACTAACTGAAATTGAAATTCGGTGAAAATCCGTGCATAAGTTCTGGAGATTGAGCTATTGCGCAATCGAGAAAAATGCTACATAGCAGCGCCATCTGTTGAGCGATTTACACCAAAAACTACTCAGCATCAAATTATATCGAGGACTAACCGAATATAATTTTTTTATCAAATTCCATGAGTTAGTTATGAGATCGAAGGCCCACAAAATTTGTGTCACACACATACAGACAGGCAGACTCACAAACAGACATTTTGTAAAGACATATATTTTTGGATCTCTGACCCTAGAACGTCTAAATCTATCAAAAACCGAAATTCGAAAATTTTCATGAATCCAATATATTCTTCTTGTACAGACAGAAGAAAGTGAAAAACAAGGAAACTAAAAAATAATCCAAATACATATAAAATGGAATCTCATCTAATATAACAAAGCATAACTTATGAACTACACCTGAAATGCTACTACTTTGGTGATATCTATTTTTCTATGCACTACAATTTTGCCTTTTTAATCACAAATATAAATTAAACCCGTGGAGGTATATAGCATTTAATTTTACTTATACTATTTATTTTTTATAACCATGCGACATTTTCATTTTGTGGCACATTGATTTCAGAAAATCTATGATTTTATTTATAAAAACAATGCTTATTCAAAATTTAACTGCAATTTTATCTAAAATACATGTTTTAACTAAGCGTGAGAATACTATGTAAGAAGCTGGTTCAAAAACCTTTGAATGTTACCTTATATATTGTTCTACGTTTTATAGATGCAAAGTAAAAGGGATGTGACGATAGAAATAATATGCATGATATTTAAACATTGCAGAAAATTATATCTTTTAACATTAAATATCCCCCCCCCCCTCTAACGATTTTCTTTCTCTCGATTTTTATTTTTACTGGTGGGAGTTTACCTAGACGGTAGGCAGCCCCTGCGTTTCCGAAATATTGTGACAATCTAGACCAAGGCTGTCCAACGTGGCGCACGTGGGATAACAGAAAATTCTTACAGAAATCAAGACCTTAGATATTCGAAGATTTCATAAGGAAAAAATTTCTGTAAAATTTTTCTGGTGTTTCGCGGGCGCCAAGTTGGACAGGCAGCCCTAATCTAGACAACCGCCAGTTAGTGTCAATATATGCATATATATACCGGGTATCCCAAAAATGACTGATGGATTTTAAAATTCAATAACTTGCAAACGGTGACAGCTATTAAAAAATGTTTGCAGGAGGATTATGTATAATGTCAGGAGTTTTTTTTTACCGTAATTTTTTATTTTAGTTCGAATTTCAAACAATAGGTGGCGCTGACGGCGATTGAAGGCCAGGTGATCAGTGCTGAGTGAAGCGTCGACCTGGCCTTCAATCGCCGTCAGCGCCACCTATTGTTTGAAATTCGAACTAAAATAAAAAATTACGGTAAAAAAACTCATGACATTATACATAACCCTCCTGCAAAAAATTTTTGAATAGCTGTCACCGTTTGCAAGTTATTGAATTTTAAAAACTATCAGTCATTTTTGGGACACCCGGTATATACATATATAACGCTTGGAAAAACTCCTACATTAAAAAATATATAGAAATTTTAATAATATTTGAGAGAAAGGGAGAACCTTTTCCTTGAAAAAAGCCTTCAAATCAAGGCAAATTTTTCTATTCAAAATTTACTGTTGTAAGTTTGCTGCGGCGATAATCAGAAACTGTTGATCTATTGTAAAAAATCAGCCGCTATCTTGTGACAACTTCTTCAGTTACTTCACTCGCAACTAGTAAACAATACACAATATGCCCCCTCCTCTTTATTTATAACTCTATTCCTACGACAGCGCCATTTTTGTATCAGGGATCAAGCCCAGAATTCAGGGGGCGGTACATTAACCCAAAAAATAAATATTTTTGCGCGGGGGGCATTGTCGCCAGTTGGATGAGATTTTTTTAAAATCATAATTCAACCGCTATTTCCGAATAATGCTATTTACCTTTCCTTATAAATCATTAAATAAGGCGATTACTATTTTGGAAAAAGTAATAGTATTCTAAATAGTAATTTTTAAAAGTATATCCGCCTATTTGGCAACAATGTTGTGGAAATAGTGCCCTCTCAGACAAACTATACCAAGAACTAATATACCAAGCAGACTAGGTTGAAAATTGTCGAAATTTTTCAAGATTTATAATTCTTTCGAGACGCATCCATTACAAAAATTTTAATTGCTTGGCACTGCTTTTTAGCTCCCAGGCTATCATACCTGAAAGCTTATGTGCCTTATGTATGTACGTATTAAAGCTTATGTATGTACGTTCGTATGTTCGTGCGTAACGCGATAACTCATGATAAAAATATCGGATTCACTTGAAATTTTGTATATAGGTATATCCTGATAAGGCGCTTCCCTGATTAGTTTTTGGAGTTCATTCGATATATATAAGAGGGGGAACGGGGGGCTCATGCCCCTCCCTTCAATTGATATAAATGGGATTTTCATGCAGAATTAAGAGCCCACAATAGTCACAGAAAAATTACTCAAAAAGACCCGGATGACCATGTAAAGTCTATGGGAGCGTTCTTTTCTAATATCTCGCTCAAATTTTAATGTTTTTGCATGATTTTTTTGCACAAGATAGCTGAGGGTAATCCACAACCGGGCTAGTTTTTACTTTTTCGATTTTGGTTATATATTTTTTATATTACGATAGTTTCAGTTTCAGAACCGGTTTAAACCGGTTTCGAAAGTTAAAGTAATTTTTTAAAGAAAATCTGAAACAAAAATTGAAAAAGTAAAAACTAGCCCGGTTGTGGATCGCCCTCAGCTATCTTGTGCAAAAAAATCATGCAAAAACATTAAAATTTGAGCGAGATATTAGAAAAGAACGCTCCCATAGACTTTACATGGTCATCCGGGTCTTTTTGAGTAATTTTTCTGTGACTATTGTGGGCTCTTAACAGTTTTCGTTCAAAATTTAGATATAGGATCATTCTGATGAGGCGAGTCCGTGGCTGTTATTAGGTGTTCATTGAATAAGTATAAACAGGGGGAACGGGGGGCTCATGCCCCTCCCCTTAATTAAAATAAACGGGATTTTCATGCAGAATTAACAGTTTTCGTTCAAAATTTATATATGGGATCATTCTGATGAGGCGAGTCCGTGGCTGTTATTAGGTGTTCATTGAATAAGTATAAACAGGTGGGAACGGGGGTTCTAATTCCCCTCTCCTTAACTTGTAGAAATGGATTTTTCAAGCAGAATTGTCACATTTCGTTCAAATCTCTGAATAGTTTTGGAAGTTTAATGGTTAAGTATAAAAGAGGGGAATAACTCCTCTTAAATTATATAAATGCTAAATGAGTTTTTATTAAGAATTATCCGATTTGCTCTGAATTTTGGATATAGATTTTTTATATGATAAAGCATGTCCTTGATAGTTTAGGAGGTTCAATGATTAAGTATAAAAAAGGAGAAAGGGGAGAGCTGTTTCCCCTTCTTAATTTTTTTTCGAACGGAATTAACGAAAATACAAGGCTGTAATGTACAATTAGTATGCGTAGCCTGTGAGCTCAATGCCATCAGTTTTACTGGGCAAAATTCTTTTTATTTTAAACAGTGGCCTTTACCGGTGAAATTCCAAAAATTGCTCACTTACAAAATAATAATAATAATAAATAAATAAATACATTTATTTATTAAAGGTGCCAAAAACAAATTCCACATGCACTTTTTGTCGATGAATATGAATAATCCGTCGTGAAAGGATTAACCACTTCCTTGATTTGCGCGTACGTCATACGGGCAACGTGTCTTTACCAATCATGATTTATTATTCTCACCAATATTTTTTTATTGCAAACAATTCATTATTTAACCCGAGCATTTTTCTGATTCAATTAGGTAAAAATATTTGTTTTGAAAAATCGGTGATAAAAGATTAAAAAAAATTGTAAAAGAGAAAAGAAATGGGCACTATGAAAGTCTTTTTACAAAAATATTGATCAGTTAAGAGGTTGAACAAGTAAATCACGTGTGCGTTTTATTTTAATCAAGTATGCGCGTAAATTAAGTGTTTTTCCCTTTTTCCATATTATTTTTTCTTTTTTTTTTTTTTAACAAATTTAATAACTAAAATTTGAAATCAAAATGTTGAATGGTATAACAAAAGTTAATTCGAATTAGATAAAATCATAAAAATTCAGAAATTGATAAATAAATACCTCAGGTCAATAAAGATCATTTTCATGTCCTATTCTAAATATAAATTTGTAACCACTACATAAATGAAATTCCGTTTCATAAAAACTAATTCGAAAAATTTCATTATGTGACTTCTTATCTATTAAGACCTATTTACTTTAAGTTCATCTTTTCATTTTTTTTAACCACCATAAATCATGATATTCTGTACTTCCTGGCATAAATTACTTAATGATTCATGCACTGCAATTTTGAACTCATTTTATCAATCTCAATGCAATTAAAGTAACAGAAAGTAGAGAAAACCTGTAAGAAAAAAAAATGAAAGAAAAATATCAGATATTATAAATATATTCCTACCAACACTAACAAGGCCATATTTAACTCGAGTTTTAAATATAAAAAAATGATTAATGATGGAAGATAAATTTTTTTTTAATGTATCATCGAAATTGAATTGGGGAAAATACTTTAATTAAACTTTTGGTATCTGTAATTAAGTTTATAAAACTGATAATTAATCTATCTTTCGTTCAAGGCCAGTATGTGTTTTGTGTGATAAACGAAATTATAAATTATGTACAGTAATCCCTTAACAATCGCGGATTTCGCAGAGTTTTGATTATTTGCGAAACAAAAAATGCGGGTGATTTTAATATTCGTGAATACTGCATTTGGTTATTCGCGGATTTTGTTTCACAAAGAATATTTTTTTACTAAGTAAGCTTTCTTAGTTTTACCAATTCTATGAACTATGTAACACTGGACACTTATCTACTGTATGGCCTACTATATTACTGTATAGCCAAAGTTGCTTTAACTTCAGCCTTTCAATTGCGGGAAAATATAAATCAGAAATTTCTTTTATTTTTTATGCATTTTTGTTTTCAATTTTCTTATATTTCAAATTTTTATTGCAAGGGAAATATTTTCTGCAAAAATTGTCGGGAAAATTTTAAATTTTCAACAACAACTTGTTAAAATAGCAATAGAATGAGATTTTTTCGCTGGTGATCTTAAATTTAAAACAGAAATCGAGGCCGTAACTTTTTCTTTAGATGAGAATTCATAAACAAAAATCCCGTTCCTTCAAACAATCGCACATCACTATTTTTTTTTTTCTTTACCATACACTAGCAAATAAATTTTGTAAAATATGTTTAAAATCATTCAAAGTTATTTAAAGCATGCACTTTTAATGTATAATGCTTAATAATTTTTTTTTCAATTTAATTGCACTTTTTTCATTTAAAATAATAAAACCTAACTCCCTATTATGCACTGGAAGATAGTCTCAACATTCGCGGATGTTTTCGTGAACTGAACCTTAACACTCGCAAATGTTAAGGGACAACTGTATAGATTTTCTTAAGGGTGGTGGTTCATTTTTGGACCACTTAATTTTAAAACCTAAACGCCGCATTGGCACCAGAATATTGAAACGAAAATTTTATTTTTACTTAGTATGTGAACAACAGCTTTTGTTTACTTTAAAATAAATTTGTTTGTAAATTCTGGTGTCATACCCTCATTTCAGCATTTTATGAATCGCAGCACCTTGCCTCTGAAAGGGTTAAAATTGTTTTAACCGCTTCCTTGTTTTGCCTGTACGTCATACGTGCAACGAGCTTTTGCCAATCATGATTTACCCGTACCACGTATGGTACGGTTTTTTTCTTACTATTTAACTTTAAAATTTAAGATCTGCAAATAAATCCTTAGATGTTGGTCAAAATTAAAGGTCATTTTCCGTTCCAGAGTTATTAAATATATCATAAGTTAAAAAACATCATTTAACCGAAATTTTACAGGCTAGTGTAATCTAATATCATTTAAAAACATACATCGTTTTGCAAAGGTTTGTTGTGTTTATGACGGCCAATTATCAACACGTGAGATATAGGCCCTAAGGGGAGGGATGCCCTCCTTGATGGTCTATCTAAGGAAACCTAACTCGTATTTACACAAGGAAATGCAAGGTTCCAAGAAAACCACGTAAAACTCCGAATGATTAGGCCGACTACGATTAAGCAATTGGGTTCGAACCCAGCATCTGCCGTCAACCAGTTTCGAGGGCAGAACCTCTCAGCCACTGGTGGGGCCGTTTTGCAAAGGATTGGGGCTGCTGCTTTTCATCATTTTATTTAACAAATAAAGAATAATGGAAAGGGATTGAACAACTTTTACGAAAATATTTTTTATTAATTATGTTTCACTTGTACAAAACGAAAATTTTCAGAATAACACATGGAAACATTTTAAAATACTTTAAAAATGCCAATTTGATTATGATAATTATAATTTTTATATTAATAAACTAATTAAATTAACAAGAAAAATGTCCCATCCCCCCCCCCCCATTCATGTGAGGGAGGGATAGGACATGTTTTTAAAATGACAATTCATAAGAAAAGTGGATTTAAAAAAATGGCAAAGATAGTGTGACATTTACATTAATAAGGTTTATTGTAAATCGCAATATTTATTTTACATTATATTATACTTTGTAAAATCCAAATCAAATGAAAAATATTCTTGTGCCTGAATAGTGCTGCCAATTAATGTTGGTGAATGTAGATTTGCAATTATGTCTTGTTCATCAATCATGGAATAGTAAATTTCTTGCGAGAAGGTGATTTCATTTTTCATTTTTCAACACAAATAGTATGTTGCCAAGTAAAAATAGAAATTTACAGATTGAGTTCAATAATTATTATACATTTCATAGAGTATGTTTCAAAACAGTAATTTTTTTATTAAAAAACTGAAGAAATTGGTATTATAAAAATAATGTAAATATTTAATACTAAACGTTGATATTGCAAAAAAAAATGCATGAGTAAGAAATTAAAAATTTTCAGTGCTTTAATTTTTCTATTTTCAAACTTGCAAAATAATACATTTTTTTGTTACTGGATTCAATTTCAAAACAAAACAGTTTCATAAATATAAAATTTTTAAAAAATTGTATGTCATTAAGCATAATTATTTGGAGAGAAATATTATTTAGGAAGAATGGGACGTGTCCCATCCCTCCCTGAGTCGTAGTTTTGTATATCTCCCTTAGAGTAACATAGAAATATATAGGTTTTTGCAACAAGCATGGGTTTTTTAGATTTAACTTATCTGTTTATTTATAAAAGGCATATTGTTGAGTTTACAAAGTAGTAAAAACAAATAAGTTAGCAACAAAGAATGATATCGAAAATGTAAATTAAAAATCAAAATAATTCTTACTTTTGATATTGTAAAATAGCCTTTTTAAATCACAAACTCACAGTTGCTTGCAAATAAAAATATTTGTATCAACAAGTATAGGGCAATGATTGTTCCATCTGATGGAATAGTCATAAATTAAAAATATAGCTTACTTTAAGAATTATGTCCCGTCCCTTCCTACTCTCCCCTATTCCGTTTTTCCCTTCTTATATGTTTAATACAATATATATGTTGTATTGATATGCCAGAATGATTAGAGATTTCAAATTTATATTGCAATGTTAATTTTATTCTCAACTATATATTTTTTTAAAGATATATCTGGCGATTATTTTACATTTCAACTAAATTTGTGAATTACCCGCACTTCCCGGAGAAAAATATGATCCAACGCTAAACAGCTATAACTCGGTCTAGAATAATAAGACTGTTTTTTTTTCTTAACTTGCCAGTGTAATAGGAAAAATTTACTATCACTTATAGGACAGGGGATCGTATAAAAAATTAAATTACTTAATTTTAAAAAAAATTGACCCAAATAGCTTTTTAAATACTTCTTTATCTAATTTAAAACATTTTGTAATTTGAACTGTATGTCTATGACTAACGGTTTAGCAATTAACCATTGGACATCGTTCAGAGTTTACACCCTGTATAAATTGGCGATGATGTTATTTTGAGCAAAATTCAATATTAATAAGAATGAAAAAAAAATTGTGTCACACACACATACATCTAAGTAAAGAGCGGAATAGATGTTTTGAAATTTAGAAACACAAAAATAAATATTAAATATTTGCTAAGCATTTTTCTAAATGACTTTTTTCGACTCCAATACATAGTTGAGTTCTTCTAATAACGCTTTTGTAAATAATTTAGTCTTCACCGCTAATAAAGTTACAAGTACTTGTTTCATGACAACTGCATATTATGTATTATCATCAATGTTGCTATTTTTATAATATCATTACAAATTTCAAAATTTATATTGCCAGTTCACTATGGTTAATTTTCATTTAAACATATAACTTATTCAATTTTAAAGACAAGCAGTTTTTCTGAATGATGCTGTTGCAACAAAAGAAAAAAATTCTAACTAACGAATTTTTACTAAAGGTTGTATAAAAATTAACAAAAGTATTTTTTTTAAATGACAGACAGAGTTATTTCATCAATAGAATATTATTTTCTACTTTATTTTTAATGTTTTCCGAACTTATTATGTAAAACAATAACAGGTAAAAATTACAGTGTATTTTTTTTTTTGAGAGGGGGGAGGGGGACACCCTGAAAAGGTCAACTTTAGCTAAAAACTTGAAGAGTTCTTGAAAAAAAAAGGAAAAAAAAAGAGAGATATATTTTGATGGACCATGTGATGTCTTTGCTGACAAAATTTTATTTTTTAATTTAATAGCAATAATTTAATTGCAACGAATAATCTATTTAATATTTTAATGCTAATCATTAACTTTTTCCTTTCAAATAACTGATGATTTTTTGCTTTTTTTTTTCTTCTAAAAAAATGGGAAGAGAAGCGGTTAACCTTCCATGGGGCGTGCTGTCATAAATTTTGTGAAAGCTTTGTTCTCTCAAATAGCATTAAAGTTATAGTTTCTTTTTTATTACTCATATGTATAATTTCTCTTTTAACATGTCTCATTTTTATGTCATTACTGTCGTGAAATTTCTTACACTTTTAATAGCATATGTGCCCACAAAAAAATATGCCATGTATCCGCCGGTGGGAAAAAAAAAAAAAAAAAGACTGCGATTCTTTATCCATGACATGAATATAGAAATAGATTTCAGTAGAACTCCTATTATAGAAGCCTTAGATTTCAGCAATAGCATCATGAAAATATTTTATAGTGCTGCCATCTAGTGATTTCAAATTTCTTCACGTATTGCTACTCAGTTTTACTGATTCGATGAATTAATGAGAATGAGCTCGTTATTTTCTAAGTATTTTTTCACATGCATAAAAGATTCTGTAACACTAACATTCAAGAATGACTTTATTAATAGTAAATGTTGCGATTTTACATAGTAAATATTTTTTATTGATGCATAAGTTAACTTTGAAATTCAAACTCGATTGTTTGCTTCCAAGTTGGATTTCACAATGTTCAATGGAAATCACCGCCAAACTGGTAGACGGCAGGTGCTGGGTTCGAACCCAATCGCAAACGTCGGCCTAATCGTTCGGAGTTTTCCATGGTTTTCTTCGAACCTTGGATTTCTTTGCGTGAATACGGATTAGGCTGCCTTAGAAAGACCTCCACGGAGGGCACCCCACCCCCTTAAGGTCCTATATCCCTCGTGTAGATAATCGGCCGACATAAAATAAACCAAACCAGTGGAAATCGTACCCACCAATGGTCTATTAATTTCGATCAGCCCAATGGACATTTTACCTGAACCCATGAAATCTCTACAATTCTATATTAATAATTGCATATTTTTCACTTTTGTTAACTCTTGCATTGAATAAGTATTGGTTTCGTTTGAAAAAAAAAAAAAAAATGAGGGAGGTAACTCCATCTGCACAGTATTTTCTTATGATATTTTCTGTGATCAAAAATATTAAAAGAATCATTATCACTCAAATCATTAGATTTTCGGGCGACATTGTTTCCTTTTTTATATCCTTGGTAATTCTAAAAAAACTTGTTATCCTTTGCACTTGAAAATTTTTGCATCGATGTCCTTTAGGGGCCGTCCATAAATGATGTCACGCCTGGAAAGGAAGAAGGAGTTCCTGAAATTGTGACAGTTTGTGACAAGGGGGTGGAAGGGGATAAGAAGATGTGTGACATCATGCATTTCCATTTAAATAAAAGCGTTAAAAGTCAGCAGATAAATTATGAAAATTGTATTCATAAAGTAAAGATAAAATTTAAAATCAAATCTATTGAATTCCATTTCAATTTCAAAAATACTGCTGTTTTCAAATTTTTTTTCGTGTTAATATTTTATTATTATTGTCTGTTAATTATGTTTCTTGTTGTAAACCTTAATCTTCTATCATACAAAATAAGCACACAAATCATTTTTATTGTTATGCTCACAAATGTCATTAAAACACATACTTGAAGTTTAAAAATAAAATTTGAAATCTGATCTAAAAATAGTGCTTTGTCGCTGAACTGTAAGTATATGTTTACGTATTAATATAGCGTGACATGTGACATGAGGGGTGGAGGGGGTACGATGAAGTTTGACAAAGTGTGTGGGGGGGGGAATACTGAAAAAATGTGTGATAGCATTTATGGACGGTCCCTTAAGAGATTTTGCGTCATAAAATATCACACTTTATACATCGATATGTATATGTTTATTCAACGTGCACCCAGCACATGTTCAAATAAATTCCCCTTACTACACACAGACATTACGTCATTACATAACTATGACCAATAGCTAATTCCTAAACTGTTAGTTTTAGAAATATATCCAAAAAAAGAATGTTTCAAATCGTGTGTTGTTCTCCACCATATTAAAAGCTGTTTGTTTCAAAATAATTATTTTTACAAGTTACATTTAAATTTTTATATCGTTTCTGTGTCTAAAAATTTATATTAATGAAATATTTTCCATGCTCTCACAAATAAAACGAAATAGTAACAACAACAAAAAAAAAAAAAATCTTCCCCAGTCAAAACTTACCGAGTATATATTTTTTTAATTTTCAGTGTTTTCCGACGTTAAAAGTTAATCCTTCCTTTTTTTAATTTAAATATAACTTATATATATACTTTCTAAATTTAACTTCAGGAGGAGAAAGGGTTATAATATGAAAGAATGATTTGAAAACTTTCCGATGATATAACATATGATAGGTCCAAAAAGAGGTTGAAATTTACACCACACCAGTAGGTTTACTTTTTCTTCCCAGAATACAGTATTCTGGGCAGTATTAAAATTTTTATATTTAATAAATTATATTTACAGGAGGGCTCCATAAAAAACACATCTAAAATGACATTTATTGTCAATATAGCTACGCTTTAAAATAATCCCCCATCGTTCCCCCACCCACCGATCATGAGTATCACATGAAGGGTCCAAAAAAGATTGAAATTTACTCCTCATCCGTGGGTTTACATTCCTCCCCCTCCCAAAAAATACACCCAGAAATCACGCAGCAGCCACTTAAAATTTTATATTAAATAAACAATATTTACTAGATGGCTCCCCCAAAAATCCACATCTAAAATTATACTAAAGTTACATTTAATTTTTTATATCGTTTCTGGGTCCAAAAATTTATGTTAATGAAATATTCTCTATGCTTTCACAAATAAAACGAAATAATAACAACAACAACAAAAAATCTTCTCCAGTCAAAACTTACCGAGTTATAACACTGTAATTTTTTTTCAGTGTTTTCCGACGTTAAAAATTAATCCTTCCTTTTTTTTTTTTTTTTTTTTTTTTTTTTAATATAACTTATTCTATATACTTTCTAAATTTAACTTCAGGAGGAGAAAGGGTCATAATGTGAAAGAATGATCTGAAAACTTTCCGATAATATAACATATGATGGGTCCAAAGAGAGTTTGAAATTTACACCACACCCCTAGGTTTACTTTTTCTTCCCAGAATACAGTATTCTGGGCAGTATTAAAATTTTTATATTTAATAAATTATATTTACAGGAGGGCTCCATAAAAAACACATCTAAAATAACATTTATTGTCAAGTTAGCTACGCTTTAAAATAATCCCCCCATTGCTCCCCCACCCACCGATAATGAGTATCACATTAAGGGTCCAAAAAAACTTTGAAATTTACTCCTTATCCATAGATTTACATCCCCCCCAAAAGAAAAAAATTACAACCAGAAATCACGCAGCAGCCACTTAAAATTTTATACAGTAGACTCCCTCAAATCCGCTCAGCTTGGGACCAGTGGTTGTGCGGATTTCTGGTCATTCCTTTGTTTACATTTTTTAAACAGTAATTTGAGTGAAATTAATAGTGCAATCATAACTATAATGAAGGTTTACAATATAATAAAATATTAAAATAAGTGATAAACCAAAAGAATAAAAATTTTGATAATTTTTAAAATGATTAAAGTACTAATAGCAAAGGTCAAGTTAATAATCAGTAGTGATGATTAAATATACATTATAAAGAGTAAATGTATTTTTACAAAATTATTCAATAAAACTTGCTTCATAAAAGTGCATTACTAATTCACATAAAAATCATAAAATAAGGATTTTTTTCAAGTTTAGCCAGGCTTAATAACCAAAAAATCTTGATTAATGCATAAAAAAATTTGGTAAAAAGATTGTGATTACCAGTAATATCAGCAATATCTTACATTTTTTTCAAAAAAAAATTATTCTTCCTTTATGAAAGAAAGATGAATAGAGTATTATTAAGAAAATTACAAATAAAAAAATATATGGAATAGATACAAAACTAAAAAAAATCAAATTTTGTCCCAATATCCAAACTGAAAATTTCATTGTTTACATCCATAAAATATGTGCGTATTTTAGAGAGTTGCGGATTTGAGGGAGTCTACTGTATTTAATAAATAATATTTACTAGATGGCTCCACCAAAAAAACCGCATCGAAAATTTTATTTATTTTCGAAATAGCTACAATTTAAAAAATTCACTCCTTCATCGTTTCTTCTACCCCCTCCTAAAATTTCACTAAAGGAGGAGAAAAGTCCAATAATAGGAAAGAATGGCCCGAAATCTTTCCGATGATACATCACATGACGGATCCAAAAAAGTTTCAGATTTACTCCTCACCCGCCGGTTTACTTTTTCTTCCCAGAATACACCCGGAAATCACGCAGCCCCCACTTTAAAATGTTTATATTTAATAAATAATATTTACCGGAGGGCTCCATCATAAAAACACATATAAAATAATATTTGTTCTCGAAATAGCTATGATTTAAAAAAAATCCCTTCCTCCTGAAATTTACTTCAGAAGGAGAAAAGGTCATGATGTGAAAGAGTGATTCGAAAACTTTCCAATGATATATCACATAATGGGTCTAAAAAGAGTTTAAAATTTACTCCATACCCGTGGGTTTACTTTTTCTTCCCAGAATACACCCGGAAATTCTGCAGCCCCCCCCCACTTTAAAGTGTTTAGATTTAATAAATATTATTTACCGGACGGCTCAATCAAAAAATCATATCTAAAATTATACCTATTCTTGAAATAGCTAGAATCTCTTCATTGCTCCCCTTCCCCATTCTGAAATTTAACCCCAGGAGGAGAAAGGTTCATAATATTAACGAATGGCCTGAAAACTGTCCGATGATATATCATATGACAGGTCCAAAAAGAGTTTTCAATTTACTCCACACCGGTGACTTTGCTTTTTCGTCCCCAAAATACACCCAGAAATCATGCTGCATTAAAATTTTCATATTTAATAAATGATATTTACAAGAGGGCTCCATCAAAAGAAAAAAAAATCTAAAATAACATGTAGCACCCACTTAAAAATTTTTATATTTAATAAATAATATTTACCAGATGGCTCCATCAAAAAACCGCTCATCTACAGTGATATTTATTCTTGAAATAGCTACAATTTAAAAAATCCATCCCCTCATCGCTTCATCTCACCCCTCCTGAAAATTAGCTTTAGGAGGAGAAAGGGTCATAATATGAAAGAGTGGTCCGAAAACTTTCCGATGCTCGAAATTGACTCTTCATTCAGTTTTTCTTTCCAGAATGCACCAGGAAATCACTCTAAATTTTTTGTATTTAATAAAAAATATTTCCGGATGGGTCCATCAAAAAACAGATCTAAAATTATATTTATTGTCGAAATAACTACGATTTAAAAAATCATCGCTCCACCCTCCGCCCTCCCACCTGCCCCTTCCTTAAAATTCAACTGCAAGAGGAGAAAGATTTATAATATGAAGGGCTAATTTATAATATGAAGTGAAAGAGCTTTCCCATACGTCTTGCATTTCAGCAAATCGCATCTCCCTGATTTCCTACCACGATAACTGCGGCATCTCGAGCAACTTGTGGTCCCGCGATGACTTTATACTTCGATGACTACTCTTTCTCGAGCGACTTGGGGCTTCGCTTTCTTCCTTTGATGATTTTCTACCTCGAATGACTTGTAGCTCACCGAAGAATTCCTTTTTCGATGACGCGGCTCGTCGATGATTCTCGTTTTCGGCAGAGAAGAGATGTAAGAAGATTTATCGAGAAGAGTTTGTCGAGGAAATTTCGTCGAAATTTACCGAGGAACGAGAAAAAAAAAGATGCATGTCAATATGACAATAAGTTGTGAAATGAAACCCTAATTTACAAAGTTTCTCGTGTTTTAGCCCTTCCAAGCTATCATATACTTGTAACCCTCCGATAAATATTATTTATTAAAAATTTTTTCAAGGGAGGGTGGGGGTGGTGAGGAGACGAACACATTTTAAAGCAGTAGCTTTTCTACTATATATGCAATTTTAGGAGTGGATTTTTGATTCAGCCCGTCGGTAAATATTATTTATCAAATATAAAATATTGAAAAGCAGGCTGTATGAATTTGGGGGGCGAAAGGGTGGACCCACGGGGGCGAGGGGGGATAATTTTCAAACTTTTTTAGACTCCGTCTTGTGGTATATCATGGGAAAGCTCTCGAATCACTCTTTCATATCTGAGACTTTCTTTTCCCCCTTCCCAATTTAATTCCCATAGCGGGGTGCATTTTATTTTATTTTATTTTATTTTTTATTTTTTATTTTTTTTTTTTTTTTGCGTTTTTATTATTTTAGATTGAATTTTTTTACGCAGACCTCCAGTAAACGATATTTGTAATGTATGAAATTAAGATAAGCAGAAAGTTGTAATACAGCCTGTGACCACTTATTAATCTTATGCATCTCCTTTGTACTTCCCTCCGCTTCGCCCCCTTGGGAAGGGGGGGGGGCAGTTTTTAAAATTTAGCCGAGACCTCTCATTTGACATATTATTGGAAAGAGCTGTGACCACTTAATCGTGTTTTGCTCCTCCCGCAGCCCTCCAACACAATTTGCCCCCCCCCCCCACACACACACGCAGGGGACACTTTTATAAATTTAGACGAGACCCATCATATGACACATTGTTGGAAAGGCCAGTGACCACTTATGCGTGTCCGGTATCCCTCCCACCCACTTTGCCCCTAAGGAGGGTACTTTTCTAAATTTCGCCGTGTCCTCATGTTACATATTGTTGAAAAGGCCTGTGGAAACTTTCTCATACTATGTTATGCACCTCCCGCAGTAATCCTCCTCCCGCTTTGCCACCCAGGCAGCAATCTTATAAATTTAGCTGATACCCCTCATGTGCATATTATTAGAAAAGCCTGTGATCACTTACATGTCATGCAACTCTTATGTCCCCCCCCCACTTTTATCTCCAAGCTTCCTGACTTCCCCCCCACCACTTGGAAGATATTTTTATAAATTTAGATCAAGATGCCTCATGTGGCATACTTCTGGAAAGTCTTATGACCACTTACTGATGTTATGCAACTCCAGTGTCCCTCCTCCTACTTTACCCTCACAAGGGCACTTTCTTAAACTTAGCTGAGACCCCTCATATGACATATTGTTGGAAAGGCCTGTAACTACTTATGTTATGCATCTTCATCAAGCCCTCACACACTTTGCGCCCAAGAGGTGAGCATTTTTATAAATTTAGATCGATACCCCTCAGGTGCCATATAGTTGGAAAGGCCTGTGACCACTTATTGATGTTATGCACTTTCGGCGAACCTCACTCCACTTTGCCCTCCCAGGAGTACTTTTCTAAATTTTGCCGATACCCCTTTATGTGATGCATCGTTCGAAAGCCCTGTACCCGCTTATTCATATTATGCAGCTTCTATGATCCTCTGCCCACCTTTACCCGCCCCCCAAGGATCCGGTCAGAGTTTCGTTCAGTTCCAGATTTTTTTTTTTTTTTTTTTTACAAGATTTTGCTGAGCATGCACACCGCATTTCCAATACGATGCCGTATGCAATGAAGACCCAATTCAAAATTTTACATTACTAGATTGTGCAAAAATTAAAAGACTCCGATTTCAAGAGAGGCACACTAGCGAGCTAATCTGCCGAGTCTTTATTAATGTTGACTCATTCCAATTCATTCAAAGATGACTCTTGATAAAATCAAATCAAATTTGGTATGAAAGCAATTGAAAACTGGAGTCAAGAAAAAGTTTACACAATCAAAAGTTATCGAGATGTCTATAGAATCGAGAAAATAGATTAAAACATCTCGTTAGCGCCCATCACTAAAGGTGATCACATTTCAAATGTCCTCATTTTCTGTAGATAGCGCTTATATTGAAGATAATTTACCCATTTTTGAAAATTTTAAATAACCAAGTGGCTAGCTTAATCCAATAAGCTATCCATCATATATATATATATATATATATGCCTTAGAATGGTACATTCTTCAAAAAATAAGTAAATTTCCTGGTCATCATACATCGATTGGCAGCTACATGAAGTTGTTAGATTAAAATTAAAGGTAAGATTTATAAAACTGTGAACCAGTCCTTAGTTAATATTGTACATTTTTTATGTTTTTCTCTTATTTCCTCCCAAATGAGATATTAGCAAGCTGGATAAGTGTGTTATATGAGGAAGCAGGGTATATTTAAAAATATTGTATGTGTATCATTATTAATGGAAATTTCATAAAGTTGGTCAAATTAGAGAATTTTTCTTCAGGATTTCTGTAGTCATCCTGTAAAAACACTTAACTCCAATAGTACAATTTGTTAATTTTCTTTAACTTTTTTAATTTGGATGGACTTACAGGAGACTCGGTATGCAAAACAAACTTAAATAGACTACACATCTCAATTAATGAAACATAGGACTTAAATTTAACTTCATATTTCAAAATTAAACTGAACCATTCAAAAAACTTTTGTTGACACTGACAGATACTTTCCTGAAACTCTATGCAAATATTTCTATATGTTCATAGCATTATCCAAAAACTTCTTTAATTGCAAGTTGTAAAAATTCATTTTTCTTTATATTACATATATTTTTTTATAATCAAATATAGAATACACACGCATTATTTCTCTTTTTTTTTTTTTTTTTTTTTTTTTTTTGTTCATTTGAATTTTAATGGTCAATTACTGGCTCACCAACCTAATCCTAATACACTTCATTAATTTAACACAATTTTTCTAATTAGGGAAAAAATCCACAAGTTGTAGTTTTCCAACTAAACGAAAAATTGTCTAGATCAGGATTTGAACCAGAAATTTTTGGCTTAAGCTGTCAATGCTCTGCCAAGTGAACTATCCTGGACAAATCTGGCAGATACATTTCACATTACAACTTGCATGATTTATAAAATGCATGATAGCAATTAGAGTAATTATGTTAAAGTAATAAAATGTTATTATGTATCAAGCATTTTTAGAGTTCCATTTAATTATCAGTAATTTATTCTGTTGAGCTGTTTCAGATAGCAGACCAGATGTCATTATCAATAAGCCAGATTTTTCTGGTATAGCTCAGTTGACAGAGCATTGGCAGGTTAAGCCAAAGATCCCAAGTTCAAATCCTGGATTGGAAACTTTTTCACCTAATTAGAAAATTTCAACTAATTCTAATAAACTAAATGATCTTCAACTAAATATTGTGGCTAAATAGTCATAATCTGAGATGAAGATTAGTAGAAAATCTAAAATCTTATAGAATAAAAGACATTGCGTTGAGGTGAGGATAATGTTTCCTATCCTGTCAACACTCAAAACAAGCCCGTTTTATGGAAATTCCATATAAAATATTTTTTACATTTTTATATGGTGAAATAAGTTGCCATTTTCTTTTTGCATCAATTTTGGCAAATGAATAACTGCAATTTTCCTTTCAAAAAATATTCATGTTTTTTATGCAAAAGCAAATGATTTGTTTAATTACATGCATATGAGTTTCGTTTTGGATTCATTAACATTTGATACATGAATAATTTAAATTTTAAAAAGATGGTGAAATTTGGATGTTGCCAATATTATCAATAATCACACAAAAATAAGTCTAGAGGCTCTTCTAGTGCTTCACTGTGAAAAACTGGTTTGAAAAATTCATAATTTGGAGATACATACTACTATATGAAGATCGATGAGTTATATACATATTTTTATTACAGTGATCTAAACACAATTCATTCTTTATAGATTGATTCACTGTTAATTGAAAAATATATAAATTATAACCCTTGATTTCCAAATAAAGACTAAAGTTTTTTTTTTTTTTTTTTTTTTTTTTTTTTACTTGATGTGATAAAAACATTTAATACTTGATGCTGTTTCTTTACAGCATGGGTTGCCAAACTATTGCTTGCTGAATATCACAAAAATTCATAGAAATTACTGCCTTATTTAATCACAGAATCTCAGCAATACAAGAAGTCTGATATTTCTTAAAAAAATTAATAAATTAATCAGATTATTCAACTTTTATTAGGGTCAAAGTGTACATTATAGTGTTTAAAAAAAGATTTTTACTGTTTGTTTACATCTGAAATATAGTGTGAATCATAGAGTTGCAGATTGGAGGGAATGGACTGTATATGCATATAGGCAGTATATTTACCAATTTTAACAGATAAAACATGGTTTTTGGATGTAGCTTGGCAATTTCAGGAAATCCAACTTTGATATTCAGATATTTCTGCTTTTCCATCTTCATTTATTCTGTACTAATATACAGTCTTGTAGCCTGGCATTAAATGATTAACATTTTTCATATAAAATTCCACAACTTTATTCGAAAGTAGGCATATTTATTTAATAGCTTTTTATGTGTTGAGGGGTAAATACCTTCTCTTGCAAAAGTAATTTATTTAACTTGAAAATTTGGAACTTTGGATTCCTTAATAAGTTTTCTTTTACTCCAATTTCTGAAAATAAAGTACAGTGGAGCACCAACTATAAAGACTTCAATTATTCAGATTGATCAAGGACCATGTTTTTTCCTTGCTTTCTACAAAATTTTGAAATAAAACTTCTTTAAACCTGGTAAGGTAAATTCCTCTGGATGTCATGAAAGTTAATCATTAAATAACGATTTCCCAATCTTGAAATAATAAAATCACCAACAAATGGCAAGAGAACAAAGAATAAAAACAACTGTTTTTAGAACCTAAAAATTTTCACTTCTAACACTCATGAGTTCCATACATATTTTTCCCCTAAAAACATTTTTCTGCACTTTATACTTTTACTGAAAGAGGTAAAAAAAATTGCTTCTTTTGTCCCTTGGTGTCCTTGGAAAGAGGGACACCCTCCCTTCCCTCTGCTCATGTTTGCTTGTACAATGTATGCATACAAACATTTTTTATGTATACTTCTATGTATAAATTACTATCAATTTTGTAGAAAATAAAATTTCGAAAAAAAATTAAAAATAACTTCTAGACATGTCACATTATATAATATGCCAAAATGTGCACTACAAAAATTATAAGCCTGTAAAAAGTGTTAAGGGAAATTACTTAACACTTATAACTACTAAACTACTACTACTAAAAACATATTGCAATAGACTTTTTTAAGTTGTCCATTTATCTAGATTTTTCATTAACCGATTGGCTTTGGTCCCAACTCATCTGGATAACTAGTGCTCTACTGTATCTCAATTTATTTATTTTGCTTTTACAGTTTTCATATACATTCCTTAAACAATTCCATATTTCCTTTTCTAAATAACTATTTTCATGCTCATAAGATGAAATGATTGCCTTTCTTCGTCGGGCACTAAGACACTTGTGCCATTGCTTTCATAGTAGATGCACATTTTCCTAGCATCTGATACAGAAAAAGTCAGATCTTTTGAAAGGTCAAGCACTTTTTAAAAAAATTTATGGTGTTTTCAGAAGTTTTTTCTGTTTATATTGATTCATACCAGTTTCAAGTTATTTTCTTTGATTTTTAATTAGATACTAAATAATATATAACACTTTTAGCATAAAAAGTGTCACTTAATTGTTGACAAACAGTTAATTCCTAAACCAATGTTTTAGAGCTATAATTCCAATTGCATAAGGCTTTAAATCAAGTTTTTATTCTTTTGTTCACTTCACAAAACCCTTATATTCTTACTTCTCTATCTATCCATCTGTCTGTAACAGAGCTCATACTCGGAAACTATTTAAATTACAGACTTGATTTTTTTTTTAAATATATATATAGAGAGAGAGAGCTGGGTATTCTGTCATATCCAAATCATAAAATTTTGAAAAAGTTGTGTTATTTTAAATTAATAAATTAATGTAATGACATCCCTTCCCACCATTTTGCGATATTAATTTCAAGCATCTTTTCATGAACTCAATAGTCTTGTGATAGAGTATGTTATTTCTAACAAAAAGATCTTGGGATTAAAGCATGTCAGTGGAAGTTGAAATTTTCAATTTTTAGCATTTAATTGTCAATGGATTTAATTAAAAGAAATGTCGCAGTTTTTTGCCATTTTAAACGTGTTTTTTTTTTTTTTTTTTTTTTTTTTTTTTGTTTGTTTTTTTTCAATTTTAATAAATGTTAATGCTATCTAGTGAATGTTTGGAAAGTGAAAGAATTAATAAGGATTTTTTTCTGAATGATTTCAGCATTTAAAGTAATTTTTTGGTTCTAAAAATACTATTTTGTTTAAAACTCTGTTAATTATTTTAATTGGTGAATTTAAAAATATTCAGATCTTTTAATTTTGTTAAAATAATTGTACTTGAATCTTTTTAATTGTATTTAAAAAATTTAATTATTTTTAAATTAAGTATAATGGTGATACTATTTATAAAAGGGTATAAAATGTTGATTTATTAATTTAAGGATAAAGTGTTTTAAAAAAGATATTAATTGAAACCCTCTGTGCAATCTACAGTTACACATGACCCATATAACAATCTATCTCAAAATACCTATTATTACTTTTTTTTATTAGCATATTTTAATTTTCATATAATCTGTGAGTTTAATAAGCTACATTTAGGAAAACTTTTTGAATGCTCTTACAAGTAATACAGTAAAAATACTATTATTTTATGACCAAAACTTATCAAATTATAATACTTTGAATTTTATGACATTTTCTGACACTAAGAATATGTTTTTCAATTTCTGGTCCAAAATATGTTGAATATTCATAAAATTCAAACTATGATAAATTTGTAAATTTATTTGCAGATGAATGGAATTTTTACTGTTTTACTGGTTAGACTAAAGAAAAAGTTTTCTAACTGTAAAATTTATAGGACTAAAGAATCATATGAAAATTTGAATTTTGTATCTTTTTGATAATTAACTTTTTTGTCATAAAATGATTTTCATATGATGAAGAGCATTTGAAACACTTTTGCAATTAAAATTATGCTTCTAAAACTAATGGCTTATGATTTAGCTATTGGTCAATGGAAAAAAAAGAGATGCATTATATTTTCTATGAAACTAAATGGTACTGAAAAGTAATTACAAATTTTCTTTGTGAGTATAATCTTCTAATCACATATCTTCTGTTCTTGTTGTGATCATTTTAGAAACACCATATTTTGAAAAAAAAAAAAAAAAAGGATTTAAAAAATTCTATGTTCTAATAAAGTTGGTTATGCTGCATTCTAAATTAAAGCTCATAATAGGAACTTTAAAAAATTAAAGAAACTGTCTACCAGATTTAATTTATGAGAAAAAGGCAATTGAGTAATTATATATGTTGCAAATTCTAAAGAAAAAGGTTGTAATTAATTGTTAATAACATTGAAATGAAATCTATTAAAATAATAATTTCACTGCTTTCTGTCATAATTATATAAAAGTTATTTCATAAAACAAGTTTCATTAAAATCTGAGAGATCTAATGAGGTTTAGGTTGAATTGCTTGGATTTGATATGGAATGACTCAACAATAATATATGTACTTGTAATTTGCTTTAGGAATGTCATTAAGCTTTATAAACCTAACAGTTATGTGATCAAATTTTACACTTTTTTTTCTGATTCTATATTCAACCATATTAAAAATTGCAGAGAAAAAAATTGTTTAATTCTAGATTTATACATTTGTTTTTCTTAAATTCATCTTCTGTTTTAAAGAGTTAACACAAGGAGAAGCTAATTCTAGCAGAGTTTGTACATATAAGTTTGACTTAAAACTTATGAACAAAAAACAAATATTATGCAAGCTTGTATTATATATTTTCAGAAATTTTTATTCTGATAATGTATAAATTGAAAATATTTGCAGATACACATTCTCAATAAAATACTTTTAAATATATGTGCTTTGCAGGATAGACTAATGCAATTTACATAAATACACAAATCTATGTACAAATGGTTGATTTAAATAAGATTTATAAGGATAATAATTAAGATTTATATATATATATATATGTACACAGAAGTTTCTGAAAAATAAGCAGATTAAAAATATGCCATTGAAAATCATATAATTTAAATTTGTTTTCTTTTATGATGGTGAAAATTAATGCATGTATTATTTTATATATATATATATCTATATATATATATATATATATATATATATATATATATATATATTCCACTTAAACAAAAATTTCACTGTCAGTTATTTTTAACTTATAACAGCATTTTTTTTAAAAATTATTATTATTATTAAATCTATTATTGCTAAAAGTTGTTTGAGTTCTTTATTATTTTTATTTCATCATTATATGTTTTCATATATATATATATATTTTTACTTGTTTAGTTAGCTTTTAAATCCAAAAAACTGATTGTATATAAACGTTTGAAGCAAACTGTATAAAAAATATTTACTTTCAATTTTTTTGCTTCACAATCTGAAATTAACATGTAGATAATTTCTATTGTAAGCCTCTTTTTCAAAAACCAAAAAAGTTAAATTTAGGAGAGGACTTACAAATGTAATTTTTTAATCATTAAAAGGGTGTTTTTATCATAAATTTAGAAGTAAAAGAGTTAAATACAAGTGTAAGAAGCTTCTCCCTTTAAGAAGATTTCTGCTTTTAAGAAATTAATCATTTAAATCTCTCCAAAAATTTCGTCTCCTGCCCAAGCTCACAAAATAAAAAATCTTTATTTCTTATATTTCCAAAATTTTCTGCTTTATTTGTATTTTTATTGTAACAATAAATAATTAATCATCAAAGTATACCCCTCTGAAATTGTCACTCCTCCCTTTGACCTCTTCTGGTACAAAAAAAATCTTAATTTTTTTTAACTCTATAATTTAAAAAAATATCTGACCTATTTTAAACTGTACAGGAATGATAAATAAAGTATCACTTAAATTATCCTAATATTCCTTCTAAAATTTCTGCTTCTCTTCTTTTGTTTCCCTCTCCTGCATCACAAAGTTTATTTAAAACTTTAAAAATATCTAATTTGATTTTGCACTTTTTGTGATTTTATTTGAAACAATAATTAAAAAATCATCTAAATTACCTCTTCTCAACCAAAAGAAAGGGGGGGGGGGTGTCAAGGCACACCAGCTCCACATGCAGCTTAAAAATTTTTTTGATTCTGTTGTTCTATTTATAAATTAAATAATCATCTAAATTACTTCTTCCCCACACCCTTCCCTCCCCCCCCCCACACAAAAAAATCTGCTTCTTTCCTTACTTCCTTTAACAGAACACAAAGTTAAAAAACTTTAACACTATTTTTAGGGGAAGGGGGTACATTATTGTTACTTTGTAGCAGCAATAAATAATTATATAATCCCCCCCTCAAATTACCATTGTCTAACCCCTCCCCCCCCCCCAAAAAAAGGATAAATTTCCAAATATGGGGAACAGACAGTGCAGTTTTATATTTTGTTAATGAGAGCAGAAATGTTATTTTAGAGAGCAAATTTATTTTCAAAATAAAAAGAAAATGTATGTGATTCAAGATAAGAACAGGCAAACTAAAAAAAAAAAAAAAATTGGTTTTCCTGCCCATATTTAAACATTTTCTTGGGCAGAAAGAGCAGAGCAAATATTTCAGGAGGAGAAGAAGATTTTAGTTAAGTGATATTTAACCTTAATACAAAATAGAAAACAATGTTTTATAAAATGAATTTAAAGTACTTATTGGGTGGAAGGACAGAAGGCAGAAGTGAAACTTTTGGTGTACAGAAGGATAATTTAGATGTGAGATTATCTATTGTTACTATAAAGCAAGAATAATAGTTTAATAGAAGATTTTTTTTAAATAAAAGTTTTAAAAATCTTAAACTTTGGATCCTGGGGAATGACAGAGAAATGTAAATGTGGAAAGCAGGTGGTTTGTAATTTAGATGGTAGACCATTTGCTTACTGCTACCAGAGAGCAACAAATAGGAAAGAATTATTGTAAGCAAAGTTAAGAAAATTAATTTGTTTTGCCAAAGAATGGGGAAACAGAGAAACACACATTTGGGGATAAAGGCATTGATTGGAAGTTTTTTTATTTATTGTTAGTAGAGATCAACTTTTTTTTTTTTTTTTTTTTTTTTTTTTTTTTTTAATAAACAGTATTAGAGATTTAAATTTTTTTTATGTTGGGGAGAGTGGAGATTAAATTTAGATGATTAGCAATTTACATATTGTTAGTAGAAAACAACAAAGACAAAACAATTTGTTTTCAATGGATTTTTACAGATTAGAAATTTTTCATAGGGTGGCAAGAGGGAAAAGCAGACACTTTGAGTATAAGATATAATTTAAATGGTTGATTATTCATTTATGGTAACTAGAAATTA
Organism: Maratus speculifer; assembly: GCA_964019185.1. Classification (NCBI taxonomy): domain Eukaryota; kingdom Metazoa; phylum Arthropoda; class Arachnida; order Araneae; family Salticidae; genus Maratus; species Maratus speculifer. The sequence continues at coordinate 88,091,480 of OZ025299.1, read as the reverse complement.
ACATAAGAAGAATATATTTTTAAATAAAGAATTTCAAGATTTTAAATATTGTATGCTGAGAGAGGGGTGGAAGCTTAAACTTAAGAAAAAGGAAAGTTTGTAATTTAGATGAAAGTATTTTTAAAACTCTCAAAATTTTAAACTTTTTTGTAGTGGGGGAAGTTAGGCAGAAATGGGAAGCAAAAATTTCAAGCAAGTGTGTGTGAGAGAGAGATTTTATTGATTTATCTTTTAAAAAAGTAGAAATCTGTGAAAAGGTCAGAAGTTGGGAATTTTTTCCTCTCAGATCTTTAAAACTATTTCTTGTACAAAAAATTGAAGGGGTGGGATTGACTTATATTTGGCAAAGAAAAACAAATTCAAATTGCTTAAAAGTGGATTGGAGGTATTATTTTTGAAAGGGTGTTTGTTCAAAATTGGGATTTTATGATATTTAAAAATGAAGAGTCAACATTTCAAAACAGCAACTGTACATGAGAAATCAACAGCATATGAAACATTTTTATAAAACAAAAACATTCTTTTAAATGTTATGATCAGAGCTGTAAACATTGCTATGGAACTCCACCAATTCCATAAATTGTATCATAACCAATTCAGAATTTCATGCAATTGACGAAAAATGAGCATGAAATGCTACAAATTTAAAACAGGATTAGCTTCTAATTGAAACACTAAATTTTAAAATAAAAGGCATAGTAAAACAGAGCTGTGATGGGAAAACAAAAATGCAAGATAATCATTACTCTTCAGAACAGGAATTTATGCATTATTTTTCATTATATATGTGTATAAATACAATATGATACAATTTTATAAGCAAAAGGTATATTTTTGTCACAGAATGCAAAAGCTTATTGCTTGCTGTTTGGTGTAATACTGGATTAAATAGATGTTTAAAAAACAATAAGAAATATAATATTGAACTAATTTTATTAACTTAGTGGAGTTTTATTTGTTAAATTTCTTGCTCTAAAAAAACATTAATACATTAAAAATGGGCACAGTATTGTACATTCTAGAAATATGTTTATACATGTATTTTCTACACATCATCTTCCATTTTTAACTCACTCCAAAGAAAATAATCTGGCAATATATTTTCTATCTGAAGCTTTTTTATGCATAATTTAAATACAGTAATATTTTAATAAATTTTTACCAAAAAAACATTTTTATGGTGATCTCATATATACTGTTTTTTTTTTTTTTTTTTTTTTTTTAAGGGTAACTTTTCTTGTCTCTTTTCCTGTCACTCTAGGGTCTAGACTTTTTGCAAAAATAGATCAATTGTTATGAAATTAGGAATGATGAAACACTTAAAATATTTACATATAATTTCATTTATTATAATGACTATCTGAATAATAATAAAGTAGGGGAGAGGGGGGCACCTTTGAACACTCTAAATATTTTCCTTCAAATAAATTATTTCCTTAAATGTCTATACATTATATTTACATTACTACTGCTTCAGTGCAATAAGTATACAAAGCTGCACCATTTTGTATGCATAGTACTGTCTAAGCAAGATATATATTTTTCTCCCTCTTGAATCTAAACTTAAGAAAATAAAGTTGTAAGATTTTTGTTGACAATTTTGCATCTCTAAAATTCTGATTTATTGTTCAACACTTAAATAAATATGTAATTTTTAGTTTAAAAGCTTTGTTTTATTCAAATTCTTCAGCCGAATTGAGTAAATAGTTGTAATGTTTCCATGTGATGAGGCACCATTGAACAAAAAAGCTGGGGCACCATTGAACATCTAAAACTATGAAATAAAGAGTTATTAATGTACCTAAATATTATAAATTTTGAAATTTTTCTATGTGAAAAGAGGTTAATTAAGAATATCAAAGAACATGGACTTATATTGTTAACAGTCCCTTCTTACTGCACATATGTATTACAATTTCTCGATATATCAGTGATGGGAAGTTTTAAATCTAAATTGATGATAGCATTAACTTATTTCATAATTACAAATCCTGGATATACAATAATGATTCATGATTTAGCAGGTTTATCTAATAAAGCCTATACTCTTTCATTTACTCATTCCCAAACATTATCTTTGGCTTTCGTACTAGATAAAACAAAATTTAAGTCAGGTTTTTTTCATAAAAAGAGTGAATGTGTGAAAAATTACAATTTTCCAGAAGCATCAGATATCATATTGATGTATTTCAAGGATATTGTAAAAAAGTTTTCCCAACCGAACATAATAGGAGGGACACTCTGTGTTGTTTCAACAATGATTTTTGACATCAACTTTGATGGATTTAAGTTTGGTTAAATAATAGAAAAATTATTAGTTTAAAAAATATATAATTTAATTTTATTCATATTACTTTATATTTCTGAAACATATACAGCTTTTTATGAAAACTCTGAATAATTTCATATTTTATACATTTGTTCAAAGGTGCCCCTTGCTTGTTCAAAGGTACCCCTACATGGGACAGATTTGAACAAAAATATTTCAGCTTTTAAAATCCTCATAACTTCTTTAATTTACATGAAAAACTTTTAATTTCTGGTTCATATGATGAAGAAATGCATTGTTTTTATTATGTAATACTTAAAACGCAAAAAATATAATTCAAATAAGAAAGGTATTAACTTTTTAAGAATTTTTTCAAACGTCCCCCCCCTCTCCCCTACTTTTTGTTTCAGCATGTTTTATTGCAACAATAAAATGAGAGCTTGGCAACATGCATCAATAATTGGCATGATCCAAAATATGCATGTCAATGGGCAGAAAAAAGTCCTAAAAAACGGTATTTAAAGGCAGAAAATATCAAATCTAGAAAAATATAAAAATGTAGATTATATAAAATTTCACAGAGAAAAAAATCCAAAATACTGAGTTGAAATACAATTTAAAAATTGGATAGACATATATGTTTAAGTTTCATGTTTGGAAAAATATATATTTGTTTATATATGATACTTGAAGATGCCTGGAGAAATCTAATGTAAACTTAGCTTACCAAGCCAAAGTAGGGTTATGATCTGCCAGCTGCTCATTGATAAGAACTTAAATAAAAACTGTTTGGATTCAGCTACCAGTTATGTTAGGAAATTTTCAGAAATTCATATTGTCAAAATTTTTATTATACTGTTAATTTCCTTAGCATCAGTAACTTTTACATTTCTTCTGGATCAATAAAGGATCTTGAATAGCAATATTTCAAAATTTGGCAGAAATTGCAAATATCTTGCTTGAGCAAAATGATTTTTTAACACTCTTTTGATTATATTTATTTAAAACTCAGTTTAAATAAGAAATTTATAAATTATGTATAAAATAGCTTAAACAATTTGTTCACATTTTTTTTTCTTTCCTTTTTTTTTTATGGTACAGAGTTAAAAAATTATAATTGACACATTTGTTGGTTAAATGAATCTGTTTGAAAAAAAAAAAATAGTTTATTCAGAGCGTTTTTAACAAACAATTCAAATTCTAATACAGTGGCTTGGATATCAAGAGATGAATAATAATAACTATGTATACAGACAGTGTAATATTTCTGATAAAAGCAGTAATTAAAAACTGTGGATTCAATTACACAGTCAATCATTTACATAGTGAGATATGTTACACAGGACCCCAAATCTTTTGAAATAAAAAGTTTTCAGAACGAATTTTTTAAATAGATTTTTAAACATTTTATGATAAAAAATTTATATGATTTAATTAAAAAATATATATAAAAATATTAAATCTGTACATTTGCTACAGGTAAAATTCAACTGAAAAATAACAAATTAAATTATACCAAATAACAATGAAACATCAATACACACAAAACTACTACATAGTTAAAATAAATATATAAAAACAACACCTGCAGCATAGGTTTTTAAAAATAATTTACAGATCACAGATAAAATATGCTTTAATTGTCTCATTAATGTGGTACAAGCATATAATTGTAATTCTATTAATTATATGACATTATATGCATTGCAGGATTAAAAATAAATGAAAAATATAGAATGTTTTTCATAGTTTTAGAATTGAATTTTAGTTTTTGTGAATGAAAAAATGAATCCAAAGGACTATCAATATTTCAAACTGTTAGATGCTCAAAGTTTATATGAAAATGAACAAGGAAAGTATATTTCACTTCACAATTTTGTTTTATAAATGACTTATACTGCTATATTTTATCAACAAAATTGATGAAAAATCCAATCAGGATAATTAATTGCTTTTTCTACATTTTGTAAATGAATAAACCAAAGGAGAAGTAGGAAACTTGGAGAATAAATTATTTATTTTAATCTTAAAAATAATCTGTTTTGCTATTGCTAAATATGCATGATATTTTAAAGGTAAGAGTTACTTTTATTATAAATACTATGATAGAAACTTATACTGACAATATCACATATAATATACTCTAAAATAATAATAAAAAAAATAATAACAGATTGAACAGTGATTTTTCAATGAAAATATCTGAGATCTATCTTGCCATTTATGGGCCATTCCATGAAAATCAGATAAAATGTCTTGCTAATGACACTTACATAAATATCTATATCTATTAACCATTTGAGCTCTGGTGGGCAAATTTCTTCAAAATTCTAAATGTCACTTTGGCACCAATATTTTGCAAAGAAAAAAACGGTTAACGATATACATGAAAAAATGCATTAAACTTTTTTCAAGTAAATTTGGTTGAATTTTCTGGCATCGTTGTGACATTTTGGAATTAAAATTATGTGGTAGAAAATTCTACCATCACAGCTCAAAGGGTTAACTTGCTGTAAAAATATAAAATATACAATTAAAAATACTACACTATTGAAATAAAACTATACAAAATAACCAAAAAACCTCTAGATTTTCATATTAGGATAGTTGTTAAAATTTGAGAATTTTTTTTAAAAAAGGAGCAGTAATATGTAGAAAAACTATTTCACACATGAAAAGAATTTTCCATATACCGTTATATTCTTTGATTCATTATCATTATTCCAAACACAAAAACAGGAAACACAATTTCGATTCATAAGCCAAGAAAAATAATTAGATTTTCAAATAATCTTGTGATTAAAAGAAGTAAATGATAACAATTTTCAATGTATATCACACCATGTTCAAAATTAAGCAACAAAAAAGCATTCTGGATATTTACTTTTAAATAAGAGATTTTTTGCATGAAATGATTTAGAATATTGAGATTGTTTCTGTCCATTAGAAAGTAGAACAGAAGAATTAATCCTTTTAGAAACTATTAATCAAGATTCGCAGAAGGAAAATATATACATTTGGGTTTTCCAATATTAACTGAAATTAAAATGAAAACTGAAAAATTTTCAATTTGAAGAGATCCTTCCAATTATGCTAATCTTGTTTTACTACAATTTTGCTTTAAAAATTATTATTATTATTATTTTTTTTTTTTTTTTTTTTTTTTGTTATCACTCACTATATTTTTTCTCCTTTTAAAATTGATAATTTAAAACTAATTTATACAGTATAATATTTTTACACGCTTTTACTCAATAATATTTAGTAAATTAATGAAACTAAATATAACTGTGATAACATAATACATTAAGTATTCAGAAATAAAATATGTTATGAATAAATTCATCCATCCCTTAAACCTTTAATTGAAAAAAAATATACAAGGAATCCAAGGAAGATTTTGCTAAATAAATTAAGAAATTTCACTCAATAAAATGCACTATTTTTAAATGATTTATGTATTTTTTCTCCATGTTCAATGTGGTAATTTTCTATTAAATTCAAATGGTTCATATATTGTAATACAATTAATGGTTTTATATATATATATATATACATGGCTGACTGTCATTTCCTTAATTTCAAGATTTTACACTACACAGACAATTTGTATTAAAAATTAGACTTACAGATTATCAAAATATTTTATGGAAAAGTCTTTCTTTGTCGAATCGCAAACGATTCTCACTTCCATAATGCAAAGTTTTGTGAAAGAAAGCTCAAAAAGATATCCTGTATAGGAAAAATATGCAATTTTTGTAAAGAATTTTACAAATATACTATGTACTACACTATTATGCTTCCGAATGTCAACCCTATTTGAAAGTCTGAACGCTTTTGATCATGCATTACTTATACTTAACAAATCTATATTAGCATAACCTACTAAATTAATTAGTACTGTTTATTTTAATCCTCACTAACAAGCCCATGTAATAAATTCACTAAGATCCAGGTTTTACTGCAATATAAGCATTATTTAAAGTAATATTGATTTAAATAATTTTTAATACATTGAATAATGATTAATACTCTCAAGGATTACATTTATATTTGTAATTATTTTTTATGCATATAATGTTTAAAGAATAAACTTCTTTTAGCATTCAAATCAAAATACAGAGAAAATAACAATAATAATAACAATAGTAAATAAATAATAAAATAACAATAGAAAATAACAATAATACAATTTTGCCATTTTGTTAACAGTTTGTATCATAGGGTTAAACATAATTATTATGGAAACTATAGATATATGTATATAAATAAAAGTATTGTTTATCCAGAACTCAGATAATAAAAAACTAAGAACAGTCTTCTCCTTTTTGAGTAAATATACATTAAAAAAATCAATAATTTTATTTATAAAATGAAGAATTACTTCAATAAAATTGTAAGAAATTGTCAATACTAAATCAATTTCTGATGTTCATTGTCAACAGATGTGATAAAAACTGTCATTTGCTTGAACAAATTATTGTATCATTTTTCTTTAGTATATAAATTGTTCAATAGGAGATGTTAACATTTATCAGTGCAATACAATAATGCCAGAAAATTAAGATTTAAAAATCAAAATTATTATGTGATGCTTAAGAATAATTTTCTTAGCACACAGTCGATATGATTTCAGTATATATATATTTAGAGAGAGAAGCAGGGGGGTTAGGTTATAAAGATCAATTTTTATTTTAACCCTTACATAATGAATGACATATAATGCATGTGGTGTAGCATGCAAAATTCTTGAATTCAGATGCTAGTATTTTTGTACAGAAAATTTTGCCTTATTTATTATCAGTTGCATAATACAAAGAATCTTTAATAGAAAATGTTGTATTAAAATAAATTAAAGTATAATTGACACATATCATGAAAAGTAATATCCCTGAAGCAGGCCTTTTGACTAATATAGGTTACTATATTTACCACATATATATATAATATTTAAGATATAACAGTAGCATACTAAAATAATTATAACAGGACTATAATATATTAATTTCTTATTTTTAAAGCATACTGATAATTTTAACAAAATTTAAATTGCACAAAATAAGCAATCTTAAAATCATTCAGATAATAACAATCTCACAAAAGATAATCTTTGAAACAAGCAACAAACTATTAGAAAACAACCCAAGTGATATTTTAAATCTTACATGATCGACAGCTTATAAAATGTACAAAATCCTATAAAATTTTTCCTTACCTAAAATCCTTGAATTTGAACACGAGTATTTTTGCATAGAAAATTTCTTCTTATATGAAATTCTTGAATTTGGACACGAGTATTTTTGAATGGAAAAATTTAGCAATTAAATAATGCAAAAGAAGTCATGCCAAAAAAGTAAAGTGTAACTGATACACATCATGAAAATGCGATGTCCATGTAGCAGGATCTTTTGACAATTAATGGTTAAATAATGCATTTAAAATTTAGTTATAAGAGTGAAACAAGCAAAATTAAAATGAATGAAGTATAGATTTAATCCCTGCTCATTTTGATTAAACTTATGTTTATTTATTATTACATATTTTCCACTATTAACTTAAGAGAAATATGTGTTTTACATTTAGAGATTTAAAGGCTTCCAAATACTGCTTCTGAGTTTTCTGGATAACCAAGTTTTTATATTTTTAAGGATACATACATATTAAATTCAGGATGTGTTTTAGCTTAAAATGTATAAATGTAAAATGACAGTTATAAAATTTACAAAATGTATCTAGTAAATCAATTAATTTAACACTGAACAGAATTCCTACAAATATTACATATGCATACAATAAAAATTAAGATGCAAAGGAATGCTTCAACTTAGACCTTTATCCTAAAAAAGGAAAGATGTGTTCTTTCTTAAAACCAGACTTTTCTAAAATCCTAAAAAGAAAGTAATTTAAGTTAAAGCTACAGTTATTTTTAAATTAAAATAAAGTTAGTTAACAACTTTAATAAATCATCGTGAAAAAAAGTTTTCATTTTAGCATGAGAAAATATAAATGCAGTAAAAAAAAAAAAAAACTACAGCAAAATGTGCATGTAACTCATACTTTATAAAAATATCAATTATATTACAATGCATAGTTTAATAAAAACAGCAATAGTGTTAGCCCATTTCCTGATGCAGACTAGCTTGTTTCTAAGCAAGGTGCATGCGATTTCTTTGAATTCAGTGTGTTCTTCCTGCCTGTCAGGTAATCATGAATGGCCATGGCTCTATTTCCATCCTTGTTCCAATAGTATCACATTTAGGATTTTTTTTAGATATCAGGGATTGTAAATTAGCTGATCTTAGCCTCAGATTTCCCTCTCAGTTTGACAAAAATGGTAGAATTTGTCCTGATGGTGAATCTTTTAGTTTTGCAGAAGTGGAATAGAATTTAAAGAAGGAAAAATAATTTCCCCTACTTTCCACTAAAAAACTAGTAGTGAGACTAAAAACAACTGCCAATATACAGGGTGATTATAATCAAAGTCCGAGTTTCAAAACGCTCTAAAAAGCGAACCACTCGTTAGAATGGCGTCAAAATTTAACAGCGTATTATTGAAGAAGGGGGAAAGAACATGAACCAAAAAAAAGTTCCACATTTTAGCGACAGATGGCGCTGTAAGCGTCAGAATTTCGACTACAAAGGACAAATCGTAAAACAACGGCTAAGGCATAAATTACACGATATAAACCAACTGTATTGTTCAGTATGCATGACTGTATGTGTGTGATACTGTTAGTTACGTAAGCCCATCCACCATGGCAAGGTCGTACCACATTGGATGGGAAAAATCGGTTTTTAATTGTCCTGAGGCCAAAAACCGCATATAAAGCATCCATCTAATCGGTTTTTAATTGTCCTGAGGCCAAAAACCGCATAAAAAGCATCCATCTAACCAGTTTTTAACTGTCCTGAGGCCAAAAACCACATAAAAAGCATCCATCCAACTGGTTTTTAAGTTTGGCGAGACTGGCGCAAAACATGTTCAATATGCTGTCCACCGTCGTGTGCAACAAGATTAAATCGGGAAACAGCATGTTCCACAACCGATCGAAGTATATCCGGGGTCAAGTTCAGAATGTGTTGCGCAATGCTTGTCTTTAATTCAGCTACGTTGGCAATCAGAGTATTGAACACAATATCTTTCAGATAACCCCACAGCCAGAAATCACACGGATTAAGATCAGGTGATCGGGCCGGCCAGGCTGTAGGGAAATGACGACTGATAATTCTAGCATTTCTGAAATGCCGCCTCAACAGCTGCTTCACTTGATTTGCAATGTGCGGAGGAGCGCCATCTTGCATAAAAATGATACTATCCAGACATTCACGCTGTTGCAGAGCTGTAATGACGTCATTACACAAAAGAGACTCATAGCGCTGACCATTGACGGTAACGGTAACAGAACCTAAAGCACCCGTCTCCTCGAAAAAATACAGCCCTATGATAAATGATGCCATAAATCCGCACCACACAGTGACCTTTGCAGGATGAAGTGGTACTGGGTTCGTTGCAAGTAGATTTTCTGTTGCCCATATTCGGCAATTCTGCGTATTGACATATCCCGTTAGATGGAAATGGGCTTCGTCTCTCCACAAAATTTTCCACGGCCAATCATTGTCCACTTCCATGCGAGTGAGAAATTCTAAAGCAAAATGCTCTCTAACTGGCAGGTCAGAAGGGTACAACTCCTGCACATGGCAAATTTTATACGGATAGCATTGCAGGATGTTTCGTAGAATGTTATATACCATGCTCACAGGCCTGTTCAATGTTCGGGCAATTCTCCATGCACTGCATGGTTGCTCACCACTGCTAGACTCTTCCTAAACTGCTGTGGCCACTTCTTCAACTACCGCCGAATCACATCTTTTCCTTCCTCTACCAGACTGCACATCAAATGAACCTGTATTTTCAAATTTTTGCATCATTTTCACCAGACCTCTGACAGTCATCGGTCCAGTGCCTTTTTCATACCCTTGAAAGTCCTGAACTTCTGCAGAGCCACTGGTGCAGAATCACCGTTCTTGTAATAAAGCTTTACAAGCAGAGCACGATCCTTCATTGAGACACTCATGGCCAACATCTGAGAAGCGAAATGAGGAAACGCTTTTATAACACCTGAAATTGTCGTGCACATGCCAGGTATTTTAATTTACATATACTGACGCTTACAGCGCCATCTGTCACTCAAATTTGGAACTTTTTTTTGGTTCATGTTCTTTCCCCCTTCTTCAATAATATGCTGTTAAATTTTGACGCCCTTCTAATGAGTGGTTCGCTTTTTAGAGCGTTTTGAAACTCAGACTTTAATTATAATCACCCTGTAAATACAGTGATCTCTCACCTAGGCACAGGCACAGAAACAGAAACAAAAATGAGCAGAAGTGAAACACACACATAAATGAAAAAGTACAAAAGAGAGCTTAAAAATGCAACATCAATACAGCATAGATATGCTGTTAATTAATACTACATATGTAGATGAAAGATGGGAATTAGATTTGTTTCAAAATGCAAATATGTGTATAATTTCTATTAATTATTTTTAAAAAATATTAAGCAAATGAAAATGCTTAAAAGTATCAATTATATTACAGTGCATAGTTTAATAAAATCAGCAATAGTGTTAGCTCCATTTCCTGAAGCAGACTAGCTTGTTTCTGAGCAAGGTGCATACAATTTCTTTGGATTCAGTGTGTTCAGTGTTGATTTGTTTCAAAATGCAAATATGTGTATAACTTCCATTAATTATTTTTAAAGAATATTAAGCAAATGAAAGTGTTTATATACCTAAATTTCACTTTACTTCTATCATTTGCATTTTCTCAGAAGATAATTTACAATCCAGGATTGTTTATGTTTTTGAGATTTTCCAAAGAGAGTCTTTTCATGTTCATCAAGATGTGAAATATTCCTTAACTTCTGAAAATATACTAAAAAGAGCCACACAGTTTCCAAAGCTTCTAGCACTACACTACTGTATGATTTGGAGAAACTTTTGCTTCATTGTCTTCATCATTTTCATCTTTGTCACCATCATTTATTCGAGCTGTAATTTCTCAAATTTCCTACAAACTGAGCTGTTGTTATTCATCTGCATCCACAAATTCATTGAAAATACATGTAGCAAGTCCACCAAACAAAGTATGCCAATCTTCTTCCTTTATGTGATTTTCACAATTTTTGCTTTCACTTTCTTGTTTCTCAATTTCATTGTTTGCAAGAAACAAAAATACTGCTATCTTAAAGGGGCTTTTAATACACTTGTCAATTATATTTCTCCATGATGAGCACAACATATGAATTGCATCAAGGATCGTGACTTGCTTAATTTCGTCTTTTGTTGCATATTTTGTTTCTGATGAAAAGAAGTCAATGGATTATAATTTCTGTAGTGCAATTTCACACAAAGGTTGAATTTTGCTTGTACAACTTGCAGGAATAAATACCACTTTTGTGTAGTTGAAAGATGGAAAACCTTGTGGATGAGCAGGGCACTGATCCATGAATAAGAGAACTTTCTGTTTTTCTTTTTCCTATGGAATTTATTAAGGAAATCCAAGAAAATGTGTAATGTCATTCTTGCCATTTTATTACTAGTGTTGTCTCAAGGATGCTTCTTCATGTTCTTAAAACAGTGAGACTTGGTTTATCTGCCAATGACCTTGAGGGAAAATTTTCAAATCATAAGTTGCAACACATCAAGACAATTTGTCTTTATTTTTTTTTTCCACTATGGTAAGATTCTCCCTTAAATGTTAAGGTTTTGAGAGGCAAAATTTTATAAAAATTGTCCAGTTTTGTCACAATTGTAGATTCTTTTTAATTCATTTCTGTTTACTAATATAGCCAAGTCTTTCCATTGGTCTACAAACTCCTTCTTTGACACTCAAACTTTTCTCAGAAAGATCAGGGGTTGCCATGTCATACCTATTTTTGAATTTTTTAATCTGTCCTTGTGATGCAGAAATGTTTTCTATTTTAAAACTTGGATAATTGCATGGCCTTCTTCCTTAAAATTTCAACATTAACAGGGATGTACAAAGCAAGAGTTTCTCAACCTCAGCAATAAATCTTTCCATTTCGAAGAGCTTTCCACCTTGAATTCTGCTTCTTTTCTTTGACTGAATTCTACATTCTCAGTGAACTACTTTATATCCTCCTTATTTTTTAAACCCTCTGTGAATGTCAAATCTAGGATATTAAAATTGTCTGCTAAAGCTTTTTTTTTTTTTTAAGTGCAAGGATTTTCTTTCATTTTTTAATGACATCCATTTTAAACAAAAGTGACAATTTTGTTTTTTCTATCATTTTAAAACATAACCATCTAACCAAAACTTCAAAGATATATCTTCCATTAGGGATGAACATAATATGAAGTTTGTCATCAGAACTAAACTCTCTAATTGACTATGACTTTTCCCAATGTCAATCACAAGAGCCACTTCCATGTACGCTCCTTTGTATAAGGTAGCAGAATGTTCCCAGATTCTGAACAATAATTGATTTGCTACAATACAGCAAACCATTCGGCTGCTAAAATTGCATGTTGAATCCAACAGTGGTTTTTATCCAGGAGAGGGTTCTCTATACCTGTGTGTGTAGCGGGGAGTAAATTAAGAATTCCTAGACTTCTAAATTTTCTGGTAATTTGATACCCTTCTACAAGCCTATTGACAATTGAAGTTGGCAGTCAAATCCATGCTAATTTTATTTTCTTTCCATAAATTTTAATTTTTTGTCGTTACACACAAAATTCTTAAAAATTTTTGGGACTCACATAAGTGAGAGTTGCTTTTTCAATGAGGAGCATAAATGAAAAAGAGTTATCATTGTTTTCCTATATCCCTTATCCCTGGCTGGGACCACATGCAAAAAATGTACATATGTGAAAAATGCACATAAAAGAGAGTGCACATAAGTAAGACATCACTGTATAGCAAAATATAAAACAATACCATCTAAGAAAAACTGAAAATTGGAACGTGTTATTAGTGGCAAAAACTTCCTTAAATGGAAATCTACAAAATATAAAAAAAATTCCATTTCATTTTATTTGGAAAAACATCATCTTGGTGATAATGAAGCACTATCTGTCAGCAGCATGTCTAACATTATTTTTTATTCATCTGTTGAGAAATGGTAAAGACTGAAGGCATCACAATTACTTAAAACCCTTTCAGTGGAAAGTACCTTTATTTGTAAAGTATAGAAATTACTGAATGACACCAGAATTTATAAGCAAATTTATTTCAAAATAAATAAAAGTTTCTAACCAGGTATGTAATAAAAGGATAATTTATATTCCAAAACTCTGGTGCCAACATGATATTTAGGCATTAAAAATAAGTAGTTCACAAATTCACCAACACTGCTCAATGGGTTAAAACAATGTAAGAAAACGATTTGATCTATTCTTGTACACCAGAAAAACACAGCTTTTGATAATGAGATGATATTTCTTGCTTAGCTACTATACACTACTGAAATGACATGGTTTCAGTTGCCTTTAGCTAAAGCTTTTGCTACTAAATACATACATTTTTTCATGAAATTTGAAAGAAAACTTGGATACAGTTATTAAAATTTCAGAAAATTTGGATTATAATTTTTTTTTAATGGAATAGAGGTAAAAACAAGAAAGAAAGCTACAAGAAAACATTTTTTGAAACTAGATGTGTAAGTTATTTTTAAGATATTTTGTATGAGGTGAGTAACTGTCATACTTATAACCACTGAAAATCTCAAAGAGTTTGTTTAACCAGAATTAATTTTTAGCTTCTGAAATAAACCAAGTGAGAAAAAAAGTCTTCTTACAAGCCATTTTACTACTAAATATCAATTTTATTTCTTGGCTGATTCACAAAGGATGCAAAAAAATTATGTTTTAAGCTTGAAAAAATTCCAAAAAGTTTGGGTGAAAACGACTATTTTTTTTTTTTTTTTTTTCCCCAAACATTTAAGATGCCGGAAGATTTTTCTCTCTCATCCATCCCTTTTACTTGTATATTTTAAAATTATGCATTAACTCTAAAAATAAAAATACATAAAAAAGAAATACCAAACAGTATTTACTCTCAATTCTCAGCCAAACACTGCAAATCATTTTAAAAAATATTAAAACTTAGCAAATGAAGAAAAAAAAAAATCCCAAATTTACTTTTTCTTTTCTTTGTACATTTTTCCATAAGATTAACATTGCACATCTTTTGAATTAAAGAATACATTTAATTTCATACAATAACTTAAAAATTTTAATATTATATACTAGACTTTTACCCAATGACCAAGTATTGATTTGGTTCAGGTATATCAGAGTTACGGATGAAATAATTAGTTTGAAAATAAAAAAAATTCACTTCAGATTTCAATTTGAAATAAATAATTATACATAACACCAATATTTTTAGGAGTTACATACAGTCATCAGAAATACATTAATAACTTTTTTTCAAACATTACAACATATACAAGGTAAATAATGGGCTCAAATTTCAAAAAGTTCCCATATATTCTATCCACCAGAGAAGAAGAAAAAGAAAGAAATGAAAAAAGAATGAATTAAAAGCAAATATAACAAAAAAAAAAAAAAACTCTGCATTTTACAACTAAATATCAATATTTTTACATGAAAACTATACACAGGCTTTGTATGACTAAAAATATATTTATTTTAAATTTTGAATTGCCCACTCCTATCCTGATGTAATTATTTTGAGCTCTTTTATTGCTAAATATCAGTATTTTTTTAACCGATTTTTCACAAAATTAGTGGATATATATTTTATGTAATATACATAAAATTATATTTTTGCGAAAAATGAATAAAGAAAGATGTTGAATAAGATAAAGTTGAGTTAAACATATAAAATCATACAAATTTTATATTCATTTAAGGTTATTATCATGGGTTGGGACAATGCAATGCTGGATAGATCAGCTATCAAATAGCAATAAAAAGCAATGTACTTAAAATTGTCAATAAAATAATAATTGTACAAATATGGTGTTAATTTTACCTTTTTTCAAAAAAGTATGTAAAGTACATATCAAAAAATTAGAAAGCTTCTGAAGAACATTTGCATATTATGTATTATTAATGTCTGAGGAAAAAATTATGTGCATTAATATTTTCAAATTGATTAAAACTTTCATTTTGTGATTTCTTTAACACTTTGATAAATTATCAGAAAAAGAAACAAGAAAAAAAAATCACTCAATATAAGGAATTATAAATCTTAAAAAGAAATTGCTATGTGAATAAAACATTCAGAAGGTGCAAATGATAAAGTCTCCTTTTAAAATTATTCTCATGTAAAGGAAAGAATAAAACATGATTTAGTAGAAAAAAGAGAATTAACAATGCTTAAGGATGCTAGTCATGTAGTTGCTGAATTCCCCTCAGTAATGTTAAGTCTATGGAATTTGATATATTTTTATATTCAACATATCTCCTCAGGAAATAAATATTTTTAACTTATTTTTTTTAGTGTTCTCTTCTTAAAGGATGTCTCTTTTTTTTCCTTAGTTTTCAAAATATTTCTAAAATCTATACATAATTTTATATGAAGTGTTAAAATTAAATTCAGGTATACATTTTAGAAATATTTTGACAACTAAGAAAAAAGTGACACCTTTTAAGAAGAGAACACTGAAAAAAGAAGTTAAAAATATTAATTTCCTGAGAAGATAATTTGAATATAAGAATGCATTTAACACCCATAAATTTAACATAACCAAGGGGAATCTGGCTGCTGAGTGATTAGCACCCGTAATTCTTAATAGATCTTCTGCTTATCAACAATAATCATAATAATGCACTTGTGAAATTTCAAAACAAATCAGAGTGTAAACCAATGGTTGAAAACATTTAAAATAGAATTATAAATCAAAATACAGATATTGATCAAAATTTAAAAAAAAAAATTCTTGAGACAAAGCCAAAAGTTGAAAATTGAAAGGGATGAAAATTTCTTATCAAAGGACAAAAGGTGTAAAAAAGGCTTTTTTTTCCCCTAAAGAAAAATTTACTTAAACCCTTCAATGCAAGTATGGCTGGTCAGATACATGACGGTTTTCATACATGCATCAAATTTAGCTTATATATATATATATATATATATATATATATATATATATATACATACATTTCATTATCTAAAACAAAAAGCTTAAGTAGTTGATTTTTAGAGTGACTGCATGATATCAATGATAAAATAAATGCTGCATAGTTACATTTGAAAAATAATACTATGAATGTGACAAAAAAAAAGTAAATAAATGTACTAAAGTAAATAACAGAAATAAAAAAAAAACAACTGTAAATTTCTACCAAGAAAATAAAAAGTATTCAAACAAAGCTGATTCTGATTACATTTTGACTAGTTATTTATTGCAATTAAGCCATACATTACAAAATAACTGATAAAACTGTGAAAAAATGGTAGTATGCATTTAAACATTACTTTAAAAAAAACTTTTGTAAAAATTCCTAAAAAGTTTTGAATTCCAGTGAATTCTGAAACTGGATATCATTTTAATTTTAAAATTCCAATTTTGAATTACCACAATATACAAAATCTTATAATTTTAATAAACCTTACCTTAAAGCTGTATTTGTAAATTGTTGTGGTCCACATATTAAAATTAATTGATCATCATAAGATTTTGTTGGTAGTAATTGTTCTATAATATCGTCACATATCGTTCCAGTAAATCCACTCCATTTACTGTCCGATTCTGATAGGATATGCATTACCTGAAAACTAAATAATTCTTCAATAAATCCATTATTGTAATTTGTAAAATATATCATTTACATATTAATTTCACATATCTGTCAAATTAAAACTCTAAAGAAAAAAAAACTTAAAAAATCACAAATTTTTATTATACACACTGGCTTTATTTAGTGACAGAAATCCAGTAATTGAATAAGACAAAGATTATTATTTATAAGTAATGGTATTCAAAATCCAAAACTAGTGATATATATGCTGGATACAAAAATTCCACTTAGAATCAACTCAAACACAACAGAATATATTTCCTTAAGCTGCAATCAGACCCAAACTTAACATTTCAATCCAAAATTTAAAACAACTTTTTTTTTTCTGCAAATCAAAATTTATTTTTTGACATATTAATAAAGCAATTTTTATTCTTTCTTGCAAATATTTTACAGATTTTTTTTTATTATTGTTATTTTAACATAATGAAATTGAATAAAAAAAATTTTTATTTATATATTTGTAACGAACACATTCTATGGTGCTATACCCTTCTGCTATGTAGATGCAAGAGATAAGGTAATGGAGACATTTTTGTTAGAGACCTAATTTATTTTTCCTCTTTTAATAAATGGTTTCCTTTTTTTTTTTTAATCAGGTCACAGTTGGTATCACAGGAAGCTAGCCCCTATAAGACAGGAACATTCTTCTGAGCAACAGAGGTTTACATTAGCATCACCTATTTGGTAAAAGGCTATCAGATTTTATATTGTCCTGGTATATAAGGGAGTAATTTGGATTAATCCCAGCAGGGGACCCAAATGCGGATGGTTTCTTTAACCCTGATAGTTAAATCTATTTTAATGATGCATTTTCTATGGTGAAAACAATTTTGTGTTAACCCTTCTTGGTTGCATAACATGATAATTTCTACCATTGACAATAATTGATATTTATGATTTATTAATAAGGTTTGCTGAGGACATTTTAATTAGGATTTATGACTGAAATGTAATCATCAAATATTTATTTTGGCATTACAGTGAGTTTATCTTCAAACATAATGATTTAATTTGATTATATGCTTTGAATCAATAACTGTCAACTACAGAGAAATTTTGTTAAAATTTATAGTCTTAATATAATGCATTAGATTTAAAATTAGGAAAAGAAGTTAGGAATTTTGAATTTAAAAAAAGTTTTACATTTTATCTAGTCATATATATATATACAGGGTGTCCCTAAACAAATGGTAGATACGCTAGAGGGTGATAGAACACATCAAGACGAGTAATAGTAAATAGGAAACCAAGGGTCTCAAACGTTTTCCAAAGGAGATAGCCGCCATTAAAGTTTGGGGTCCAAAATTTCAAATACACATAAAAAACGGAAAAATCGGTCGATTGATTTGCGGTTTTCACTAAAATTATTCTTTATGTTGATATTTTCTTGAAAATAAATTATAAAAATAAATTTCGAAAAATGCCGATAGAGGGCGCTTTAGACTTTGAAGTAATGAAAAACTATTTTTTGCCGTGATTTTTTGCATCTCATTAAATGGTTTCGTAAGCTTAGACTTAAACTTAAATTTTGAGCTCAAAATCTGAATAGTTGGAAGCGGTTAAGTAGCACAAACTTAACTGTGTTCAGAGGGTTTGAATTTCAAATGATTATAAAAAACAGAAAAATTGGTCGATTGATTTGCGGTTTTCACTAAAACTATTCTTTATGTCGGTATTTTATTGAAAATGAATTATAAAGATAAATTTCAAAAAATGCCGATAGAGGGCACTTTAGACTTTGGATTAACGAAATAATCCATCCTAATACTATTTTTGCCTTTTTTTTTTTTTTTTTTCGCATCTCATTAAATGGTTTCGTAGGCTTAGATTTAAAATTAAATTTTGAGCTCAAAATCTGAATAGTTGGGAGTGGTTAAGTAGCACAAACTGAACTGTGTTCAGAGGGTTTAACTCTTTAGATCCCAAGCTCCAAAAAACTGAATGTCCTCAGAATCCCAACGAAATAGCCGAAAAATTTCCGCGTTTTTCCCCCATTCATTACTAGGGCAGGAGTGGAAGAAACAACCCACTGCTTTCTTCACTTCGTCAAAATTTTGTGAGGTGGTACATCCCTCTTTTTATCATCCTGCTTTACTTACAGATAATGAAGTTAAGAACAGAAATACAAATGATGGAAAATTTTCTTGCAGTCCTACCCGGAAATGCCAACTAATCCTTATCCCATCCATCAATGAGAGGGACCACCCCTTTGACAGCTCAACTACAACTTCAGGGGGAATGAAAATCTTTCAGCTACAGACGGCTATTATGGGATTCTGAGCACTCGGATGGTTTGGGCTATTATGGGATTCAAAAGGTTAAATTTCAAAGGTAACGGGAATTTATAAAAAAACGTCATTTATGAAAAATTAGTCAATTCGTTTGCGGTTTTTGCTAAAACTACTCTTTAAATCAGTGTTTTCTTGAAAATAAATTTAAAGATAAATTTCACAAAATGCCGATAGAGAGCGCCTTAGACATTAGAGTAACGTACAACTATTTTTAACTGTTATTTTTTAAAATCTCATTAAATGCTTTCAAATGCTTAGATTTAAATTTTGAGATCAAATTATGAGTCGTTGCGACTGTTTATGTAGCGCAAAAGTGAACTGTGTTCGAGGTTGGGGGGGGGGGTTAAATTTCAACTCCTGAACATACTTCAGTTTGCACGTCTTAACGCCTCCCAACGATTCAGAATTTGAGTTCAAAATTTAAGTTTAAATCTAAGATTTCGAAAACACATAACAAGTTTTGGAAAACATTTAATTAGACACAAAAAATAACGGTTAAAAGTTGTTGTTGGTTAGTCTGAAGTTTAAGGTGCCCCCTAACGGAATTTTTTGAAATTTATCTTTAAAATTCATTTTCAGGAAGATACTGACTTAAAGAATAGTTTTATTTTAAACCGCAAACGAATCGACCAATTTTTCCGTTTTTTATTATCATTTGAAATTTGAACCCTCTGAACACAGTTCAGTTTGTGCTACTCAACCACTCCCAACTATTCAGATTTTGAGCTCAAAATTTAAATTTAAGTCTAACTTTACGAAAACATTTAATCAGATGCAAAAAATAATGTAAAAAGTAGTTGTTCGTTACTCCAAAGTTTAAAGCACCCTCTATCGTCATTTCTTGAAATTTATCTTTATACTTCATTTTCAATAAAATACCGACATAAAGAATAGTTTTAGTGAAAACCGCAAATCAATCGACCAATTTTTCCGTTTTTTATAATCATTTGAAATTTAAACCCTCTGAACACAGTTAAGTTTGTGCTACTTAACCGCTTCCAACTATTCAGATTTTGAGCTCAAAATTTAAGTTTAAGTCTAAGCTTACGAAGCCATTTAATGAGATGCAAAAAATCATGGCAAAAAATAGTTTTTCATTACGTCAAAGTCTAAAGCGCCCTCTATCGGCATTTTTTGAAATTTATCTTTATAATCTGTTTTCAAGAAAATACCAACATAAAGAATAATTTTAGTGAAAACTGCAAATCAATCGACCAAATTTTCCGTTTTTTATGTGTATTTGAAATTTTGGACCCCAAACTTTAATGGCGGCTATCTCCTTTGGAAAACCTTTGGGACCCTTTTTTTCCCATATACTATTACTCATCTTGATGTGTTCTATCACCCCCTAGCATATATACCATTTGTTTAGGGACACCCTGTATATATATATATATATATATAAAGTCAAAGCATCTTACAGAAAATGCTGCTAAATTTGATGTTTCATGAAGATTAATATTGTGCTTTAAATTTTTCAGTTCATTTTTATTATGAAAAAAATATATGTTATTAATTATGTTTGTCTTCCCAACTCTCTCCACAATTAATTAGCATAACATATATTTTTTAAGACATGCCCTTGTTTATTAAAAGTTTTTTGTTTTAAAGTTTCATAAATTAATGGTGTTCAATTAATTTTAAGTTTTAAAGTCATAATAACTAATTAAAGTTTACTTAAAGTAAATTTAACAGCATATTTATTAACCTTCCGTCTACCAGACGGGTCCATTGGACCCGACAGCAATATTTCTGGTGTCAGCAATATTTCTGGTGTAAAATGAGAAATTGTCGATTGACACCGGAATTTATAAAGGACTTGTCTAGATATTACGAATTCCTTAATTTAAGCTTTCATTGTAAAAGCAAAATTATATTAAAACATTACTGGTGCAGTTTGCAAGTTTGGAATTAAAATTCGGTGTTGCCGTAGATAAATGGGTGTTTTGTCTGGTAGACGGAAGGTTAAAGTAACTGTAGTTTTAATGTTACTAGCAATATGATCTGGCAAGCAGAATACAAATATAAACAAAGATGATTGCCATTGAAGGTAAACAACTGTGCAATGTTAGACTAGAAAATAATTAACTGCATCTTTAACCAGTTAGATAAGTGTACACTGGTTAAATTGGATTACGTTTCTGCCTCATTGGTGAAGTGCTTGTATAATTTTCACATAATTAACTTGTCATTGAACTGCAGCTGTAATTATTCAATTTGCCTTTGACTGTATTTATAGAGCAGCTGTTAGAGAAAAGTGTGGTAGATGCGTTATGCTTCCAGGCTGAATAAAATATGGTTAGATAATGTGTTTTGTTTTTGAAGCTGTTGTTTTTTGTAAGTGCACCATTATTGGGAAAATGAGAGATGCTCATGTAACCTAATTCCCAACCTATAATCTCAAGGTGAAATTTTTGATTATAAAAAAAATAAAGAAAAAAAAAAGAAAAAAGAAAAACTCAAAGATACACAGATCTAGCATAAGGGAAAAAATATTGAATATAATACAACATATTTTAGTTTTTTATTTTTGTACTTTTTCATAATACTTGATAAATAAATAAATATTAAATAAAAAATTGAAAATTCAGTTACAAAGATATCTGCAATTCTACAACACATAAGCTAGAATACATTTGGAAGATTTACATTACTTAGTACAGCAGACTCCCTCAAACCTCCAGAAGTCGTGTGGATTTTAGAACATTGAAGATTCTTGGTTATTGCTTTGTTTATATTTTTTAAACAATAATATGAATGTAATAATGCAATCAAAAGTATAATGAATGCTTGCAATATAGTAAAATATTAAATTAATTAAGTTATAAACAAAAATGATAAAGAAGTAAGATAATTTAAAAAATGATTGCTAATTTATTGAAAGATCAAGTAAGTAACTAATAATACATAATTAAATATGTATAATGAAGTAGATATATATTTTCTTTGAATTATTCAATGAATCTTTCCTCATAAAGGTACCTTATTACTTCACACCAAAACCATAATGCAAGAAATTTTTATTTCAGGTTTAGCCAGTTTTAATAACCGAAAAAGTTTGATTAATACATAAATATATTTGGAAAAAATTGTTATTATCAGTAATAGCAGCAATTAATTGTTTTTGTTTTTTAATATAAAATTTATACTTCATGAAAAACCATGAGTTCAGCCATATTCATTGAGAATTAAAAATTAAATACATGCAGAATGATATACGACAAAAAAGTTCTATAATTTTACTCCTACATCTGAACTGTAAGTTTCTTTATTTACATCTGTAATGATGTGCAGGTTTTAGGCATTTGTGAATTTTAGGGTTGCAGATTCGAGGGAGTTTACTGTATAGAAATTATAATTAAACCTACATCAATTCTATATCAAGCAATTGCGAAATCTGTAACAGGTTATCTTGTATAATGGTCAGTTCTGCTATGGGAGATTTCTACATACTTTTTACATTGTCATTAATGTGTATTATTTCAGAACCCATGATTAATGATACACTTAGATTGAAAAATGCACCTTTCCTTTTTCTATAAACAGTACTTATTCATGATATCACCAAGTCTTCCATAATATATCCTTTTTTGATGGCTTGAATTTGCCTTTACTTGAGGAAAATTTTCTTTGGGTATTGTTTTTCTCATAAATATTATCACCAGTGGTTTTTTTTTTTTTTTTTTCATGTCCTACACAAGATAAAACAAAAGTGAAAGCTGCTTTTCTATGTCCCGTTGTACTTACAGAAATCCTTTCATTTTCTTGAGAACAAAAGGTATAGTTTGGAGAACAATTGAAACACAACAGAATTTCATCCAGAGTTCCTTTGGGCTGGAAATTTTTTCTTCAATAAATTTTTTAACATAATTTAGGAAATCAATTGGCCTTTTCTTCCCAATTTTTGACAATGCTTGTCCCACAGTTACAGAGGTGTGAAAATTATTAGAATAATTGTGAAATTTACAGTAAAATCTTGTTATGTTACAGAAATAATACATTATTTAAAAAACAATGATACAGTATGTGTTTAGTGTGCTGTGCATTCCCTTGTTTTTTATTAAAGATTCAATACATTTTAGCTGACTTTGTAAGAATTTTTGGCAATTAATTTGTATTTCGTTCTCATGGTGCCAAATTCCAATGGGTTTTTCTATCAGATTATTCTTATTTGTGATGATACATTTCTTTATTTTTTATTTACAATGGCCCAAAAAAATTTTATGAGATTCATAAATGGACTGTTTTCAGGCTAAGGAACGGTTTTTATTTATTTATTATTTTTTTTCATCCAAAAATTTAGTCTCAGATGAAATTTTATGGCACAGAGTTCCATCATGCATGAATATGAAGGCTTCATTTGGAAATCAGGCTTTTAATTGTGGAATCAGTCTGTGTTCAAACACCTTTTGTATACTGATAATGGTCAATCATGCCTTCTGCAATGTTTAAACATCCAATACCTTGAGAAGACATCATGTTCCAAACCATTACTTTAGTAGGATGTCTAATCGTTCGTGTTAGGTAATTTCAGGAAATTCTTCACTGGTACTTCTGAGATATTGACTGCTTTCTTTTGACATTGTAAACATTGATTCATGAGAAAAAATATACCAAAAAGATAAAAAAATTCCTTAAAGAATGTAACATGCAGAGAAATATTCTTATAAAGAAATTTTTTATCAAATTTATGAACTGTTCTGTATCATTAGTCATCAGTATGCAAAAAACATGATTAAAAGAAAAGAAATGAACAACTTAAATTTAACTGATTAATTACGAGAAAATTAATATTACTCAACTTTCTCCAGCCATTTCAGAATTGTTCTGACACAACTGTTGCCCAAACAAGTCTCTTCTTTGACATAGCAGGTATGTTTTTAGCCTTATTTTTTCAAGAACAATGAACAGTGAGTCAGCTGAGATAAGTTTTTTACTGATAGAAGAATCGCATATATTTACTTCATATACTTGCAAAGAGATTTTTAATTCATGATTAGTTGTTCTTCTGTTAGCTTTAGCAATTAGAATTAAGTTAATTTCTGTTCTTGTAGTAAATTTATATTTCCTTCCACATTTTCCTATCCTAGAATTTTCATATTCACATTTGAAATCCAAACATATTTTTAATTGTACATGCACATGCTTGCGAAATGTATGCTGTTTTATCAGTTCCATGCTATATATAATTATTTTCTTGAATGACACACTTTACCACAGCTAGATCTCTTGGTGAAAAATCACTTGCTACATCCATAATCACACAATGATCCTTTGACAATCGAAAAAATCTACCATTTAGTATAAACTAAGCAAAAGAGTAAAAAGATGTTTTTTAAGAATAAAGTAATATTGATGTCACTTCAAGAAAAGAAAAAAAAATACTAGTACAGCAAGGAGATGATTTTAAAATTTTATTTAAAATTTGCTTTTTAATCAAGCAATATCATTATGAAATGCAAAAAAATTGGTTACTTTGGATCAAATATTTTTCATTTTAAAAAATAGCGACATTTAATGAAATTATATACCAAAAACTATATTCTAAAGATGTGAAAAATCGACTAAACAAACAAATCAAATTGCCTTTCATGAAATATTGCAAGTATATACAATATTAATCAAGAAAACTGAAAAAATCACAATTATTCTAATAATTTTCACACCTCTGTATATGAGCCTATACTGAAAGTTTCTACAGCTTCATGAAGTGATAGCATTGCATGGCTTCATCTTCAAAATTTTCTGTTTTCAGTTCTCTAGCCATAATCTGAGTTTTGCCTCTATTTTTACAGTTGACACTGATAGACCGATCTCCTGTTGACTTAAAATCCATTTGAATGTAGTTCCCATACTGTACAACCTTTTTTTTTATCTGCCTAGTGATTTCTGTTCATAGTTTGAAGATTCTCTTAATTGTTCTGTCAAAGTCTTATATGAGATTTATCAACATTAAAAATCCTTCCTACTTCCCAATTTTTGATTACCTCCACTAGTGTAACTAATATATTTATGATTTGTAGCATAATGAATTTGAATTTAAGATGAATAAGCAATGAATTTGTATTTATTTACATTTTAAATTCAAATTCATAGAAAATAAATAACTAGAAAATGAAAAATTCTAACAGAAACATGTTGCTTTAATACTATTGTCTATTATTTCCATGTATTTACATACAGGGAAAATTTTCTGAATATGCCAGAAAGATTCAAGTTTTACTTTTTTTCATAAAATTCATGTGAATTTTACAATTTGTTTTGGGGTACAAAAAAAAAAAAAAAAAAAAAAAAAGGAGAGAGAGAGATACCACCTTTAGAATTTATGCATTATATTTATTAACATTTCACTTATGTATTTTTTTTTTTTTTTTTTTTTTTTTAACGAACAATACTGCTTGTGTGATGGGAAGCACTGCGCCATGAGCTTCCAGTTGGGCTTCCATCTTTCTTTGGTCATATGCATCTCAACATATTATGATAAGGCATTAAATTTACTGGGACATAATATCAACATGTGATTGAAAAAAATAAATATCCAATTTAAAAAATATGGTTTCAAGGGGAAAAAAATAGTATTACAACAATAATACATACAGTGAGCAAAAATGATTGTAACAAACTGGAATATCTTTAAACTATTTTAAGATAATTGTCCACACAGTTAAGTTATGCAAAAAACACAAAATTTTAAAAATTTGAAAATTTTTAACTAGAAGTATAATACAGTAGACTCCCTCAATCCGCACAGCTTGGGACCAGAGGTTTTGCGGATATCTGGTCATTGCTTTGTTTACATTTCTTTTAAAGTAATTTGAATGTAATTAATAATAAAATCAAAAGTATAATGAGTGCTTACAATATGCCAAAATATTAAAGTAAGTGATAAACTAAAATAAAAATTTTAGATAATTTTTAAAATCATAAAAATACTAAAAGCAAAGGTCAAATTAATAATCAATAATGTACAATTTAAATTAAATATTCATTATAAAGATGAAATGTGTTTTTCCTAAATTATTCAATGAAACTTGCCTCATAAAGGCACATTACTAATTCACATCAAGATCATAAAATAATGAAGCTTTATTTCAGGTTTAGCCAGACTTAATAATTAAAAAAGCTTGATTAATATATAAATATATTTGGTAAGATTGTGATGACCAATAATATCATCAATATCTTTATTTTTTCAGAAATAAATTATTTTTTCTTCATGAAAAAACACGAATTCAATAACCTTAACAAAAATTACAAATTAAAAAATATATGGAATATAAATAAAACTAAAAAAATCAAATCTTGCACCTGCATCTGAACTGAATGTTTCATTGTTTACATCCGTAAAATATGTGCGGATTTTAGAGAGTTGTGGATTTTAGGAGTGCGGATTTGAGGGAGTCTACTGTAGTTCCATAAGGGGGAAAAAACTCACTCAAAATACAAAATAGACGAAAATTAACGTCAGATTTTCATACAATTGATAAAATATAGTATTTAAGTATGTTTCTGCTTAATTTTACATTCTATGCAGAAAAATGAATCTGCAAAACTTCATTCATATATAATATTTTTAATATGAAAAAAATTCCAATTTAAAAGTGTTACACAATCTGCCGCAAAGGAATACTGAGCCGAACCAATCTGGATTGATTTGACTCAATTTCAATTAGAACTTTATGTACACATAACCCTGGACCAAGTTAACACAAAATCAGATTAGCAGATGGTACAGGACTCTAATTTGATCTTATACACTGGTTAGAAACAGTAATGGTGTTTTTGGCTTTCTGTCATTAAATGCAATAAAAAAATTAGTTTTACTCATGCTCAGAAGGTTTCATACAACAATATATGAATTATTAACTATCACTTTAAAAAATTGTTGCTAAAAGAATAATAAGACTTTGTTAAAAACTATACAATGTAGGGGTGAATATAGTTGTATATACTAATAAAGTATGAATGGGTATTCCATAAAAGTTCAAAGAGATATAAAGCTCAAATAATATCAAATACTGTTATTCTATATAACTATTTTTTAAATCTTATCACAATCCGTTTATGATGAACTTAATTCAGTAATGACAATAAAAGTAGTGCATATTTAAACTTTATTTAGCAATTCATAAAACTAAATTCAGATAGTAATAATCTTTTCTTTTTACAATGCAGCTAAAACAAAGCCCTTGTTCAAAATTTAAACTTGACAATGTACTAAGCAAGCTTGGAAAAGAAATTTTAAAGTTGCAAAGTCACCTTAGTCCATACCCTGTTTTTCCAGACAGATTTTTAATTAACTTTTAAAAGACATAGGAGGCATATTGAGATATTTACTCAATGCAAACTAATTCCAAATCCCATAAAACTTTATGTGATTAATTCTAATTAAATTAGTCTATTTATAACAATTTCATGTTTATTGCTTTTATACTACTACTGGCCATTACATTATAAAAATATATGATTAAAAGTTGTTATCTTGGCTTTAAAAGCCGATTGTATATAGAATCACTGCCCCAGTCATTATGTATGTCCAAGCTGCTTGTGTTTTCAGGGGTTATTATCTTGGTTAATTATAGATGATTTTTTTTAAATCATCATCAACAATGCTTTTATACTACAATAAGTACCTCCAGCACTCCTCAACACCTTTGCTGAATGCCCACAAATTGAAATTTGTGAGTAATGAAAAAACACGCTTTTCTCAAAAACTATGTGACCTAGAGTAATCACTGTAGTTTTCCTGCAACCTTTAAATTAATGTCACTCCTAATTTTTTCATAATTTTAATTTCAGTGGATTCAGAAGTAGAGGGGAAGGGAAACATATTTTTGCACTATATTTTCAATTATATCTCTGAAAATTTAACACCCAAAATTAAGAAAAATGTATTTTTCAGTTCAGCATTACAAAAGCTTTCACATTGCACAAAGAATTTATTTTTAAGTAATTTAATTAACCCCCTCTACATTTTTCCTAAAATATTTGTGAATGGTTAATAATGTATAAATATGTGAGTCAATAGTCTTTATTACTTCTCCCAACTCGAACTTTCCATGTTCTATGGTTTACTAGTAAAATGGTTGAGACAGGAGTGATCTTATAATGGTTCCAGTTTGATTTTTTAAGCATGGAACCCTAAAAAATTAAGAAAGTGAAAAAGTAATGAAACAGAAAATAAAAACATGTTTTTAACAAAAATTTATTCTCATTTATCAAAACACACTCAAGAGCCACTTAGCAAGTTTCTCCACTTTCAGATACAATGTTATGTTCTTTGCAGGATATCACCATTTGCTAGAGAGTGAGAAAATAGAAAGCCAGAGTGCAACAGAAAAATAAACCCACTAAATTTTCAAAGTAAGTTTTGCTAACACATCTGACTTTTTGATGCTTATTTTTCTCATTGGTTTGGAAATATTTTCAGATCAATTACAAAAAAAAAAAAATCATAAATGTTTGCAGATATGATTTTATAATGAAAATGTTCAAACATTCTTAAAAAATTATATAAAAGTTTTTTTTTTTTTTTTTTTGCTTTAATAACTTAAACAAATATTAAATATGCATGCAAACGATAAATTTAAATAATGAAATTAGAAGCCTACTTTTCATTTTGGTTCATACAATTTTCAAATTCATCTCTCCATATAATATCATCTTCTGTTTTATTAAAGAATAATAAAAGAAGTGACCTAAAACACAAATATAGTCAAAAATCAGAACATTATTATATCTATAATGCATAAATATGGCAATTATTAGATTTAGATTACTGTAAAGTCAAAATTGATAACATAAATTAGGATGTATTTAAATAAATGGTCAAGTGCAAGTATTACTCACTCTGAGAGGGTTCCGTAAAATGGGGTGAATAGGAACAGCGGGGTGAATCGGAACAAAACTTCCCGGTCATACAAAAAATTCATTATGAATATATATGATGATATTTTTAGTTGCTGATTTTTTTATAAGAAGGTAATAACATTAAGAGTAGGGAAATTCAGTAGTGACATGGTGTACACAACTACTGGGGTATATAACAAATTTCAAGTGGATCCTCAAAAGCCTCATTTTTTCAACGTCTTCAAAACTTTGTATGTAACTTCAGTATTTTCCGTACTATAAACCTAAGAGAGGGGATTTTTAATTAATTCACCCCTATCTGAGGGGTGAATCGGAACACCACTAAAAAAATAAGTAATATATATATAAACAGTAAAAATGTTTTGTTTTTGCCTAAAAAGTAAAGAACAAAACAAGACTGAAGTTTCTAGTAGAAAAATAAAAAATTTAAAAAATCAGTTGTTGCTTTTTTTTAACATTAAAGTTGAAAAGTGTTCTGATTCGCCCCATTTTACGGTTCTATATAATTAATAATTAACTGTATTATACTAATGAATTAAATTTTTGCTAAAAGAATAATAAGATTTGTAAAAAACTATACCATGTAGGATTAAGGTCAGCTGTATATGCTAGAAAAGTATGAATTTTTATCTAACAAAATTTCAAAGAGATATGAAGCCTAAATAATATCAGATATTGCTATTCTGTATAACTCTTTTTGTAATTTTATTTTAATCTGTTTTCTGTTTCTTTTATGAACTTAGGGGTACAATGGACTCTCAAAACTATTTTTTTTAATTTTCAATGAATTTTTTAAAAAAATTTCTGAAAACAGTCATAGTATATATATCTCTTACTTCACAATTTTTAAAAAATATAGAGTCAATAGAATCAATAGAATCAATAGTTTTTGAGATATAGATTTTTCTTCTTTAAATTAAGGAAAAATAGCAATATTTAAAAATGTTCCATGCAAAACCAGTTTTCACATACTTGTTAAAAAAATTTTCAGAGTAATCCTTTCATATATAAAAATAAATGTTACTTAGCATTTTTAGCATATTACTTGTAAAACATTAAAAAAATGTTTTAACTTAATTTTTTTGTATTTTTTGCTAAAAAACCATTAAAAATTCCATATAACTGAAATTTTAAAAAATTAAATTTATCTAAACAAGTTTATTTCTAGTAACATTTGTTAACACATATATAGAGAGCATTTAAAAAAAAAAATCAGAAAAATTGGGCATTAAGAATTTTGCATGGAACATTTTGAAATCATGAAAATGACGAAAATATTCATTCTGAGAAAAACAGGTTTTAGTAACTACAATGGTTATAATTGCTTAATATTTTCTTACTGACACAGTCTGAGTTAGGGATATAAGGGACATAATATCATTTCTAGCTTATATGTAAGTGTTTTATGTTTTTATGGTAAATTCACATAAAATGTGTGGCTTCAACAGCAATTCATGCAAAGGACGTAAAGTATCTGAATTTTAAAAAATCTTCACAAAACTAACTTTTTTATTTTCTGATGAACTTTTAAAAATTTATCTGGAAATATTCATGGTATAAATACCTCTTATTGTAGAAATTTTTGTTAAATAAATTAAATAGTTGTTGAGACATAGAATTTTTTTTATTTTGCACTAAAAAGATTGGGGGCAAAAAGCAATTCCTCTAAATACATTGTAAACAAACGCTGAAAGAAATAGTTAAAAGTTACAGTTAAAGTATTGTTTTGCAAAATCGGAAAATTAATAAGTATTCGGTGCAAAATAATAACATCGAGTAACGCAAAATGAAAAATTAGGATAAATTATATGAATTGATTATTTCTAACTGAGAGAAAAATTGCCCAGGCCAGAAATTGAACCCGGATACTTGGCTTACAAGGCCAATGCTTTACCTGTTAAGCTAACCGGGCAATAAACAGCTGGGATCTCTCACTCAGATAACCTTGTTGGCCATAACATCAGGTCTGTCATTTAGACAGCTCGGCAGAATAAGCCGCAGTTAACGGAACTCCATAGAACGATGGATACGTAGATATACTATTATTTTTAACACAATCAAACTGAATGGTAAAGTTATCATACAAATTGATTATTTCCAACTGAGCGAAAAATTGCCCAGGCCGGGAATCAAACCCGGATACTTGGCTTACAAGGCCAATGCTTTACCTGTTAAGTTAACCGGGCGATACCCGGCTGGGATCTCTCGCTCATATAACCTTGTTGGCCATAACATCTGGTCTGCCATTTAGACAGCTCGGCAGAATAAGCCGCAGTTAATGGAACTCCATAGAATGTGTGTTAAAAATAATAGTATATCTACGTATCCATCGTTCTATGGAGTTCCATTAACTGCGGCTTATTCTGCCGAGCTGTCTAAATGACAGACCAGATGTTATGGCCAACAAGGTTATCTGAGCGAGAGATCCCAGCCGGGTATCGCCCGGTTAGCTTAACAGGTAAAGCATTGGCCTTGTAAGCCAAGTATCCGGGTTCGATTCCCGGCCTGGGCAATTTTTCACTCAGTTGGAAATAATCAATTCGTATGATAACTTTATCAGTCAGTTTGATTGTGTTAAAAATAATAGTATAAATTATATGGCTGCAAATCGGCGAAAAGGTAAACAAAGTGGCATGGCAGAATCAGCTGAGTGGACAAAAATGCTTGTAACTCCAGTAAAAATAGTCGAAATTGAAAAATTCTTTTTGTGTTTAATAGCAGGGAGTTCATATTATTATTATGCTAAAAATGAAAATTCAACAATTTGATGATTTTTTTGTGATTTTGAAAGTCCACCTGTACTCTTAAATGGGTATTGACAATAAAAATAGTGCATATTTAAACTTCATTTGGCCTTTTATGTAACTAAATTCAATGTAGTAACAATCTTTTGCTTTTATGGTGCATACTTTGAAACTATGTCACAAATTTGCAACATCATCAGGGCCTGTTCCACATTTTTCCAAGTAGGTTTGGCTGGAAATTTTAGTCAAGTTCTATAAAAATATTTCACACCAGAATTTTGATTTAAAATTATTTAAATTTTTTATTTAATATGTTTCTTTTTTGTACCTTTTATAATTTTTTATGACGCAACTTTTGGTTTGAGCCAATTTCCATTAAATCATACGGTAGAAGTCAAAATGACTGCTCATGGCCATTCTACTGTTTAACTCGTAAAAACAGAAGAGATGTATTGTGAGATCAACTCAATGCAAAATTGTTATGAATCCTATAGTATTTATCTGATTAATCAATTAACACTCCATTAACATAATACATATTTTTAGATCACTAATCTCAGTGGCAAGAAAGCATCTTTCACACCAGTAAATATGAAAATAAATATATACTCTCTTTCAAAGACAATTTCCTAGATAAAATAACATAAAAATACTCTTCTTTTAAAAGTGTGGTGGGAAATCAAAAATTTTAATTTTAA
This sequence comes from Maratus speculifer, assembly GCA_964019185.1. Lineage (NCBI taxonomy): Eukaryota > Metazoa > Arthropoda > Arachnida > Araneae > Salticidae > Maratus > Maratus speculifer. The sequence continues at coordinate 88,058,816 of OZ025299.1, read as the reverse complement.
TAAAGAAAATAATTTGAATGTTAATAGATTAACACTAGTTGAATTAGCTTGTTTTTAACAATTTGAGGTTTATTGCTTTTTTACTGCTGCTGGGCATTACATTGTATAAATAAATCATTAAAAGTTGCTATCTAAGCTTTAACAGTTGATAGTACACAGAGTAAGCTGGCCCTTGTCATTATCTATGTCCAAACCATCCATATCTTTATGGGTCATTACCTAAAGGGAGATCTCGCCTAATTTCCAACAATATTTTTCAAAAATCATTGTAAAAAAAGCTTTAATAATTCTGTAATGATAGGTACCTCCAGTATACCTAAACACCTTTGCTAAATGTCTACAAATCAGAATTTGTATGTAACAGAAAAATGTTCTTATCTCAAAACCTATGTGACCTAGGATAATCGTTTTAGTTTTCCTGCAAGGTTTAAACTTAAAAGAAATGTGTTTTGAGTTCAGCTTTGCAAAAGTTTTCACATGATATATATAAAAAAAGATTTTTTTTTTCAAGTAACTTAATTAGCCCCTCTACATTTTCCTTAAATATACTTATGAATGTTTTAAAATCTTGAAATATGTGGTAAATAGTCTTTATTACTTCCCCCAGTTGGAACTTTCCACATTCCATTGTTTATGAATAAAATCGCTGTGACAGACAGACAGGAATGATCTTGTAATATTTCAGTTTCCATTTTTTAAGTATGGAACCCTAAGAATCAGAAATAGTCCCTGTCAACAGCATAAATGAATGTGATCCAGAGAAATTTTTTAGGAAATAATTCACCCTCATCAAAGACGTCATGCTATGAATCTGAACACATTTATCTGATGAATAAATAACTAATTTCCAGGAAATATTGTGATTTGTATCAGTCTTTTTCAATGAAATTGGACTACATTAAGGGTAAAAAAAAAAATCAAAATCAAAAACTGTAAACCTTCATATCATATCTAATTCAGAATATTCAAATCATTAATAATAATAATAATAATAATAATAATAATAATAATAATATAATTTGAAGATTAATAGATAGGTAATCATGATATTGAAATTTAAAGTCAATGCATATTGGCCTTAAATATTCATTTAATGAAACATTTTAATGAAAGTAAAAATATTTACAGCTACTGTGTTACATATATAGCTGTTAAAGTCATATTACTGTGAGACATAATATTTCACTTTCATCTTTCATTTACTGACAATAAACTATCACATCTATATATGATGACAAATCATTCTTTAGCAACATTTCATTGCATTCTGTTTATAAAAAACAAAAAAGTGTTCTAGGAGTGAAAGTAAAAGTTACACAGCAAGTAACGTCAATTCTTTTTTACGGACTCCCTACAATTCTTACAAAGTTTGTGAATTAAAATTCTATCATGAAAAATACAATTATCCTACCAATGGTTCAGTAATCTAATAGAATATAGAATCTATTATCCAGCCGAATCTATAGAATCTATTCATTGATATCTGGAATGATCTAAAAACTAGAAAACTAAATGATCTGAAACAAACTTAGTGAACAGATGTAAATTTTTCCATTTTTATTTTGGGCAAAAAAAGTCCAGGCCAGGATTTGAACCAGGGATAAATTGGCTGAAGCCGCCAATGCTATACTAACTGAGCTATCCCAGACACGAACACTGCAGGACTATTTCATCCAATTAACTTCAACGATCACTTTAATCTGGTCTGATACTCTGGATCAGCTCAACAGAATAAATCGAAGGTCAATTTATGGAACTGCAGAAAATTGCTGCATACGAAATTATATTAGATTAATTTTAAACACGATTATTCAAACGGTAAATTAATTATAACAGATGTAAATTTTTCCATTTTTATTTTGGGTGAAAAAAGTCCGGGCCAGGATTCAAACCAGGGATGTATTGGCTGAAGCCCCCAATGCTCTACCAACTGAGCTATCCTGGACACGAACACTTTAATCTGGTCTGATACTCTGGATCAGCTCAAGAGAATAAATTGAAGGTCAATTTGTGGAACTGCAGAAAATTGCTGCATACGAAATTACATTAGATTAATTTTAAACACAATAATAAAAATGAAAAAATTTACATCTGTTATAATTAATTTACCAATTGAATAATTGTATTTAAAATTAATCTAATGCAATTTTGTATGCAGCGATTTTCTGCAGTTCCACAAATTGACCTTCAATTTATTCTGTTGAGTTGATCCAGAGTATCAGACCAGATTAAAGTGATCGTTGAAGTTGATTGGGTGAAATAGTGCTTTAGTGTTCGTGTCCGGGGATATATCAGTTGGCAGAGCATTGGCGGCTTCAGCCAATACATCCCTGGTTCGAATCCTGGGTCCAGAATTTTTTCACCCAAAATAAAAATGGAAAAATTTACATCTGTTTATAATTATTTACCATTTGAATAATCATGTTTAAAATTAATCTAATGTAATTTCGTATGCAGCGATTTTCTGCAGTTCCATAAATTGACCTTCGATTTATTCTGTTGAGTTAATCCAGAGTATCAGACCAGATTAAAGTGATCGTTGAAGTTGATTGGGTGAAATAGTCCTTTAGTGTTCGTGTCCGGGGATAGCTCAGTTGGTAGAGCATTGGCGGCTTCAGCCAATACATCCCTGGTTCAAATCCTGACCCAGACTTTTTTCGCCCAAAATAAAAATGGAAAAATTTACATCTGTTATAATTAATTTACCAATTGAATAATCGTGTTTAAAATTAATCTAAACTTAGTGAAAGCTTTCATTAAAAAAAAATTGTAGTTTTTTAACTCAATATTTTATTGAAAAGTTAACATGCTTTATAATTCATATTTTTTCGGCATCCCAATACAAATTTAGGGTTTCTCAATGTATTTTAGATGCATATACAGTGAAACCCCGATTTTACGTTTCTCAAGGGACTGAGTAAAAAAACGTAAAATACGGGAAAAATGTAAAATACGGGAAATACATAGAAAGCAAAAAATCGTAGAAAAAAACTAAAGGTAGTAAAGATGACTCTTTCAAAATGTATTACAATCTATATTTTACGAAAAGAACCTTATTATACATACCATTTTTAAGATGATTTTACTAACACATTTAATTGCGAATCCTGGCATTTAGGTTGAAAATAGTCTGTAATAGTAGATTGTTTTTTAGTCATTGAGTTCAAAGTGAATGCAGCATCTTCCAGGATTGAAATACTTTGCAGTCTTTTTCCTGGTCTTTATGAGAAAGAAAATAGTTTTTCACTGTTTGTAAGCTCTTCAATGCAATATTAAAAGAAGGGACGGGCTGTGCTTCTGTTTCTTGTTCTTCATCTTCATCGGTGGACGAAAAGTCCATAACGTTGGCTACGGATGGAGCAGTAGCTCTTTCAGCTTCACATGTTGCTAAATTTTCCGGAATGTAATCATTGAAATCATAGATAACTGTTTCGTTGTCATTGTCCGAGTCTACCGCAACTGATTCCTCATCTGTTCTTGGTTCATTAGATGCTACGAATCCGCTTTCTTCAAAACAATGGGAAATGCAGTGTTGTGTAACGTTTCTCCACGACGCAGAAATAAAATGCATAGCCTCTAGAACACTTAACTTTAACTTGCAGGCGTCATTTAGGTTTCCATTTTCTATTTCAGCTACAGCTTTCCGGACAAGTTGCTTTCTATAAAAAACCTTGAAAGATCGAATAATGCCAAGATCACAAGGCTGCAATTTGCTTGTGCAATTTGACGGAAAAAATTCGACATGCACATTAGACAGCTGCAAAACCGGATGTGCACTGCATTGATCAATAAATAAAATTATTTTACGATTCTGCAACTCCATTTTTTTGTTTAGTTTGCGCAAAAAGTCTTCGAAAATCGGTTTGGTCATCCACGCATTTTTGTTTGCTTCGTACTTTGTCGGATAACTTCTCACGTTTTTGAAGCATCGTGGGTTGTGCGACTTTCCGACAACAAGAGGCGTCAGCTTCTCACTTCCATCAGAATTGCAGCAAAGTAAAACCGTAAGACGCAATTTAGACATCTTCCCTCCATGGCAGGAGTCTCCTTTTGCAACATAACTTTTATCCGGTAGGAGGTTAAAGAAAAGTCCGGTTTCATCCGCATTGAATATGTCCTTTGGCTTGTATCCTTTGGTCAAATTTGGTAGATTTTTCTTCCAATCTTCTATTGTAGCTTCATTTACACTTGATGATTCTCCCGAAAGCGATCTATACACAAGATTATGTCTTTTCTTCATTCGGTCAATCCAGCCATTTGAAGCTGTGAAATCATTCAAACCACCAAGCCTATCGGCGATTTCTAGAGCTTTTTCTCTTAGTATCGTGCCATTTATAGGTACATTCGCGGCACGAGCTTCTTTAAACCACTTTAATAAGATACCTTCCAGCTCGTCGTACGGCGATTTTTTCAATGTTCTCCGTTTCTTAGCATTTTTTTCTCCGACTTTCTCAATGTTTTTTTCGATGCATTCTTTTTTCTGTAGTATGGATTGCAGGGTTGTTACGGGAATTCCTTGCAACTGAGCAAACGCTACTTTGGTTCCATGGAATTCATCAAATTGTTTAACAATTTCGGCTTTCTCAGCAACAGAAAAGTTTTTGCGTTTTTTACTCGTCATTTTGGCACAAAAAGGTTATAAATGTGACCACCGCGTGCTAAACAGCATTTGAAAACATTAAGAAAGGTAAGGATCCCTTTCCCTCCCTGACGAAAGAAATGAGCCACCCCATCTGATTGGTAACTGGATTGTCTCTTCCCCCCCCATCCCATCTCATCCCTACACCAATAAAGTGTGTTGTTTCTTTACTTTGCTCCCTTGCCAGCTACCCTGGGGAGGGAAGGGAGCAGTCCGCGACAGCAGATGTTCAACAAACTAGGGGGGAGGGGGGACCAGTTTCAGAAGATAGGAGTCTTTAGAATGCGTTTCTGTTTTCATAGATTACATAACTTTTAACAACGTGGATTAAGTTTAAAAAAGCACAAAAGGAAAAATTATTGCTTATTTTAGAACATTTTTTCCTTTTTTTACTTTCCAGAAAAAACGTAAAATGCGGGAAATTTCATAAATAACAAACTTACAATCCGGGTTAAATTAACATTACAACTATACGGAAAAACTGGGACCTGAAGAAAAAAACATATAATGCGGGAAAAACGTAGATTCGAGGCACGTAAAATCGGGGTTTCACTGTAGTTTTTTTTTCTTTTATTACAAACAGTTACTTTTATTATCAAGCACTTTATTTTCATTAATACTACTCAAATCATCAAACAATAATAGCACAAATAAAAAATGACCCAAAATAATATGGACTGTCTCCCTACAAGACAACATTTAGATACATACATAAGATTAATACAAGACTACATTATTTGTATCTGCCAAATATTCAGCTTTTTTTCATGAAAAATCAGAATTTAAATCAAAACATACTAAAAATGGAAATGAAGCTGAATCCTAAGTCAGACATTAATTAATTCAACTGATCAGCTACATATTAATGTTTATAATTTCATAATTAAATGTTTCACTTACAAAATTTCATAATTATAAAACAAATTTTAAAGGAGAAATTTTATTCAAGTAGTCTTTTTTTGTTTGTTTGTTTAATGTCACACCTTAATTTACTAATTCAGATTGTGATTAGATGTCAAAAAACATGATCTACAACCTGCTTTCAATCATATAAAGAGGGAAATGATTTTAGTAATAAAGAGTGACTTGAACAATGCAAAATATTTAATGGTTCAATTTATCAAATATACGTAAATATAAATTTGTTAAAACTGTGCAGTTAAATTAATCAAAAATGTTTTTAAATAATACTAAAATATAAAAACCTTTGCTTATCTTTTGCTGACAACACCCAATGAATTATTCTTATCATAGGAGTAATACCTGTTCCAGCAGCAAGCATAACAATTGAACTGGATTGCTCTAAAATACATTCTGAAAATTTTCCTGCATAACTGCTTATTAATATACTTTCACCTGCAAAGAACACAGAAAAATGAAACAGATCTAGGCAAGTAAATTAACTAAGCAAATAGTGAAAGTAATTTACCTATATTGTACAAATTAATAAGTGGAGTTAAAAGTCCTGATGGGTATATTTTAATCATGAGCACTATATGAGAACTATTAAAATTGCTGCTCTGTTCATTGCTATCCAGAGATGGTACTATAGGAGTGTAACTTCGGACTATTTCCATACCTATAATTATTCAATATCGATTAAATAATGTTACTTTTTGAAAATACTATATATACATAAAATATAAATAGAAAAAATGTAGAAAATATACATAATAAACAATAAAAATCTACTGTTGATTATATACATAACATTTTTAAAGTGAATATTAAACACTGAAAACACAACAAGCACTAAGTACATTTCTTCCCTTTTCAGATGCATGTGATAAACTAAAAATATGATAATAAAGCAACAGTAACTTTCACTAATTACAAATTATCATTTGCAAAGAACAAGTAAAAAATATTAGCAAACTATAACAATACATAACTGTATTCCATAAAGCATATTGAAGAGTGTTATAGGACATGAATGCCTGCCTATTTGTAAAGCTCTTATTGCTTGAAATTTGAGGCTCTAATAACAAAATATTTTACTAAATATAACTCACCTTCTATATCAGATTTCAGAAACACATGACATCCAATAGGTATCCACATTTTAACATTTGGAGGAAGCAGAAATGTAAATAAGTAAGTGTTATAATTCACTGCAGTTTTTTCAACCAACTTACATGGCCAATATACACCTGTGAACAAAAATAAAATGAATTAGAATGTGTATTTTCTAATTACATGTATAAAATTGAAAAAGAAAACTTATGTAGTAATATAGTAATGTATAAGTATGTAGTAATATACATAGTTTTATATGCAAACATTCTTTAAAAAATATATTAAACAGTTATCCTTAAAAATTAATCTTAGAAAATAAGAAAGCAAACATGCATACTTTCACCACGGTTTGAAAGAGTCCACATAATGTCTGCTTTGAAACCATTACAACATGATTCTTTGCTGCCATCAAAAACTAATTCAATTGTGTCATTTTCTGTTTGCGTTTCAGAAACACACACTAGAAAAGGAAAACAAGAAGAAGATATATACAGGAATAATAACAACGAGAAATTAACATTGTTATTGTATTTTGTAAGATTAAGTTTCAAAATAAAAGATTAAATAGCTAACAAAAAATTTTATTTAATTCAAAAACTATTGACAGAAAATTTTATATCAGAAAAAAAAGTAATTTCATATTGTATTATGCACTGCAATGAAATGTATTTTAATACTAACCTTGATAGTTACTTTTAATAATACATGGGAACTCTGAAAATATAAAAGATTTTATAAAACATACATTTACCAGAAAAAAAATATTTATATTAAGCACAGCTTACACATAAATTGGAAGAAGAAAAATAAATGTTGGTCTAACAGAGATAAAAATTAATAATAAGGCATAAGAATGCACAAAAATATACACACAAGACAAAATTATTTACTTAGAAAATAAGATTTTGTTATTCTTTACAATTTTTATAGGGTATTTGAATAGTAACAAAAGTGGAATTTTACAGCAATCAAATTACCATGGACACAACAGGTAAACAAAATTTGCACATAGTAGCATGCTTAAAGCTCAGATTCATACCTAACTATATAATAAAAGTCATAAATTATTTCTTCAAATTTTCTTTTCTGGACTCTATAGTCAGTAGTAAACTTTTTTTTTATTATTCTTTAACAGTTTCAAAGAAAAGCTTACAAACAACAGAAGAAATTCACTTTAAGAAATGTGATAATGATTTGTCCGATAAAAGTTGATAGCTTGTCATGAATGACAACGGAACACCACATCAAACAGGCTGATAAACAACCCAAAATCCATCATATTGATGGGATTTGAACCTAAATCTAAAATAATGTATTTTCAGCTATTTTCAACAAAAGAAAAATTAAGGTCATCAATTCTTTTCATAAAAATAATAACTTCTAACAAAAAATAAAGAATTGTTTCTATATCCAAAAACCATACATAACCATCAGTATATTGCTCCTTTCAAGGGATAAATGGGATATTCTTATGAAACATGGCAATTACATGTCTCTGCTTTTTTTCTTTTTTTAATAATCAATTCAATGTATTCAATCAATTCGATGTATCAATTCAATGTTACAGTGATTCATGAAAAACATACAAGAAAAATTAAGGTCATCATTTTTTTAAAGAAAAATAATAACTTCTAACAAAAAATAAAAAATTGTTTGGATATCCAAAAACCATACATAACCATCAGTATATTGCTCCTTTCAAGGGATAAATGGGAAATTCTTATGAAACATGACAATTACATGTCTCTGCTTTTTTTCCTTATTTAATATAATGGATTTTTTTTCAAGGATGTATCAATGCAATGTTACAGTGATTCATGGGAAACATACAAGAAAAATTAAGGTCATCAATTTTTTAAAGAAAAATAATAACTTCTAACAAAAAATAAAAAATTGTTTCTATATCCAAAAACCATACATAACCATCAGTATATTGCTCCTTTCAAGGGATAAATGGGAAATTCTTATGAAACATGACAATTACATGTCTCTGCTCTTTTTCCTTATTTAATATAATGGATTTTTTTCAAAGGTGTATCAATGCAATGTTACAGTGATTCATGAAAAACATACAAGAAAAATTAAGGTCATCAATTTTTTTAAGAAAAATAATAACTTCTAACAAAAAATAAAAAATTGTTTGTATATCCAAAAACCATACATAACCATCAGTATATTGCTCCTTTCAAGGGATAAATGGGAAATTCTTATGGAACGTGTCAATTGCATGTCTCTGCTTTTTTTCTTTATCTAATATAATGGATTTTTTTCTAGGATGTATCAATGCAATGTTACAGTGATTCATGTAAAACATACAAGAAAAATTAAGGTCATCAATTTTTTTAAGAAAAATAATAACTTCTAACAAAAAATAAAAAATTGTTTGTATATCCAAAAACCATACATAACCATCAGTATATTGCTCCTTTCAAGGGATAAATGGGAAATTCTTATGGAATGTGTCAATTACATGTCTCTGCTTTTTTTCTTTATCTAATATAATGGATTTTTTTCTAGGATGTATCAATGCAATGTTACAGTGATTCATGGAAAACATACAAAATTACCATTATCTTAAAAAGGTAGAAAAGTCATTTTCCTCACATAACAAATCAAATTTGGTATTGCAACAACTTTTAAAATGCTCAACTACACACACATACACATATACATTCATATATATTCCTTTCAAGTAGATCACTCAAAAATAAGTGTTTTATACACAGATGAAATTTATTGTCCATTTAATCCATTGTGTTGTACATCCTAGTTTTGGGGGCATGAAATTTGAAGTTATGATATTTAAAAAATCAAATACTGATATGCTGTTTTAAAGAGAAAAAACTAAAAGTAGAACTTCAAATGGATTGTAGATCCAGTTAACATCCTGTCTGAGGTAGAGAGGTAAATATAGAGCAGTACATATTTCTAATTCTGAAATGGAAATAAAACAAATCTTCTTATTTCTTGGCATTCTAACACTTCCTACAAATATGTATTATTTAAAATCAAGCTTCAAAATAAATTGGTGTTAACAGGTTAAGTAAGTAATAGTGTAAGTCTAGTCAATCGAGCATGTTATTTCCAAAACAAGAAATTAGCTAAAATGTTTTGCACTCCCTGATTGATCCATTTCTACAATAAAGTTCTGAATGAAATGAGCATCTGTCAACTTTTACAGTTTAATACTACAATAACATTTTTCACCCAAATGCAGAGTTTTTTTTCCATATATTATAATGGGATGCAAATATTGTAAGAGTATTAAATATAATGTTTATATATGTGTAAAACATAACTTGAAACAAATTTAGCTGTAAGATTTTTTTTAAATTGTTTTATTAAGAACTGAAATGAACTGTAGAGAAAAATCAAGCTGGGTTCAACACTAAATTAATGAAAGAAGACTACCCAAGACAGGTCCATAGACTACTCAATGTTTGGGCTTGGAAAAAAGAAAAACAAAAACATGAAAATTTTTATCATATTCTATACATCATCAAAATAACAATCACTATAACAAGGATCTTCCATTAAAATACAATATCGTACAAAGAACATAAATTTGAATGCACAATCATAAAATAATTTTATAAATGTATACTTTAAAATATTTTTCCACAAAAATAAGACTGAAAATTTAAATTGTGCCAAAATAAATTAGTTCATTAAAATACTCATTTTTTAAAAAACAATGAATCTTGACAATATCTTCATAACAAATTTTTTTTACCAAAGGAGCTTATTATCATATTTACTAAATTAAAAATGTTTTTTATAGGGTGAATATTGAGATTTAAATGGCCAAAAAATTTTGAGTTTAATATTTTATTGCTTTTTATATACATGTGGCATCCAGAAAATAAGTTCTATTTGTAATTCATTCTACAGCTATTCAGTAATTAAAAGAATATGCAGGCACACCGAGTAATTAGCTCACCAGTAAATCTGAAATGTTAGTATTATAGAAGGCAGTAGTGCATATTCTTGAGAATGAGAAATCATGTTCATGAAAACTGAAAGACCTGTCACATACTGCACTTAGCAAAAAAAAAACTTTTAAACATGCAAAATTTTCTAGAAGTTGAAACTCAACATCAGACTCTTAAAGTATATAATGAACAAAAAATGTATATTTCAATGGAACAAATACAGGTGTGACAGGTTATTGAAGGCCAGAACAGACTATTTGATACGAAACACACATTAATGTTTGTACTTAACATTGTACAAAAAAATACTTCGTTAATTACATTTTGACCATTTTTAACTAAACAATGGAACTTACTTTCTGGATGCCTAAAGTGTAAATAAAAAATTAGAATTAGAAAAATTTGGAATTTAAGTTTTAAAATGTAGGATTTCTACCAGAAACTAAAATCTTTATTATTTTGCCTATTGCAATAATAAATTACATTGAAGATTAGTAGAATTTTTTTTAAATAATTACTGTTTGATTCTTGGCCAACAATAATAATCAACTATTATGATAACAATAAGAATCAAGATTAGTAGAAATGTACTATGACAATTATAGTTTTGATATTCAATTAATTTCCTTTTAATTCTCAATGACAAAAAAATTTTGGCCTAAAAATCATTAGAAAGAAATTCATTATTGATATAAATTCTATATTATATTTTATACACACTAATGTTTAACCATGTAGAGGAATCTTTGCTGCACTTGATAAATAAGTTTTCTTCTGTTAAATCAGTTATGAGTTCTTTATACCTTGTTTTGGAACTGATAATTCTTAGTGTCATTAGATTATCTTCATTAGATAACCTGAAAAAAAATGCATATATATATAATCATGATCATAATACTAAAGTCTCACTTTAATTCTATGACATGATTTAGTTAACTGAACTTTTCTTTCAGTGCTTAAACATATATTGAATATATCATAATTATTTAGCAAAATAACATGTATAAGAAACCAGGGTTAGTTATCACAAAAACAAAACTTTTTAATATTTGTATAGTTTGATACACTCCTTTTAAAAATATCAAAGCCATTATATTTAGTGCACATTTTAAAGTTTATAAATCGGTAAATTTTTTTGCAGGACTTTACTTGCTACAATTTTAAAAACATTAGGAATATTATGTATTAGGAATATTAACATATCTAAATTTAAAAAGGCTCAACTAGATATAAAGAATATAACATAAATTACTTTTCAATAACATAAATCAATCAATATAGAAATATAGATAATATGGATATCAAATATAACATGCATTAACATAGTAACATAAAAATACTGAAAGTAAAGCTTAATAGAACACCGAAATTATACCAATCATCAACTGAAAATATTCGACCAAACATAAGAAATGCTTGGGGTCTGAGGTAAAAAGTTCATAGGCCCCTTATCTGCATTCAAAACACTACACCTAAGTGTCTTCAGGCAAATTGTTTGTTAACACAATCTACAGTACTTAATCATTATCAATATCTTACTACTTTCATTCCTTCATATTTTTCAAGTAAGATTTCTTTGTTCTTCAGATTTACTTTGAGACTCTTCCTTCTATTTTTTCTAACTTGTTTATTTCATTGCTTTTCTAAAGTCTTTTTTTTTTTTTTTTCAAGATATGTATTAATTGCCCTGGTATGATAGTTTACTTCTTGGCCTTATTTATTATTATTAATTTTTTTAAATATAAATTTCTCTAGGCAAAGGATGCAAGATTTTAAGAGACATTTTTAAGAGATTTATGTTCTCTGAGCACCCAGAATTTTTTTCTGACATAAATGTTAGAACACATTTTTCTTCTGTGGAAAATTTGAAATTTGGCGATCTGCAGCAAATTCAGAATTTACTATAATTTCCTTACAAGACAATTTTAATGACTGGTCTATGACATACAAAGGCAGAAAATCTTCACTGACAGAAGTTTTCATTAAACAAAAATACTGTATATACTCACATATAAGTTGACCCCCCTCCCCCTCCCAAAAAAAAATTAAATAAATAAGAAGTGCACAGAATTTTGCACAAAACAGAAATTTTAATGTAAAATATACTTATAAAAATGTACAAATTAAAATTTAAAACCTTCAAATTCAGTGTCCGAATCCGATTCGCCAAAAAGTTCATTAAATTCTGACACAGTCATTGGCGTATCATCGTAAATATCATCTGTAGAATCCTCTGCACAACTGTCATCACTCCAGTCATCACTCATCCAAACTTCATCATCTTCTGTACCATCCAGTTTATTGCTGATGCAGCATTTTTTGAAAGATTTAATTATCATTTCACTGGGTATCTCTTCCCACGCATCTTTTACTCATTTTGTTATCAATGACATGCTAGGCTTCTTCAAATTTCTGCCTTTTGTAAATTCTTGATCACATCCATCTGTATTACTCATCCAATTTGCCCAAAATTTCCTCATTTTGTCTTTAAACGGTTTATTTAAACAGACATGGAGAGGTTGTAGAAAGGATGTTAGCCCCCCCAGGGATGACGGCAGGCGAAGTTTTTATTTTTTTGACCAGATCGCATACTTGTTCACATTGATGTGCGCTGATGTCCCACACCAAAAGGGAAGTTTTTTCCAAAAGTGCACCTGGCGTTTTATTCCACACATTTTTCAACCAGTGCATCATTCCTTTTTCGTCATTCCATCCTTTTTCTTGAGCACGTATAATTACACCTGAGGGGAAAATTTCAGAGTTAGGTACACTCTTTTGCTTAAAAATAATTACTGGCGGCAGCTTACTACCATATGCTAAGAAAGCAAGAATAACTGTAAAATGGGTCTTTTCATGGCTGGTCGTTTTAATTAAAATAGTTTTTTCACCTTTTTGATTTACCGTTCTTGTGCCCGGCCTATCGTAGGTCATTGGTGGTTCGTCTAATTTCCAATTTGGGAAAGTTCAAAATTTACTTATTTTCTTTTCTGAATAATGTACTTTTGAAAGCTCATAATCTTCTCCTCAAGTTTTTTTGGCAATTTTTGTATGCTTGCGAAGACACAATACATATTGATTCATAAAATGCACACACCAACCTGAAAATGCACTGAAACCTGAAGATTTGCCACTAAATTGTTCTTTTGCCAATTTCATCACTTTTAGACGCATTCCTGTTCTGGAAACAATGTAGCCATTTTGTCTATTACTTTCAATCCACTGGTTTAATGTATTTTCCAACTGTGGAATTGCTGCTTTTCCATAACCTAGTGCCTTTTTAGTTTTAGGAATATGTGCCAGTTGCATTTTTTTCATTTTCTAATCACAAACTAATTTTTTGCCAACACCAAATTTCCGGGAAGCCTCACAGAAAAACAAACAACATCTAACTTAAATTTAGCACTGTAGGCCTTCTGTTTTCTTTTTACAAGATCAGCCAATAAATGGCTCTTAAAAGAGCAATCATTTGTTTTAGAAACATCCGACATTTATAAAACTATAAATAACAGAATGAAAAAATACGAGCAAAAGACACCAAGTGAGTGAGAAATACAACTGTTCTTAAAATAGAGCAAACAACAGGTGTCCATCTGGTGATTTCGCAGTGTTTTGCAATACCTCCTGCAAAGAATAAAAGGGGTACTTCGTCTGTGACCTCCTACAAGCGAGATAATCAGGGGGTAGAAATTACAGTGAAAAGTCATCAATCCGGGCAATTGCTTACAAGTACTCAGGGTTCGCCCAAGTGGGCCCAGCCCAAAAAAACCTGCCTGGGTTTTTTCGGGTGGGCCCACTTGAAAAAACCCATGATAAAACCCATTGTGGGTTTTTTTAAATTTTTTCATGAATTTACAACTATACCATTATTTAATCTAAGGTATCTATGCAAAGATAAATGCCAGTTTAAATATATTTCAATAGAACCAGATTTAAAAGGAATTTTCTAAGCATTGATAAAAAGACCAAAAACTAAATAAACTGTAAAGAAGGAAAGAAAAAAGTTTTCAACTGATTTCTGATTTGAAATTAATGAAAGAAACTATATAAATTTAGCATATTTAACTTAAAGCAGGGTTGTTATGATTTTGCCAAACTCAAGAAACCAACTGGCTTTTTTTTTTTTTTTTTTTTTTAACTTTAAATCATATAAGGTTAATTTCTTAATATTATTATTAAGATCTTAATACTGATATTAAGATATATTTCTATATAATAATACACCACTCTTAAAGTTTCTCTCTCCACCACAAAGGTAATAAAATGTCTTAATTCTCACAAAGAAAAATTTTAAAAGAAATAATTGTAACAATTTTTTATGTATCACAAACACAAACTTTTTCCCATTTAAAAAAAAAAAAAAAAAAAAAAAAAAAAATATTCTATGTTATGTTATACAGTTGAATCTCATAACAAAATACCACATGTCCTGGGAATCCTAATTTATTGAAGTTACTATGTAAAATTATTTGGTTTATTCTATTCATTAGTTATAATAAAAGTACTTACTAATTCTGATTTAGCATTAGTATTAATATAGTATTTTAATGATAATTTCATTCATAAAATTATTACTAGTAATCAATTTTTGTAAAAGCAAAGTGCAATTTTGACTGTCATTGATTTATATATTTTTGTAATAACTTCAAATTGTATTTAGCCCCCTGACTGCCCAGCAAAAGGGTAAAATTGTAATCTTGTTTTCTCTGCAATTTATTAAAAATATTAAAAAAAGATGTGTTTTACAATCTGATACAAAATATGTTATTACGTATAGGTGTATAATCTTTAAAAGTATTAATCCTAACTTAATTTTTCAAAACTGAAATTAATTTGTAGAATTATATTAATTTAAATATTGCTTATATTGCAGTGAAACCTGCAGCTTAGTGTGCAAAAAAATCCAGTCACGGCAGTCAGGAGGTTAGTAGCATTTATGGAATTACATGGAATTACAGTACATTTTATTCAAATATTCTGAACCTCCTTCATTAACTCAAAAAATCCATTTATAGAGCTGACTTAATGTATCCTTAATGCAAGAAACTAGTCATATCAGACACAAATCTACCTTTTAAATAACTTGATTTTTTAATATATACATTTTGTTAATACATTCTTAATGTAAAATTATACCCAGGTTTCACTGATATATGAAGAATTTAGCTATTACGTATATGAAAATTAGAAATTTAAAGTGTTTTAAAAAAAATTCAATAAAATCCGAAAAAACCTGGGTTTTAGACTACTGGACCCAATGGGTTGGGCTTTTTCAAAAAAACCCGGGTTTTTTCAAACCTTGTAAGTGCTTTTTACTATTTTAATGTATATACAGGGGCGTGCAAAGAGTAATCTGCACCCAGGACAAAGCTTCAATTTGGCGACCCCCCCCCCCCCCCCTCAATTTTTACTTGGGACATGGCTTTCATATGAAAAAATATCGTTGGTAGTATCAATTTGACGCCCCCTAATTTTCTGCACCTGGGGCTACCCCTACTTTCGCACAGTGCTGTATGTATATGCACAATATGTGGTACAATTTTTAAAGAACAAAACTATTCATATCCTTTTCATTCTTCAATTGTGTAATGGCTCGTATGTACCACATATATTTAGTTTCGCGGAAACTCACCTTGACATGATGGCTATTTAATAAGCCATGATGATTCAAAACTCTATTTTTAATCTAATTTTCTGCGCAAAACAACATTATCAAAATTCTAATTTTTTTTTAATGTTTTAAGTCTCCTAAAGCATTGAGTTGCAAGCAACGGAAAAAAAAAAAAAAAAAAAAAAAAGAAAAAAGAAAATGAACGAAAAACCAAACTCTTTTTCTTTTTGTCACTATTTAAAAGAAAAAAATATATATCTCCTATGTAAATAGACCAATTTTTTTCAAATTTTTAGCAAGTTGAAATAATAATACATTAGGATGCGTAAAAAATTTTTGTTAAAATATAATCAGCTTGTAGAAAGTTATAACACCTGACAAAAATGCCTACTTTACAGAAACTTAAAATAGGAGATTATCTACGATTTGTTTTTATTTATCCACAATGTTCCCTAAAATGAAGTCAAGTGTTTACAAAATCAGATCATCAACTTTAGGTGGATAATTTGTTTTGCTATGCAAAAAGAAACCACAGATAGATTTTTTTCTTTCTTTATTACTTAAAATTTAAGAAAATAGAAAAAACTACAAATGCTTACTATCCAAAATAACACGTTTATATTTTAATCTACAAAGCTTAGAAAATATGTAATAAATTTTTTTCGAAAAATGAAATTTACTGAAAATTGGGGAGGTGAGGGCTTACATTTGCATGGGGTCATACTTCAGAATTTTATGATAAATAAATTAAATGTGTTGATAATTAAATATGGAAGATTGGATGATTAAACCATTAAAGGATTGGAGCAGTGAAACATACATAACATAGTAGAAACTGATCTGTTTATAGAATAAAGAAGGTTAACGCCAAAAAATCGAAATTGGTGAAGCGGTGCAACATAACTGACATGTTCATTGTAAAAAGCAGAGTTGAATTCAGGCAAATTTTTCTGGGAGCAATTTCTGTTGCTTCAGGGGGGGGGTGCACTTTTTTACCATTGAAAATGCAAAACCTCATATCCTAAAGAAGGATGCCCCCCCCTCCCTGAAATCAGCACTGGTAAAAAGCATAGAGAAAAATTAATTTTAGCTGAAGTTGTATATCAGCTATTTTTTTATTTAGTTTTATTGTTTTTAAGTAATTATCTTTTTTCAGTATTGTAAACATGTTTTCTAATGTGAATAAATCGCGAGAAAAAGGAGTTGTTCAATGTAGATAATTTACAAAAAAAAAAAAAAAAAATACATATATTTATATTAAAACATCTTATTTAATATGATTTTTTTTTTTATTGAAAGTGCATTTTTGATATAAATCATGCATGTTTTTTTCTTTTTTTCAAAAAAAGGGTTTTTTTGTATTGAAAGTGCATTCTTGATGTAAATCACGCATGTTTTTTCATTTTTTGCCAAAAAAAAAGGTTTTTTTGAGGGGGGGGGGACAAATAAATTGAAAATGAGCCAAAATTCGAGATCGCCAAGGCTCGGAAAATTCCAGATTTGGATTTTGTACTGTATAAGTGCGATAGGGATGCAGCTGCAAGCAAGGTTTTTTTCCGATATTTTATTTATTGTTTTAGGTCTCGCATATAAGTCAACCCTCTCACTCTGAAGTTCTTTTTTTTGCCTAAAATTTCTTGACTTATATGCGAGTATATACGGTAATATCTATTTTTCATAAAAAGCAAATTGAATTGTAGAAGGAATCATTGGCAGAGAGAAAGTTGTATTTTCTTTGGCAGAGATAAGACTGTGAAAACTGATGCCAGAACCATTGTTATCTAACAGTAACATTGCCCATTCTTTATGAATGCAGAGAATGATATAAAGTGGACCAAAAATTCAGCAAAATACATCTTTAGACTTCAGTCTGATAGGTAGGATTCTGAGGAGAAAGGAGCACTAGAAAATATATTTTTCTTAAAATAAACAAAAAATGAATAAGTGGAACTAGATTATTTCTTGCTACCTATAATACTGAGGCCGGAAAAACCTAATTTCTTCTATTAGCCAAAATATTGAAATTTAATTGTTTAAAGCCCTTTTGACTATTATCTTATTTAGTCTTTAAATTTTAATATTTCCAATCTAGTCTTTATTTCAGATTTCTTGAGGAAGAAACTTAAATCTGATCATTATATCATTCATGTTAGCAAAATATTTTGTTACATTATGGTGTTTAAATTATTTTTTCTAAGCTGCAATCTCTGGCTTTTCAATGGACAAAGTAGGATGCCATTCATTGAAATACATTTTGTTTAATTGCTTCTTCTACTTCATATGACATTTTTCTTAATTCCTTTAGAATTAAATCAAAGTAAAATGTTCAATACTTGCAGTAATTAACTTACAAGCTTTTTTTCTATTCTAACTAAAAATCTGTGAAATTTTCCCACATTTATATACATTGATTTAAAATCAACAATACCAGATATATCTATTTAATTTTTATGCATATCTAGTTGGCATACAATAAACAATGTTAAAATAATGCACTGCTTAGTAAACTGGAAGGTGCTCAATATTTACCCTTCTTACTGCTCTCAGCATAACACCAAGAGAAATTTCCCTATAAGCAGTGTTTTTGTTTGTTTGTTTGTTTAATTCTTCATTTGCTTAAGAAGTGAACTTGCTTCCTGAAGTAAAATCAATTTGACTACAGTTGAACCCAATTAAGATGCTCACAGTTAATATGCAGATTCTTTCTGATCCCTCAAACACTGTCCGTATGACTAATATAAAAACATCCAATTAAATATATGAATGGTTACTATGCAACCCTGCAGCATGAAAAATTTTAGTTCTCTTAAGCAAGAAACCTTGCTTAAGATGCGAATTCACATGTTAAGATGTGAATGCTTTCACATCTCTTCTCCAGGACTGCCAATTTAGCAAGTTTTTTTTTCAGATAAAAATAGTGTTTCAGAATATTAAATTTACTTCATTTAATAGCAGATCAATTAAGGTGAACATTGCTAATTGAAAGTAGTTGTATATATTTGAACTTTAAAAAAAAAAAAACGATAATTTAGCAGCACTGCAATTCTTCTTTATCCCTCTCTTTGTTGTGTATGTTTTTATTCTAGTAAAAAGATAGATGAATTCAGGAAAAATAATTATGATTAGAGATCAATATATCTGTTGTTAGTGATGTTTTAAATGCACGTCATATGACTAATATGTTTTATAAAGCATATTATAGGAAGGTGGGAATGAAACTTATCAAGATTAAACAAATATGATTGCAGTTGTAAATTATTTTACACTGGTCACCAAAATTAAAGGATAGTGATAGAAATAAAGCACAACTGGTATTTTTGGCAACTGATTACTTTCAAAAATGCTGAAATTAAATTTGGCTGGTTAGTTTGATGGCTTATGAAAACTGGAAAAGGATGGAAAAATTAAGTCAGAAGTGTTGTTACCACTCAGAAAAAGACTGATACAATTTTTTTAATGTATGTGGCTTCCCGCCTTAACACACACACACAACACTTAATGTTAATAGTAGGCATTATAACTCATCTATTGCTAGTACTGAATCTTTTTAACAAAGGAGATAGCATTTTCTAAGCAATCAAAGATATAACATAAGAAAATGCCCTAAATAAATGTCAACCTTATTGATACTTCACCACTGACTCCACCAGATGTTGAAACAATGTACCATTCAGATACAGAATTTGATTCTACGTTTTCTTTTTTTCCAGGAACAACAGATAATTTACCTAAAAAATGACAGAGGAAATAATGTTCATTTTTTAGAAATGTATTACAATAAAAATTAAAAGTTCAAGTTAAGATTAAACAAATGTAGCTGTAAAGCAGGAAGACTCAGAAAATAACAAGGAGAGAGAGAGAGAGAGAGAAAAAAAAGAAAAGAAAATTACACATGAAATAAAATATACAACATACACTATATGGCCAATGATGACAAGTCATTAGTGATTTTAGACGTTATGTTAAATATTTTAAAAATGCCTGAAGAATTATCCCGAAACCCCAGGTGTGTAAACAGAATAGTATAGGTCATATATTTCCACAAAGATTTTTCCTGAAGGGAATTCCTGATTCCCATAGGGGGCCATGAACAAATTGAAAAAGAATGAATATCTTTTGGATAACCCTGTAAAAACTAATGTAGAACATCATTAAGAGACTTACTAAAATAAACTGTGTTCATTTTTATGAGGATAGCATGTATATTGAAAAACACCGTAATCACTGGCGATAAATTGATAAATAAGCAAAAAAACTTTGTAAAATCACCATAAAAAAAATTTAAACAGGATGTGTTTTGAGCTACAACAATAACAGTTCGTCATCAACTAATCACAACACGTGTCACAAGGGACAGAGTCGAAGTGTCAACAAACTTCGACTCTGTCCCTTGTGACACGTGTTGTGATTAGCTGATGACGAGCTGTTATTGTTGTAGCTCAAAACGCATCCTGTTTAATTTTCTTTTTATGGTGATTTTAGAAAGTTTGATAGCATGTATACTTAAAGAGAAATTAAAGTTTTTATAATATAGGTTATCAGTAAGGTTTTTATAGTATATGTTACACACTATTGCCAGTACATGAAATAGCATATAATTCTATATTTGGATATAACCCCTTATCTTTTTGCTTTCCTTTGGGAACAATGGATTTTGAGCTTATTCTATCGATGATAATTTTAAGAATTTTCAAGCTATGTTTTTGAAAATTTCATAAAAGTTTCTTGATACATTTAGCAAACACATTATGCACATTATGTTTCGATTGCATTTGTACATGTGCAGTGGAACAATATTTAGTAAACCTGCTCATTTTTCAGAAAATTCTATTTTTTAAAATTTTGATTGTAGGGTTTTGTGTACAATATTGTTCGTCATAGTTTCTGAAAAGAGCATTTTTTAAAATTAAAAACTGCAAATTATAAGCAAAAAACTTGAAAATTTTGATACCGTTTTTATATAACCCTACTTTCTCTATGAAATAGACGCTGTCTTCATAAAAATGAACACAGTTTATTAAAATAAACCTCTTAATCATGTTCTACAGTTTGAATGCTTTTGCTAGATTAATTTTTAAAGGGATAAAAGTTCCAAAAGATATTCATTCTTTTTCAATTTCTTGATGGTCGCCTATGGGGTTGTGGAAGTATATGACATATTATTCTGTTTACATACCTGGAGTTTCAGGACATTTCTTCGTGCATTTTTCAAATGTTTAACAAAACATATAAAATTGCAAGTAACTGGCCATCATTGGCCATATAGTGTATTTCACATTTGCATATGAATTTTGAAAACCACATCGTATTAAATACAAAATATAGAGATTGAAAAAACTATTGTAATAAAATATCTTATAATATTTTCAGGAAATCTCTCAACATTTGTGAAGGTTAAGTTTTCAGAAAACTCAGCTAATTTTAAAATCATAAATGTTGAGATTATCTTTCTGTGCATAAAAGGGGGTTAGGTTTTCTTTAAATGGGTAAAATACAATTGAATTTAAAAAATACTAAATATTAAAAAGTGCATACTGTATTTAAATTTAAAAAGCAATATAATTATTGTTATTCAAATTATAATAAGCAAATTCTTTTTTTTTTTTTTTTTTTTTTTTTTTTGCAAGTGGATGCTTGAAAAAATTTAATATGTTATTATTCAGCAGAACAGATCTTTTGTTTATGAATTTCATTAAAAGGAGAAGTTGAAGTGAAGTGAAGGGAACAACATTAGCTTTCCTTTTTTTACAAAACAAAGCAAGATTGCTACTATTGTTTTAACATAATAATAGTTTTATGATTTTCCTGTTATTGTTCCAGTACCAAAAATAATAAATAAAATAAAATGAAAATAAATAAATGAATAAATAAAGGGAGAGAGAGAGAAAGTAGAAACAGGGATATAAGATAGTTTTTTTTTTAAATATGCATAAAAAAGGACAGAACTTTATTTCCAACTAAATTATTATGTGAAGTTCACTTTTTAAAATATATAATCAAACAAAACTTACAAATGTAAACATAACGTGCTGCTTTACACAGCACAAGTACTTCAATTTCATCTTTTAAATTGTGATACAAATAAATAAAACTGAACCATGAAATTAATACTTTTTAAATATTAAACAGATGTTTTCCAAACAACACATAAATATTGACATACAATGACATTAGTTTTTTCTCTTTAAAAACTTCTCAAAACTAAGTTTATATAAAATAAATGTGGTCCAGAATGTTCCAACTGCATGTATTGCAGTTATAACAATAAAATACATTTAAACATATGGAGAGTTATCTGGAAAATTCCGAGCACATTTTCATGATATACTGAAGAAAAGGAATTAAGATTTACCTTTATTTAAAAGATTTCTTTTTTCACATTTTTAAGAAATATTTCTGGCTATTTTAAAATTTCATACATAAGAAATTCAGTAGGTCTGGAAACAAAAAGGCCATCTACTATAATTTTTAGAATAGTCCATGGACCAAATATATATATATATATGTGTGTGTGTGTGTATACAGACATGTATATTTTAACCAGAAGTTCAATAAATGCAACTCACTCCTACATTTAGCTTCATTTATGAAGTAAAATTTGTGGTTCAAAATGCCTTTATTGACCTGAGGAACTTATGATATTAGGCCTTTAATTGAATATGAATAAATAAATGTAAAATAGCCCTTTAGTATACTGCACCATGTTATATAACATACTTTTATTCATTGTGCATCTCATATTTATCCCTTTTTTTAATACATAATATTTTGCTTTAAAATAATTTGATGTGCTAAATAGCGATTCATGCAAGTGGAAATAAGGCCTGAAATGAAACTAATCAGATGTAGCAATCCCAAAGCTTTATCCTATCTTATGCATGTTAGCATTTCAAAATTGGCTATCACAGTGCCAAAATTAAATGGCTATCTATACTCATCATGAGGATTTCAAAGATATGAAATTCTGTGCATTAGTTCTTAAGGTATTACTATCACTAAAATAATGTACATCCTGCAAAATTCAGCATAGCAGCTTCACCTGTAGGACAATTAACATAAAAATGTAAACAAAACCAATTCATATCAAGGATTAACTGAATCTGAAATTTGATGGAAATCCAAGCATTAGGTCTTGAAATAGAGCTGTTACAGAATTCGTAACAAATCCAGTACAGCAGTACCATTTGTGGAGCTATTTACAATAAAATATAAACAGCAACAATTCATGTCAAGGAATAATCAAATCTGAAGTTTAATGGAAATCCGTGCATTTGTTCTTAAGATAGAGCTGTTGTGGTAATCGTAAAAAATGCAGCATAGAAGCGCCACCTATTGAGTGATTTACATCCAAATGTAATAAAATATATTTTACCTAAATGTAAAATAATCATGCCTTGCACTATCAATTTATGTTAAGGACTAAATGAATCTGAAGTTTGTCGAAATTCTGTCTATTTGACTATGTTCTCAGATTTTTTTTCAAGGCACACATCAAAGTGTGGCTTTGTTTTTCTTGCAATTCCACAGAAATCACTGCTCAATTTTTTAAAAAGCAAGAAAAAGGAAAATCTACCAAAAGGGAAAAAGCAGCATCCTTTGCAAAAGAATGCTGTGCTTATGACATGCCAATGCACAGTTTATTTCAGTGAAGAAGAACTTATGTCATTGGATAAAACTTAAAGCTATGTTTCTGCCACAAACACAAGTCTTTTTCAACCAATGGGCCAAGGAATTATTACCATGTAAAAAAAAAAGTGAGTTATTGAGAAACCTTTTGTACATAGAAAAATGGCCACTGCCTGAGATGCCTAAAGCACAGAAAAAAACTGATTTTAAAAGATGCCATGCAAATCTTTAAAAAAGCATATGTTATTAAGTTGGAAACCATTTTCAACTGTTTTGATCAGCAGTTTTAAAAGATGACAGACTCAATACTAAAAAAAAAGATTCTATAAAGCTACCAGTTTCACAGTCTAAGTTACTTGATCTGAATGTGAACGAAGAGGGAGTGAAAACTTGGAATAATGTAGAAGATGACGAACTGACAAGTAAAACTCTTTCAGATGAGCAGATCATAGCTGATGTATGAGCAGTTGAAGACCCTAAAGTTGATGATGAAAACAGTAATGCATAAGAAGAAGTGACTCCTGTCCCCCTGAAGGAAACCATTGTTATGCTTCAGAAAGCATATACTGCTTTTGAAAGATACAAATCCATTCATATAAGTGAGATACAGCTCTATTCATATAAGAGAAATGCAATTTGTAAATTTTTGCTCACTGATATTTGCTGATAAACAAGTTGTTAAAGAAAAATCTAAGCAGATGACTTTGGATACCTTCTTCAGTAGAAAATAAAAAGTGTGAATATACATGTATAATTGTACATAAAACAAAAAGGTGAATGGAATTTATCTTTTTTATTATTAGCCTTTTTTACTTACTATTAGTTTATTTCTTCTTATTATTTTTTACTTACTATTATTATTACTGTACTTACAATACTAACTGCAAAATCCCATTAAACTGTCCTTCCTGATCAAACGCCTCCCACCCCCCATAAAGATCACTGAAAAAAATTGTCAATTGCATCAAAGGATTGCTAAAAACAGGAATTACGTCAAAGAATCACGAAAAAAAGGAAACTTTTATCAAATGATCACTGAAAAAATACAAATTACGTGGAAAATCATGAATATCATTAAAGGATTGCAAAAAAGAATGCACATTTTGTTAAAGGATCACAAATTTTATCAAACAAATTGCAGGAAAAAAGGCAAATATGTCAGATTTAAAAAAAAAACAGTCAAAAGATCAGGAAAACAGTGCAAATTTTGCCAAATATTGTGATAAAAATGCAAATGTTATCAGAGGATCGTGGTAAAAATGCAAATTTCTTTAAAGAATCATGAAAAAATACACATTTCATCAAAGGATCATGAAAAAAATGTATTATATGTAAAAAATGACAAAGAATCGAGGGAAAGATGGAATTTTCGTTAAATGATCATTTAAAAAAAAAAAAAACAATTTCTCTCAAATATTGGGATAAAAAGACACCAATCAATTTTCTCAAATATTGCAACGAAAAAAGGCCATGATTTGTCAAACATTGCAAAAAACTCTGCAAATTCCAGAAGACATCACAAAAAAAAAAAAAAAAACCTGCAAATTTTGTAAAATTTCCTGAAAAAAAACCCTCAAATTTTGTGAAAAGATCATGGAAAAATCCTGTGCAAGTGCCCCTCTAATTGTTTTACAATCTTCGTCGTATTTGGGGACATATTAATGGTATTAGTAAAATGTTTACCCCATTGCCTCCACCTGTGATATATCACTCCTTTTGCTGGTCTGCTAATAAACACAATATATCAAAGGACTACTCTACTGATTTTCCAGTAAGAGAATTTTTGATGCAAAGAAGCAAATAGTACAATATACGGTGAGTTTGCTGGATATGATAAAATATTCTGATACATATTTTAGTGTGTGTGTGACTCAAAACACTACAATCCTTGACTTATCATGGTAAAATCCCAATTTACCTATTTGCAAATTTTGAACATACCTGCTAAACATTCCCTTTTACTTTTATGAAAATTAAAAATTAGAGTTCACCTTCTCATTTTATAAAAGATTTTTGAAATAATTATCTAAATAATTAGATCAGACTAAAAGTATGAATTTTCATACATAGTGCTTTGTACATTTTAAGCTTTTTTTTTTTCCCTTTATAAATATGCTTAATGCAATTTCAATGCAGGATGTTAGGATTTCTATCAAAAAATTAAAAATCTCCTCCTCTTAAAATGGTTAGTAACATCTTTATTGTGATTTTATTGAACACTAACTATGAATAAAGGGAAACATATTTAAAAAAAAAAAAAAAATAGGCTGTACTTTAAAAACACAACTTCCAAAGTATATGACAAATACTTTTTTTTAAGTTTGAGTAGTAAACATCCTTTTTAAAAGAAAAAATGTTATGAAATATGAAGCAGTTAAATCTTTGAACATTCAGGTGACACCTTGCAAATACAATCATATCAAACTAATCTCCATCAATTCTAGAGAGTATTTTTGTATGCTTTCAACTGTTTTATTTTCAAATCTTATTGTCAAACACTAAAAACAAATCATAAGAAGCTAAAACTTTCATTAAAAAAAAAAAAAACTCAAAAATTTCTAGGTACCCAACTACTGAAAAGAGATTATTATTATCATTTCAATTAAAACCATATTTACTTTCAGGAATAATCTTCGGATTTTTAGGCTTTTTCAAGGATTTTACGGATGGAAATTTAGAGGCTAAAAGAATAACAGAGAAAAAAAATTATTCAACTTTATCAAAATATATGTAAAGTATTGGCAAAAAATAAAGAAATAAATTCAAAAAAGGAATACCATCTAGTGACCAAGGTTTTTTTAACACACCAATAAAACATTTCTGCAGCATTGATTCTGCATTGACCCACTGATGGACCTAAAAATTAAAAATATGCAAATACATTGTAAATTGAAATTGGCACAAAACATACCAATTTTTAAACAGCATTGTAAAGTAATAGAAAAAAATCATTTTGTGCTTACAAAAGAATAAAACAAAAAGTAATTAAAAAAAATATCTTATAAATATGAAACCAAAAATAAGGAGGAAAGGAAAAAAATAAAATTGAAAAATTTCAAATACTAACTTTCAGTAATACAAAATATATCGGAAAATGAATATTAATCCTTTAATGTTAATTATTATCAATGCCTATGCAGAAAATAATCATGCAAATATATACAGGGTTTCTTACAAGTCCCTTCACATTAAAAAAAAATTCCATTGATTAACATTATTTCATTTTAGCATTAATCAAATGTGTAACAACTGCAGTATAAACAATTAAAGTTTTATTAAAAATGAGAGTTAAAAACTGATTTTAGAATCAATATTTCATGAGAAATCTATTTTGGTAATATGTTTTTCCATTTGGCTACAATTTTTTTTTGCTGATTAGCCTTCAAATATTCAATAATTGCTAAGGTTGATCAAAGTCAGCAAGAACACTGGTCCTTGTCATAATGAACATTATGTATTTATATGTACATATATATGTATTTTACCTGATTGAAGAGATCAGTAGCATCTTTTCCAGCCCCACGCATAAGTTCATCTTCACCACCAGGGTGGTAATCCAAGTAAGGTGTAATGTTATAAACTTTTCCTAAAATAAAACATTAATTAATAAATAGCATATTAAATCATAAGTATACTTATTAATGTAAGTACATAGAAAACACATAAAGGAGAAACATTTTCTTAAAATCATTTGAGGTGAGTTGCACACTAGATATATCACTCAATTCTTATTTAAAAAGACAATTATTTAATATAATGTCAGTTATTTTATTATTGTATTAGCTATTATTATAGTAAAACATTAATTGTGAAGATAAAATCACTTAAAAATAAAATTAATGATGTACATAAGTTAACACAAGTAATAATTGCTGAATAATTTTTTCAGCTAAACTAAAAAAAAAAAAAAAAAAAAAAAAAAATACATAATACTTCACTTATAAGAAAGTATTTAAGTTAAAAAGTTATAACTATACAGATATATATATGTATATACCGGGTGTCCAGTAAATAACTGACCCATTTTGAACTTAAATAACAAATAAACAGTTTGAGATAATAATGCGTGGTTTGCGGTATTGTTATTAGAAAATCAATAAATTTTTAAACATGTACTTTGTTAATATAGTTCAAATTTCGGAAAAAAATATAGCACTGGCAGTAACAGGCTGTTTGAATGGAGACATGACTCTAATTTTCATAAATATGAGATTTTCGGGTGAATCTGAATCTATATGTTGAATCGACCCTCGAATCAGCTTTAGAAATAGGGTACGTTGGTTGGAAAGTGATTTAAAATAATATTTATGATTGAACCATCTGTATTATACTTCACCAGTCTTGTCACATCTCAGTCTTGAAACTGAGATATTATTTTAAATATTATTATATTACATAAACAAAGTGCATATTTTAAAATTTATTTATATTCTAATAACAATACAGCATGCCGCGCATTTTTATCTCAAACAGTTTTTTTGTTATTTACATTCAAAATGGGTCAGTCATTTACTGGACACCCGGTATATATATATATATGTACGTATGTGTGTGTAAGGGGGATGCGAAGGGATTAGTAGTAAGAATTGTTCTACAGCAGAACAGACACTCGCATTTAAATATTTTTTAAAGTATGCCTTACGTTGTTGCATTATGAATATCATTTCAGAATAAACATTCCTAACTTGATTTACAGCTTATGAATAAAGTGTGAAAATATTTTGTCACAATTTAAATCTATAAAGTAAGATTCTTTTGTGAATGATAAAGTAAGTTTTGAAGAATGACTGAATGCTTATCACAATGCTGTCACAGACTAATCATAATAAGATCATAAATACCTATTCACTTTTCAAAGAATATGTTATATTTAAGCTCAGAATCATTTGGCCTGCATTATAATAAAATAAAATGCTATCAGAAACATTTAAAATCTTGAATCACTTTTGAGAGCTTCAATTTAATTATTCAACATATGGCATTGATTTGATTGCCTAAGAGGGACTGCTCAGACCAGGATCTAGTTGGTAGAGCATAATATCCCTCCTGGTCAATTTTATTTATTTATTTATTTATTTTTTTAATATGGAGAAAACAACCCAAGACAACAATAATTCACTTTTTAAGGACTGCAGCAAATTAAATGTTTAAAACACTTCATGTGAACAGCCAATATTAACAGCAAAAAGAAAAAAAATGCAATCAAGGAAAAAAGAACTGACGCTCCCAAATAAGACAGGTAGCATTGTTTAACCCTTTATGCACTGACAGTACCACTGAAGTACATAAGGCACCACTAAGGAAGTTGAAGAAAACTGAAGAAAACTTTAAGTAAAGCTTATTATGTCTATTAATAAAAAAAATTTATTCTTTCCACACAAAACATTCTTCTCGATCAAATTTAGATAGAATAGAGAAACAGTCAAAGCTAAATATGTTCAAAAAGGTAGTTTTATTATTCATTTTTATAGGTATTTCTTTTCTTTCTTTAAATAAAATTATGTGAAACATATTCAACTGCAAAAATGTTTCCATGTCTTTTTTTACGATCTTTTCAGGACATCTGACGTTTTTTTTCATAATTTTTTGACGAAATTTGCCGTTTTTTCGCGAATCTTCTGAGGAAATTTGCCGTTTTTTAGCGATCTTTTGATGAAATCTGCCGTTTAAACGTGATTTTTTGATGAAAATTGCCATTTTTCGCGATCTTTTGGGGAAATTGGTCGTTTGTAGTGAATCTTTTGTCGAAACTTGCCGTTTTTGCTATTTTTGAATGAAATTTGACGCTTTTTTGGAACCTTTTTGACGAAAACTGCCGTTTTACAGGATTCTGTGACGAAATTAGCCATTCTTTGGCGAATCTTTTGACAAAATTTGCGGGAAATTAGTCGTTTTTTCGCGATCTTTTAACAATATTTGCCGTTTTTTCGCAATTTTTTACGAGATCACGAGTCTTGTGGGACGCATAATAGCTGTTTTTTGTGTGCCATCTCCGATTTTTTGTATAATGTACCTGCTATAACGCGTCCGCGGCATCACTGTTTCATAATTTTTGTAATTGAATGCATTAATTATTTTTATTATTTATTTATTTATTTTTGAAAATTCGGAACAGAATTACCTTTTTTTCGCACGGAAAATAGAACGAAATTCATCAATTGATTGCAGGAAAAAATTTGCAAAATTTGTCAATCGGTCGCGGAAAAAATCGTGATTTTCAATAATCTTTCGCCGTAAAAAAAAAAAAAAAAAAAAAAAAAAAAAAAAAAAAAAAAACTCACAAAATGTGTCGATCAGTTGCACAAAATTCACAAAACGGTCATAAAAGTTGATCATAGTTTCAAAATGCAAAATTTTTTGGGCGGGAGCCTCCCGTCCACGTTATTTTTTGGGGCGGGATTTCAAAATTTTGGGCGCAAATCCCGCCATCCCACCCGAAATTCAAACCTTGTGTACTAGTAACTTTTTTCTAGGATTATTTCTGGGATAGTTAGTAGAGGGTGTTTACTTTTTTCCCCATGACTGTACATATATATCTATATTGTTTTTAATCAATGTAGATATAATATACTGACTGCATAAATAAAACATTATTAATAAATAATGTAATACATAAAAATGAATAAATAATACATAAAGTAGAATTACAGGCATCCAAACAAACAAGAATACTTTACTTAAGGGTTTAATAATTTTAGAATCTAACAAATTTTGGCAATTCCTCTCAGCTATAGGGAAAAATATAAATAGTTGTAAAAAAAAAATGTACTTTCACAACAACATTTTCTTAATTTAGCATGCCTTGTCAATGCCACACAGCACAGCCACACTATTCCAACTAGTCTGGCTTGGATCATGTTACACCTGACCTGAACTTGGAAATTCTATAAGTCA
Organism: Maratus speculifer; assembly: GCA_964019185.1. Classification (NCBI taxonomy): domain Eukaryota; kingdom Metazoa; phylum Arthropoda; class Arachnida; order Araneae; family Salticidae; genus Maratus; species Maratus speculifer. The sequence goes on along the minus strand of OZ025299.1, from coordinate 88,028,101 downwards.
ATTCACAAACCTTACCCAAATCCAAATAAACAAAAAAATTTTATTGACCCACAACCCAAACCAAACCTTTAAAAAACGAAGAAAAAAAAAAAGAAAGAAAGAAAATAGAAACGATAACAACGCATGATAATAAACGCATTATCAGACACACTTCAACACAAATTTAAAGTGAAAGAAAATCGTTATTTTAATACTTTTATAGAAAAGCATTCTGCAAATATACCTCTAACATCAATTTTATCTTTTATGTAGAAAAATGAATATATATACAGACATTAATGTTCCTACACATAGTTTTTTTCATCTGAAAAATATTCAGGATTTTTTTTTTAAAATCTGGTCAACCCATAGCGGACCCACAAGTGTCTTAACCTAAGACAAAACTGATTTGAATCCAATTCATAGCAAAATAAATAAATAAAAACAGAAGTCGAGTGACACATAAGGAAATAAATTAGCATGAACTCAACCTGGCCCAGTGTAAGACTCTATTTCCAACACTCTAGCTAAGATACTGTTTAGAGATATCTACTAAAAAATAAATCACTTCACACAAATTACACATTATTTTTATTTTATTCTAGAAAACACTAAAATATAGAAAATTTTCAGAAAAAGATAACTATCATTTAACTTAAGACTCATTTTAGTATTAACAGATTTAATTTTGGCTAAAAATGTACCAATTTCTCTAAAAGTTTATAATAATTTACATAATAAAGACTAATATTTTTATAATTAATAAAAATAATTACCTCTTAGAGCAATCCAAGCATCATTTTTTGTGTTATGTTTAGCAAGTTCTCGTGGAGAAACATCAAGTATTTTCCCACCAGTTGAAGTTAAATCTTTACCAGAATGTGTATATCTAATCCAATCCATTAAAGAATGCCCAGGTTTTAATGCTATTTTACTTCTCCCTACGATAATCACAAAAAAGTAAAGAATATAAAAATTAACTGAGAAGCTTATGAAACCATGGGTGCAAGTTTGAAATTTTGCCAGGACTGAAAATATTTTGAATCACTCCCCCCACCCCACCCCCCTAAGTGAAGAAATACGCACGTGCATGATTCACGTTTTTTTCCATGACCGTTTGATGAAATTTGCGTTTTTCCACGATCTTTTAACAGAAATCGCGTCTGTTTAGCAATCCTTTATATAGAAATCGCGTCTCTATCACGATCATTTGACCAAAAATCGCGTTTTTTGCTATCCTTTGACAAAAATTCGCGACTTTTTCGCAATTCTTGAACAAAAATTCGAGACTTTTTCGTGATCCTTTGACAAAATTCGCGTCTTTTCCTCACTCCTTTGACAAAGTCGCATTTTCTCCGCAACTTTGACAAAAATAGCGTTTTTTCCGCTATTCTTTGACGAAAATCTCGTCTTTTTTGCGATCTTTTGTCAGATATAGTGCTTTTTTCCACGATCTTTTCACAAAAATCATATATTATCAGCAATCTTTTGAAAAAAATCGTGTCTTTTTTTTCAATATCTTTTGACGAAAAACGCATTTTCCTCGATCTTTTCACAAAAATCGCATTATCTCTGCAATTCTGACAGAAAAAGCGTTTTTTCCACGATCATTTGAGGAAAAGCGTGTCTTTTCCGCGATTCCTTTGCAGAGACTGCGTCATTTTTGCGATTCTTCGACGGAAATATCGTATTCCTTGAGATCCGTCGACAGGAAATCACGTTTATTCCGCAATTTTTTTTGACGAAAAACGCGTCCTTATGCGATCTTTTGAATGAAATTGCGCTTTTTTCTGCGATCTTTTAACAGAAATAAAGCCTTTTTCCGCGATCACTTGACAAAAATCACGTTTTATTCATAATCTTTTGGCGAAAAATCGTGTCCTTTTTTGCGATTTTTTGGCATAAAACGCATAATTTTCGCGATCATTTTTCGTCGTCGAAGATTTTCCGTCCCGCTTCTGTCCTCGGGAACTTTCAAAAGACGGAATTCCATCCTGTGGACAGAAAATTTGCACCCATGTATGAAACATAAGTTAGCATAAAAAATATACAGACTTAGAAAAAAAATAACCAAAGTACAACACAGATAACAACAAATTTAATATTTTAAAGTATCAAAGTGGATATATATTTTAGTTCAAGATATGTAAAGAAATAGTTAATGATGCATAGTGCATTATCAACAATTTAAAACATAAGTTGAGTTTTACGAATACAGTAGAACTTCGATTAACCAAGCTTTGATTAATTGAGTTGATAACAGTTTGAATGCTTTTGCTACATTAATTTTATAGAGCTATCCAAAAGATATTTCTCCTTTTTCAATTTGTGGACAGTCCTCAATGGGGTTTGGGGAAAAAAATCTTCATGGAAATATATGACCTATACTAATTCTGTTTACACACCTAAAGTTTCAGGATAATTTCTCATGTATTTTTTTAGATATTTAACAAATCATCTAAAATCAAAAGTGAACTGTCACCTTTGGCCATATAGTGCATAATTCAAATTACCAATTTGTTATTGTATTTAATTTTGATTAAAAACCTATAAATGATTGCTAAATCTGCCAATCCTACTATCTAAATCAGTTTTTCTGAACCTTTCTTTTAGTGATGCAATGAATATTCGGTTAATATTCAAACATATCAAATATTTCCCTTAAAAGGCAAATATTTGGTTTGGCCAAATAATACAGTATGCTGGTAAATAGCTCAGCCAAATACTAAAACAAAATCCTTTATATTTATAATAAACAATTGCAGCTGTTATATTTTAATTCAACATGCATATAAGTTTATAGGGTCAATCCATGTGAAATCATCCAGAAAAAGAAAAAAAATGTTGCTCAATATTTTTGATTTTTTAATTCTTTACCAGTTAATTTACTTCACTTTTAGGAGTCTAAAACAAGGATTTAAAAAAATTTAAACCTTTTGAATTTTTTTTGGCATCCATTTTTTGTCATGTCACAAGCGATTTTTCATGAAAATAGTACTTTACAGAAACCCTTATAACTTTTTTATTTCTAAACATATCAAAATGACTTAAAAACTATTATATTTAGTAATGAATGATGTAAATATTGATAGTAAACATTTTTATGATAATGACAAAACAAATTGCATAAAATAAGATTAAATTTATCATTTTTAGAGTGAAAAATCGTATTTTTGATATAAAAATTTTAATAGAAGAAAGTAAAACTCACCTTTACATTTTTTTCCCTGAATATATACACTAATGAACTATTCTCAGAAGAAATATGAAACATTTAGAGATGCTCCTTCTTTTTCTATAATTAGTCGAAGTTGGCATCTCAGCATCAGACTGCTAAATTTGAAGTTTAATATCTAAAAAAGGACTGGATGAAATTTCATGAAAATTTTGCTGGATAAACTTCTTATGAAAGTAAACACATACCAGAAATATTATGAGTGATATGTAAATGGTTTTAAAAATATGGAACTTCGAAATTGGCTTGAAAATCCATTTGTTTACATATATTTCTACACCATGAAGCACTTATAACGCATAATAGATTCTGCTTATTTCTTCAAATGCCTCTTTTTTATGTATAAATAACTTTTTTACATAAATATAATTATATTAAAATTTAATTTATGCTCACAAACTTAATATTTCATTTATTTTTAAACCAGGATTAAGTGAACGTAAATATTAATTTTATAATTAAGAACAAATTTACAAATTCTCTTCTGTTAAATTCTATGACTGAGAACAAGTTTTCATGTCCTGTCCTGTTTATTTTTAATGTGCCAATGCATAAATATATTATGGTTTAAACTGTAAATACTGCATACTTCATTTTACAATTTGGAACAAATTTGCATTTTTACAGTTTATTTTTTGAGTGTATAAATATATCAAGTCTTAAACTGTAGCTTTAACTGTTGCATGCTTCATTTTGTGTTTGAGGACAATTTTTCTTGTTCAATCCTGTTTAGTTATGATGACTCAGTGAATAGCTATGTCATGTTTTAACTTGTTCATTACTAGAACTTATATAGCTTTTCATTAGGAGAGCTCAATTGTTTTCTACCTTATCTAGTAAAAAGTTGATATTCTTATGTGATTTCTGTTAATTTTATATTTTATTCGTATTTACACTATGGATTGTTCTATCGGTGTCCTCACTGGTGATCTTTGCCACAAACAAGATTATCAAAGTGTACCTAAAGAAGTAATTAGAATGAGTGAATTGTCAGAAGATGATCAAATATTGCTTAAACTTAGAGTATCTAAAGAAATACATAGTGTCTGTCATTATCACAAGCATAAATACCTTGTCAAATTTCACCATATTTTTGGGAGGAAGTGTTGCGATCCATTAAAAATTCATTAAAAACCTGTGAAAAATGGATTGAGAAAAATTCTGTTGGAACATTTGTCCAAGCCTACAAATTTGCCTGTTGATTTAATTCCAGGTAAGTCACTTTGTCCCAACTGTGCTACTAAAATATTTGTCAAAAAAATTCATGAAGAAAACTTAAGTAATGATGATGATACTGAATTTAACCCTCACTCACATGAATTGATGGATCATATGGAACTTTAGACAGAGTTGATACAGTATGTGGATCATTAGATATATCTCCTGTGCGCAAAGTAATGAAACTGAACAAAGATCAAAGACATACAGCGTTAATGAAAAAAACTGAAAAAATTTCTATTGCTGTCAAAAGAAAGTTAGAAGAAAGCTTCAATGAAGATTTGCAGGAGAGTACATCAGATGCATCTTCATTATTTACAGATGAATATGAAAACCTTATAAGTAAACTGAAAGAAAAATGCAAAACAGCCAATAAGGATGAAAAGGTAAAAATTATCAGCCTGTTACCAGAATCTTGGTCTCGTAGCAAAATAAGTAAAGAATTTGATGTTTCTGAATATCTTGTGCGGCAGACACGAGAATTAGTAAAGGAACAGGGTATTTTGTCAAATTTATCGAAAAGAGTAGGTCACAAATTATCCGATCAAGTCATTAACTGTGTGGTTGAATTTTATGAAAATGATATGAACAGTAGGTTATGTCTTGGGAAAAAGGACTGTGTTTCAATAGGGAAAATAAACAATGAGCGGATACACAAACAAAAAAGACTTATTTTATATTCCTTAAATGAATTATATGTTATGTTTAAAGAAAAACACCCTGAAATGAAAATTGGAAGATCAATGTTTTGTTCTTTACGTCCCAAATGGTGTGTGTTACCTGGATCTTCTGGGACACACAGTGTTTGCATTTGTAAGTACCATCAAAATATAAAACTAATGATTGAAGCTGTAAAAATAAATTATACTTACAAAGATTTATTGAAATTACTTGTTTGCGACATCAACAATAAATCTTGTATGTTCATGTTCAATAAGTGTTCTGAGTGTCCTGGGACAGAAACATTGCTAAATACTTTAAAAAATGAAATTGATGAAATGCTAGAAGAGATCTGCTTCAAACAGTGGGTTAACACAGACAGGGCAGAACTTATAACCCAGATAAAATCAACTGATGAATTTTTAGAATCATTAGTAGAAAAGTTAGTAGCTTTAAAAACTCACCATTTTACTGCTAAAACACAGTCTCAGTACTTCTAGGAGTTAAAAGAGAAATTAACTTCAAAAGAATGTATTGTTCTGGCAGATTTTGCTGAAAATTACACATTTACAATTCAAGATGAAATCCAGAGTTACCACTGGAATAATCAACAAGCTACAATACACCCATTTGTTTACTACTACAAAAATGACGCAAAAATTTGTTACAGGAATCTCTGCATAATTAGTGATCATTTGGGACATGACACAATTGCAGTTCACACTTTTCAGAAACACTTAATTGACGACATCAAAAACATTGCACCTTCTGTTGAAAAAATTATTTATTTCACTGATGGTTCAAGCAGCCAGTATAAAAACAAAAAGAATTTTGTGAATGTATGTCATCATTTCAAGGATTTCGGAATAAAATCAGAATGGAATTTCTTCGCTTCTTCTCACGGTAAAAATGCCTGTGATGGGATAGGTGGAACAACAAAGAGAGAGATTAGAAGAATTTCTTTACAGCGACCATACACAAACCAAATTTTAACACCAAAAGCTATGTTTGATTGCTGCTCTCAAAACATTCCTGGAATTAGTTATATATATGTCTCAAGCGAAGAAATTGAAGAAAATGAGAAAAAATTAGAAAATAGATTCCAATTCTGCCAACGGATTCCTGGTACACGAACATATCACCGATTTATACCATTACGTGAAAGTGCTATCAGATGCTTTGTAACATCGACATGTGAGCAGTATAATGATCACAATGTTTCAAAAATTTGGGAAAGCTCACTATCGTTCAAAGTGAATGATTATATTGCCTGCATTTATGATAAAAAGTGGTGGATTGGAAAAATTCTTGAGCTAAATGAAGAAAACAATGACTTGTTCATTCACTTTTTTCACCCATATGGACCGACAACTTCTTTTAAACTGTCCAAAAATGATTCAGTTTAGGTTCCAGTAAGTATTGTGCTTCAGAAACTAACACCATTGGAACTAACTACAGTCACTGGACGTAGCTATAACATTACTGAGACACTTTGTAATGAAATATCTCAGATATTTATTTCTAAGAGCATAAAGTAGATTTAACTATTATGTAAGAGAAAATATGCATTATATCTTTGAATGTAGCATTTGAAGTAATAAAAAAATAAATTATCCATTTAAGAGTAGTTTTTCTTGTAGAAAAATATGTAAACAAATGTAACTTTTACGCCAAATTTGAAGTTCCATATATCTGAAACTATGCACATATCACTCATAATATTTCTGGTACATTTTTACATCTATAAGAAATTTATCCTGCAAAATTTTCGTGAAATTTCATCCAGTCCTTTTTTAGATATTGAACTTCAAATTTAGCAGTTTGATGCTGAGATACCAACTTCGACTAATTATAGAAAAAGAAGGAGCATCTCTAAATGTTTCATATTTCTTCTGAGAATAGTTCATTAGTTTATATATTCAGGGAAAAAAATGTAAAGGTGAGTTTTACTTCCTTCTATTATATTTTTTATGTCAAAAATACAATTTTTCACTCTAAAAATGATAAATTTAATCTTATTTTATGCAGTTTGTTTAGTCATTATCATAAAAATACTTACTATCAATATTTACGTCATTCATTACTAAATATAATAGTTTTTCAGTCATTTTGATATGTTTAGAAATAAAAAAATTATAAGGGTTTCTGTAAAGTACTATTTTCATGAAAAATCGCTTGTGACATGACAAAAAATGGTTGCCAAAAAAAAATTCAAAAAGGTTTAAAAATTTTTTAATCCTTGTTTTAGAATCCTAAAAGTAAAGTAAATTAACTGGTAAAGTATTAAAAGAATCAAAAATATGAAGCAACATGGTCTGGATGATTTCACATGGATTGACCCTATATTTATGTGTTACACATTAAAAAAATTTATATGTTTATTAAATTTATAATATAATTTTATTTGAAGTATTAAATACTATAAATTTAATAATCTTTTGAATTTTCTTAATACATAATACATGAAAAAAAATCTTGTTTGAAAATTTCAATTAAATTTATTAATTTGAATTTCATAAATTGGTGTTTTCTTGCTGTTGTCAATAAATTTCTAATAATGTGAAAGATCGTAAAATGAGAAATGGTTGGGCAAGAAAAAAATGTAAGGAAATGGGGTATTTTTAAGATGAATTTTGGTTTAATTGAGGCTAAAACTGTGTGAAGATAGAAAAGAGATGGGGGAATATTTTTCAGGAAATTTATTTGTGAGCAAAATTAGAAGTTTACAAGCAAAATTAGAAGTAAAAATGTTTTAAAGGGAATGGAAATTATAAAAGGTAGTTTCAAAATAGCTGAATAAGAAAACATTATTTAATTGGTCAAACATAATAATGTAATATAATTATATAATGTTGTATTAATATTTTGATTTCATTGTTAGATTTAAAACAATCTTATATGTAATCTTTAGTTAGTAGTTTATAATGTCCAGTAAACCTTATAAACAAAATGTTTTAATATAAAAATAAAATAATAAAGCTGTTCAAACTAATCATTAAAACCTCTTAAAAACTGTAAAAATCATTCTAAGCTTTTTTTTAATAAAATATTTTACTATTTAAAGACCAGATATTTTTGTTTAGTTTTTATAAAATAATTAAAACTTTTATTATTATTATTATTACTGTAAGATAAGTATGTTTAATAAAAGCTGCATGTTGAAGACATTGTTATCTAGCATTCTGGTTTAAATCAGAATGTATGAATTACTATTCAGTGGCCAAATAAGCCAGATAACAGATGTAAGTTGGTCAAATATTTGGCATTCAGCTATTTGGTCGATCCACTATTTGCTGCATAACTACTTTTTTTTTTTATCTTGTGACATGCTTGAATCTATAATCAAACTACTGCAGCACATGAGCACACTGATGATAATTAAAAAACATATGAATGGAATATGTGCTTCTTTAAATCTATATTATTACACAAAAACATGTATGTAAGTTGCAAAGATGACATATTCATAATAGCATCACATAACCAATTAAGTTTTCTTTTACTGCAATATGAATTTGGTTAGTTATAATTTAAAAAATTATTTTCAAGCATGGATTTTCTTTTTAATCTATTGCTATTGAATGCAGCCCAATTATAAAATTTTAGATTGTTTGCACTTAAAACAATATGGATAATTTAACATTTATTTGTGGCTATATTCCAAAAAGAAATTAAAACTTCATCAACAACATCATATTAATTAAAGTTTTCCTTAGGTAGTTGCAGAAGGAGGCTGCACCTTTCAATTTACAAAATAACACCCTTCCCCCCCCCCCAAAAAAAAAATAACACTCTTCTGCCCATCATCCAAAAAATTAGTTGCTTCCCGGCTTATCACCAAAAAATATATCTTTACTTTATTATCATTATTATTTGTTTGCATAGGAAACATTTATTTTGTCTTGAAAAGCGTTTCCTGAATTAAAAGCTTTAAAATACCAAAAAGTACATTTTAGAATCTAAAAAAGGCCCTTTTTTTCCACCAGCAGCATCTTGTCCCTTTTTTTAACCTGTGAGAAACTCAATATTAATAAAACATAAATTTAAGACATACAATATTAAATCACTGAAGTTATTAGAATCATAAAAAGGCTCCTGTAAGCAGCAATATTAGGCAATTTTTTCTGCTATTAACTCTTGGCATGTGACTAATACAAAAGGATGCATTTTAATAAATTTCAAAATTTCATTTTAATGCATAATTCATATTTTTCATGTGAAAGCACATTTTGAGTTTGTTAGTGAGCAATCTAAAAGTAAATTAAATGTATACATAAATGACTTCTTTCATATAAAAATGCATTTTGTTATTGTTCTTGAGCATCTAAAAAATGTATATTAAATATACCTATAAGCATTTAATTTGAAAAAATGGTTTTCATCCATGTACTATAAACACAGGAATCCTGGGTTGGATCCCCTAGTTTATTTAATAACAAATATATATATGTAATAAATAAAAAAAAATTCGCCATTTTCCCGCTTTGAGCTCATTCTAAAGTTTTATAAGAACATACTTTCATTCTCAGTTTCCGTAATATATTAATATTTTTAATGGCTAAAGTTCCTTTTAATTTTATTATCTTTAATTCATCATAATCTATTAATTATTTTCCTAAAAACAGGGTTGTTAAATACCCGGGTTTTTTCAGAAAAAACCCAACCCACTGGGTTTTTTCAGGGTTTTATCAGGGTTTTTGGGGTTTTTTCAGGGTTTTTGGGGTTTTATCAGGGTTTTTCGGGTTTTTTCAGGTTTTTGGGGGTTATGGGAGGTGGTTCAGAATGCTTGAAAAAAATGTACTTATTATTAAATTTAAAATAGCTAATTGATTACAAATATATATAAATCAATGACAGTAATCAAAATTATGCTTTGTTTTTAGATAAATTGATTATTAGTAATAATTTATAAAGTATTTTTTATTATTACTAAATAATAGAATAAGCCAAGCAATTCTACATGTCTACATAATTCAATTAGGATTCTAAGCCTGTATTGTATTTTGTTATGAGTTTCTATTGTATAACATAGAATGCATTACACATCAAAGTACTTTTTTTAATGGGAAAAAATTTGTTTGTGTTACTTAAACATGCTACAGAGATTAACTAACAATTATTTCTTTTAAAAATTGTGATGGTATAATTTGGACATTTCTTTTCTTTGGGTGGGGGTTGATGGTTATAAACTTTGAGTTGTGTATTGATATTAAGAAATAGATTACAATACATTATATATGTAATTTAAAGTTGAAATTTTGAAAAAACCCACTTGGGTTTTTTCCTGGGTTTTTTCAAGTGGGTTTTTTCAGAAAAAACCCACCCGGGTTTTTTGGGCTGGGCAAAATCATAACAACCCTGCCTAAAAAGAACTAGAATGTATTACTTAAATGTCCATATCTTATTGCAAAATCTTAAATTCATTCCACAAATCTATTTCCCTTTTTAGAATAAAACATTTATCAAAACTTTAATTTTGTTTTATTTATTTAATAATCGTCTGCTCTGAAATTCATCTGCATTTTAGTGGGGCCTTTTACTCTTGCTGATTACGCCGGTTATTAAAGAGTCCTTACGACTAGCTCCTCCCATCAACCAATGGAAGAGCACAAAGTAAATTACCTTTACATTCCAAACAATCTTAGTGGATTTTTAAAAGCCATACGTCAGAGGGGAGGGGCAAGGTTATCTGAGAAATTTTGAGATAGTCATTTGTTTTTTTTTTCAGAGCGGGCAGAATCGACTGACCTTGCCACTGTTAAAGTTATCACGCTGCTTCTCCAATTATTTTAGAACATTTTTGCGGAGTTGCGATGATTTTCTAGAAACAACTTTGCCCAGACCCCTTTTTATTCTTTTATTTTTTATGGTGATGCGGCCTTAGAAAGGATGTCTTGTCTGTTGTGGTAATTTTTTTTTTTTTAAATAATAATAATAAATCCATATCAACAATAGTAAAATAAAATAAATAATTTTATAAATAAAATATCAAAACTAATAATAAATAAAATAACAAAGGAATAAATAAATTGTCCTTTTTATGTATACGATTAACACTCTTTAAAAGTAACACAGTGAATGGAACTATAATTTCCCTGGAATAAGGAATAAATAATAATAGAACAATCTAAAAATCCAACTATATTGAAAATAATAAATATAACAATGTTATATTTTTTATATGTGTCATTAACTTCATCACCAGTACCAAAATAAAATAAAATAACAAAATAAAATAAAGTATTGACTTACAGTATCCCTTCTAAGTAGAACTGACATCTCAAATTTTATTTAAATAAAACAAAAATAAAAACTTCGTGGATGTGACTCAAGAGGTGTAAATTTCATATAGCAGGCGTCATATTAAAAATGGTTCCGATATTTCACTCATACATCATGACGTTTTGAAAGTAACACACACATTCTCCACAGGAATCCTGCCGACTTTAACTTGTAGCATTAAGAGGTTACGAGATGTGTCACCGATCGATATATCATTATTTATCACATCTGCAAAAATGTTACTTCTCATTTATTCATGGCCGAAGAATTTTAATGTAGATACGTAAAGCTGGTGGTTGAGTGGTTTCTTCAACTCATTAAAAATACAAGAGAACAGGAACATCATATTTTATTACCATGCACTTTCACTGTCATGCCACACATCCTCAATCTTCATCACTCTATAATGAATACAGAATTCTTCTTGATCTAAACATTTACATCAGAAGAAAAAAAAAATTCACCACGACAGACAAGACATCCTTTCTGAAGCCGCATCGCCATAAACAATAAAATAATAAAAAAGGGTCTGTGCAAAGTTGTTTCTGGAAAAACATCACAACTCTGCAAAAATGTTTTTAAATAATCGGAGAAGCAGCATAAGAACTTTAACAGCGGCAAGGTCAGTCGATTCTGCCCACTCCGAAAAAACCAAATGACTATCTCAAAATTTCTCAAATAACCTTGCCCCTCCCCTCTGATGTCTGGCTTTTAAAAATCCACTAAGATTGTTTGGAATGTAAAGGTAATTTACTTCGCTCTCTTCCACTGGTTGATGGGAGGAGCTAGTCGTAAGGCCTCTTTAATAACTGGTGTAATCAGCAAGAGTAAAACTCTCCACTAAAATGCAGATAAATTTCAGAGCAGACGATTATTAAATAAATAAAACAAAATTAAAGTTTCGATAAATGTTTTATTCTAAAAAGGGAAATAGATTTGTGGAATGAATTTAAGATTTCAGAATAAAATATTGACATTTAAGTAATACATTCGAGTTCTTTTTAGGAAAATAATTAATAGATTATGCTGAATTAAAGAAAATAAAAATAAAAGGAACTTTAGCCGTTAAAAATATTAATATATTATGGAAACTGAGAATGAAATCATGTTCTTATAAAACTTTAGAAAGAACTCAAAGCGGGAAAATGGCGAAATTTTTTTTATTTATTACATACATATATATTCTAATGCAGCTGAAAAACATTAAAATAGCATATAATTTTATTTATTTATTTTATTTTACTTTATTTATTTATTTTTTGAATATCCTACTTGAAAGATTAAATTTTTGGATAAGCACACTCAGAAATTTTGTACAAATTATCTATCTGAGATCTATTTTGCTTAAGACAGAAAAGGCTAAGTATATGATTTTCCCACATATCCTTAAATAAGAACATTTAATCGTAAAACAAGAATGCAAGAAATGTAAGTATGATACTAAACCTCATTTTAAAGCGAATTTCTGAATTTGAAATGTTCTATTTTAAAGTTCAGAAAATCTTGATAGAACTTTACTGAAAATTTTTACAACATACATGAGGTTCTCTTACAGACTAGAAGTTAAGGTCTGGGAATCACTGGTCTATTTAACATTCATATGAATCAATATAAAAAGAATTATAATATTAACATCTATTACCAGAGCCTGTAGCTGATGCACTCAAAACAGTAACATTAGATGACAAAGATTCCATATTGGGAGTTTTTTGCTGCTTTTCTTTAATTTGTAAGTTTTTACACTCTTCTTGGGGTACAACATTAACCCCTAATTTTGTGTGCGAACAACCCAGCTATATAAAGAAACAGAAAAAAAAAATTATAAGAAAATGTTAAGCAGTAAAAATAAAATTTCAGAATGAAATCTAAGACAAAGTGTATCTAAATATCATTCAGTTATCACTGCAGTTAGTTAATCATATAAATACTATTATAAAACTAATCAATCTATGAGAGATGAAAAATTGAATTTCTGAAATAAACCAGATAAATCCATCCTTAAAAGTTCCATATTGTCAAAAATGTAGAGCAAAAATATATTCACCCGAATCTATTTCCGAATTTACTGAAATTAAAATTATGAAAAAGTTAGAGGTAGTAGATGTTAATTTAAACCTTGCATGAAAACTATAACAATGACCCTAGGTCACATAGTTTTTGAGAAAAGCATATTTTCATGTTATTCACAATTTTCGATTTGCAGACATTCAGCAAAGGTGTTGAGGATCACTGGAGGTACCTATCATATCAGAAGTATAAAAGCATTACAAATAATGATTTTCTTTAAAAAATCATAAGTAATTAGCCAAGACAGTAATCCTTAAAGACACAGATGGAAGTTTGGTCACACATGATGACAGGGACAACTTACTCTAGAGATGGGAAATAAGAGTTACTTTTGGTTAACGGATTACACTGTTCCACATTTGCACAGGTAACAGGTTTCAACAACCTATTATTTTTGTAATGTATAACTAATGAGTATGCTGTCAACAGATATTTTGATTAGATTACCTTTAATTAAGATATCTTGAATAATTTTGGGATATAAGTATAGATGCTGTTTTAGTTCAGATAAACCTACACCATTAAAATCGGCTTGGGGTTAAGAATTTAATTTCTGCAAGACAAAACCTTACATAGCTATAATACTTTGCATTTCACACATCATTAGCATTTTCTTGCACAAAAACATATTTTTTCCCATTGAAAATTCATAAGCATCATAGCTCAGTAAGTTTTGCCCATAGAAGAATAAATTTTTTGCTATTTTAATAACTTAATTTTATAACAAGTAATGTTAAAAAATATAGAAATTTTTTTAAATAAAAGTTACAGGATATTGTACCTAAAGAACATTGTATAAAATATGCAATTTCTTAACTATTTAAAAAATAATTATTTTTATGTAAATTGATTTTTATATGATGCAGAAGAAAATTTAAAACATTTTTGCAATTGGTACTATGCTTCTAAAAGTAATGGCTTAGAAATTAACTTTTTGAAAATGAAAATAAGAAATATCCTCCATAAAAACTAACACTGTTTTTATAACACAATTTGTTAAAAAAAGAAAGTTAATCTTCATTTCGTTGGTACCTTGACTTCAAGTTTGACTTCCTCAAAGCCATATGTTTTTCATACTAATTGCAACTGCATTAAAATTAAGTGTCCTCATGAGGCTATTATTTTTTGTTTCAGTAAAATACAATTACAGAAATAATGTTTTCCAGCTCTCATTTTCTAACAATGCAATAATAACAAAATAATAATAATAATAATAAACACATGATCAAAAAAAAAATATATATATATAACGCTAGAATGCCTCTCCCCCCCCCCCTCTCCTAAATATCATGAGTCCATAATAATATCCCTTTTAAATATTCAAAGAATTGCCACCTTTTTACCCATCTAACAACACCAGTCAAAAATTATGGTCTCATGCAATAGACAGCTTTTTTGTCAATAATTAAATGTATAAATCTCTTTAACCACTTAACCGGCGAGAGGTATGAAGAAACGGTGCTTTTAGCCCCAACTGATCTTGGAGCAGACGGTTAAGTGGTTAATTCCATTTTTCAAACACAGATTCCTTCCCAATAAAATTATGACCAAAGATGGCTGACATTATCTCCTTTTTTTTTAATAATCTACAAGTATCACTCAATTCTATACTTCACCTACTCTAAGATTAAAAATAAATTTTTCCCAAATTCATTTCCAATATTCCAGCCATTTGTTTAAATAAATGCAGTTTTCATTATTCTAAAAACTAATTCTAATGTTTTAATCTTTGTAACTGTGAGCAAAACATTTAAGACAAAATAACTTCTGACAAGAATCGAAGCCAGATGTTTTTAAATATCTATACAAAACTCATTTGAAAAAAATCTACTAATATATATTTTGAGAGATTTTATCAGGTGAACTTTTGAGATAACAAACAGACTATAATTGCTGTGATTGGCTCCATTGGTTTGATCAAAAAAGGAATTTATAATGTTTAAGAATCGTAGATAGACAATGATGCATAAAAAGGGAAGTTTGGTAGTTTTTCTTTATGCATTTGCTTTTTTTTTTCTCTCGGTCTCAAAAGCATCTTAATGCTGTTGGAGGATTTTTTCTGCAATAATAGAAATTTTTTATCCTAGATTCAGATGAGATTTACTAGTTAGGAACAGAGTTGGTTATTTTGCTGGGACAGAGGCAAAAACTGGTAAAAATGGCAAAAACCCAATTTTGCAAAACTAAATACAGTTATGCAGTTTATATGAGAAGGAATCATAACAACAAATGTAACCAAATGTTTTCTTGGTAAAAATATATAAACAAAAGTACAGTAAAACCCCGATAATTCGGATTAACTGGGACCAGACCCGATCCAGATTATCGAAAATCTGGATTTCCAAAGAGTTAGAAAAAAATTAAATAAAATAAAACATACTTACAGAAAATCACCTTTATGTTAAACTTATTGAATATTTACAGATAGTAAAAATGTTTACTTTGCTTAATTCTTCCGAAAACGTTTCAGAAACAGTTTTTTTTTTTTTTTCAGAATACGACGATGAAACAAGTTAATGTTATGGAATTTAGTCAATCACTTCTCAGACTTGAAAAAAAAATGACCAAACCGATCCGGAGATCCAGATTATCAGAGTCCGAATTTGCAGGGTTCTACTGTACAAACCAAAAATATATTCTTATTCTGTTTTCTTGCACTACTCTTGTCTCTAACCCCTATAGGACAAAATTGGGAAATTTCATTAGCAGCCACTGGCCAGTAAGACTCTAGTTTTTTAAGTGGCCACTTTTTTATTTAAAAATATTAAGCAGAAAATTTCAAAAGTATTAATATAAAACTGAATAGCCAAATAAATATGTTAATATTGTATGTTAGTAACAATATTAATATGTTCTAAATTGGAACCTAAAGAAAGTAGACTTTCTGATGAAATGTAAGTAAATTGTATTCCCTCCTTGTAAAAAAGTGGCCACAAGGTGGCTGCTAATAGACAATTTTTCACTGGCCACTTTTTCACTGGCTCTGCAGCTAGTGGCGAGTTCTAATTTTGACTTTTACTACCCCCCCCCCCCCCTGACAAAAAAGGTTCAGGAGAGTTCTGTTTATTTTCTTATATCCTCCCTTCTCAGAGATTCCAAAACAGTCTATCTGCGCACAGTTTCTAATAATTTTTTGACAGAACTCACAGAAACGGTTAAAAATTGTTGTGGAAAAAGATTTTCCTGCATGGTCAATAAATAAAATTATTTAAGAAATAAGATTTATTATAAATTATCTAATAAAAAATTTTATGTAAATTATGTAACTGTAACGAGAAAGAAAAGATAGAATTTGTAAATAAAATATTAATTATCATTTTTTTTTTTTTTTTTTTTTTTGCATTGTTATTATTGAATAATGTAATAATTCTTGTTAACATAATTTAAAAACATTCAAAATATAACATTTTTTCATATTCTACATGGGATTGTTTTAATTTTATTATTTTTAATGTTTTTGAAAAATTCTAGATTTTGGATTGATAGGGGGGGATCAGACATTTTTCACCAACTTGGAAAATTGCAGCTCTTATATAATTGCTGATGATCAACAATACCATGCATCATTTTATACCAAAGCAAAGTATATTCTATTTGAATATAAGCAGCTATTGTGATCAGGGGCGGATTTATGAAGTGAGGGGCCCCACTCACTGGAACTTTTTGGGGCCCTTCCACCTTGAAAAATTGGGTACATTTCTAATTTTAAAATAATAGATATTTAAAACTAAATTACAATAATTACTTATAAATTAATTAAAATCTATTAAAATCATTAAAGATTAGGTGCACAAAATTCATTTTATGCTCAAATTACATCATAATTTTGCACGAGCTCAGATACTGTGGCATATAAATGTGCTAAAATTATGTATCTTATTTTCCTTTCCATTTTTAGCACTTTTGAACTTTGTTGAAAAGGGATTATGCATTCTGTTTGTCTATCCATTCTGGCTGTCTGTCCATGCTCTAATTCCCGTAAATATACTCGGATTTCCATGCAAATGATAAAGCTTATTTAGGGTCACCAAAGCATGTTTGGTATTGCATATGAAGTATGTACAATCAATGGTTCATTTACAGAGGCGCTCAAAATAATTCGATTACATTATGGTATATAGGGGAAAATCGTTTGTAGAATATTTTAATGAGATTATGCTATTTCAAATGTATTGAAACTGATAAAATTACTGAATTTCACTAAGATCACGTTAAAACAAAGCATTATAAAGTAGCCGGATGACCCAAGAACTGTGAAAAAGAAAATACCAAGAGAACAGAATTATTTTTAAAGAAGATGCACTGAGCTCCCCAAGACGATGATTCATGTTCAAAATTGGTAATAAATAGAATCCAAGGGTTTTTAAATTTATGCTGGTGAGCAGGAGGATCAAGAAGCTGTTGACAAAAAAAGAAAAAAAAAGTTAATCGGGACAATTTTTAAGGAATCTGTATTAGGGGGCCCAAAAGAAACCAGCTGATAGTTTGGAGCAGAGCTCAAAAATGGAACCATGTAAAAAGGTCCCAGCATTTAACGCTTCAGATTTTCAATTGGACGAAATTATAAGCTCAGGGTGGGAATTAATCATTAGAATAAAAATTTAAAGAAATGCTTAAAATATAGTGGAAAATTCTTTAAAAAAGAGTCCTAGGACACCAATAAAAGTATGAGGGGTAGCTGAAGGAACGAAGAAGCTGTTAGAAAAGAAGCTAATGAAAAAAATATTAGTAAACAGAACTGTGGGAGGAGCTGCTTCCCAAATAAATTTGCCGAATTGCCTTTAATATTAACCCAATATGTATTTCATGAGTGAAATCCTCCTCCGACTACAGAATTAAGGACTTACCTTTAATAACAGCGTTATTTTTAATTTACGGCTGCAGTGAGTAAACGTAAGTTGATGACGAAAAATAAGATTAGTATTCAAAAATGGTGCTATTAAAGTGATAAGGCAATTTTTTAGTGTTTTATAAAGTAGTTGGAGGATCCTAGAACTACGTTAACTGTTTTATGCTACAGTGGTCTCTGATTGGAACAACCAAATTCTAATTCCAAATTTACAAACGACACCAAGAATATTTTTTAAAAGTTTTGCTTTTACACTGAAAGTTTAAAGTATTAAGTTTTTAGTTTAAAAAAAAAAAAAAGTTGTTTGTAAATTTCAATATCAGCCAATCATTTCATCATTTTATGAACAAAATTTTTCAGCGCCGGAAAGGGTTAAAGAAAATTGTAGGAATCATTTTAAAGCCAATTGATATTCAAAATTGGTGGTAGCCGAAGTCTGAGAATATTTTTGGCATTCATGTAATAGCTGAAGAGTAAGTTCTTAGGGAAAAAAGCTAGTGAATCAGATCATTTTTAACCCTCTCATGCATAAATTATTTTTCATTATTTACAAAAAATCCTTTTTATGATAAATGAAAGATCCATTCTAAAATAACTTTATTATTGTGCTGCATGCTAGTTATTATCTTTCCACAAATCAGATCTACATAAATGAATGCTCGATTTTTTTTTTTTACTTAATGCAATAATTATCTGTCCTCATATGAGGCCCGTATGCATGAGAGGGTTAAGGAGGCTATAACAATAGGCCCAAAGAGGGCAACATGAGCAGGGCCATAATATTAAACATATTAAATGGTCTTAGTTCTTAGCACTTTAGACCATCTGTTAATCAAAATTAAGCATATCTATGAAATAATTATTTGAATAAAACTTTGAAGAAATGTTCAAAAATTGGGGGGAAGGGGATTACTTAAAACAGGGTAGGTTCCTAGAAAAAAATATGAGAATGTTGGTCCAGAGACAGGAGTCCAAGACTCAACTTTAAAATTTCGCATTGAAAGTGTAAGAAAGTTAGGAAGTGAAAAAGGCATGGTGCAAAAAAGTAAAGGGATCCCGGATCGGGTCCTTACGTAATCCTAGGGTGCTCAAGATTTTAACTGGAATGTAGAAAGGGAGAACAACTAAATCGAAAAGGATTCCAGAAATAAAGATCGTATTAAGAGGGAGCAATTTATTAACAATTTATTGTATAAAAAAAATTCAAGGGCCGATCACCGGCCACAAAGCGCCTGAGTTTTTAACTAGCATGTAGTTGGGTATAAAGATATTTTTGGTGGTTTTTAAAACAGCTGGCGGGCGTAAGAACTATGTTAAAGAAAATTGCATGCAATTCGGATCATTTTTAAAAAAGCTGCACATGGGACCCCAAGAGGGAAAATTAATATTCGAAACTAGTGGTAGCTAAAGTCTGGAAAATGTTTTTGTCTTTAATATAGTAGGTGGAAGACATACGAAATTTATAGTGAAGAAACTATTGAATCGGACCATTTTTAAGGGAGCTATAAGACAGGGACCAAACGGTGCAACTGATAGTAAAGAGTAGGTCTTAGCATGAAAACGTTTTACATGGTCTTAGTTCTTCGCACTTTAGATCTTCAATTAGTCAAAATTAAGCACGGGAAGAAAATTTTGAAGAAATGAGCAAAAAAGGGGGGTATGTTTTAAATAGGCCCCTAGAGTAATAATAAAAATATGAGAATGTTGGTCCAGAGAGAGGAGTCCAAGACTCAACTTTAAAATTTTGCATTGAGAATGTGAGAAAGTTAAGAGGTGAAAAATGCATGCCACACAAAAAGTTTAAGAGGATTTGAATCGTTCCCTTCATGATCCTAGGGTGCCCAGGATTTTAACTGAAATCTTGAAACGGGAGAACAACTAAATGGTAAAGGGTTACAAAAATGAAGTTCGGATTAAGAGGAAGTAATTTTTAACAATTTATGGTGCAACAACTTCAAGGACGAAAAATAAGTAACAGAGACAAGGTAACAGAGACTTACCTGGCAAGTCGTTTGATATAAAGGTATATTTAGTAGTCTTAACATTAATTGGAGCATGGTAGAACTATGATAAAGAAAATTGCATGTAATTTTGATCATTTTTTTAAAAGGCTGCACCAAGAGCTCCTTATAAGGCCGATTAATTTCTCGAAATTGGTGATAGCTAAACTCAAAAAAATATTTTTGTGATTTATGAAGTAGTTGGAGGACCTAAAAAGTTGTTTAAAAAAATAAATAAAAGCTAGTGAATTGGACTATTTTTTGAAAGCTATAATAGAGAGTTCAAAAAGGGCTATATGAAAATTTAAAGCAGGTCCTAACATGAAAACATATTAAAAAATCTTAGTACTTAATGCTTTAGATCTACAATTAAGTAAAATTATATTAATCGTAGAACGGCAACTATGTTAAAAAATATCATGTAGTTAGGATCATTTTTAACGTAGTTACAACAAGGACCCCAAGAAAGCAATTAACATTCAAAATTGGTGGTAGCTGAAATCTGAGAAATTTTTTTGCTGTTGTAGTAACTGGAAGACCTAAGAAGTTAAAAAAATTATTAAATCGAATCATTTTAAAGGAAGTTATAATAGTGGGCCCGAAAAGGACCAACTGATAATTAAAAAATAGTGACCTAATATGAAAAGATGTTAAACAGTAGCGCGTTAGATCTTCAATTAGTTAAAATTAACACTAAGTATGAATTAATGGTTAAAATAATATTTTAAAGAAATGCACAAATAATTGGTCAATTTTAAAATTATGTACTGAGAAGGTGAGCAAATTATAAAGGATAAAAAACGCTTGGAGACCAAAAAAGTTCAAGGAGTCCTACACTAGGCTGTACGGCACCCTAGGGGGCCCCAGAATCTAAATTGGAAAGTAGAAACGTGAGAATAATTAAATGAAAAAAAAAGGATACCAAAAATGATCCTTTTTAATCGAAGTATTAAAAAAATCAATTTATTAACACTTTATTTGCAGAAAAGCTTCAAGAGGCCCTGTATCGGCCCTAAGAAGCCAGGATCTTAACAAGAGATTAAAAAGGAGAAAATAGCTAAATGGAGCAAGATCATTAAAAACAAAGAATATTTGATATAAAAGGACACGTTATTAAAATTTAGTGCGTAAAAACTTAAAGAGGTCCCGTCCCGATCCTTAGAATAGTAAAAATATGAGCCTTGTGTACATCAATTTTAAACTATGTGTGGTATATTTCGCTAACAATCGCACATAGATAGAGCGAAACTTTGATTTGTACAGATTTAAGAAACAAAAACCTCAATGGAGTGTACTCGGGCCAAGATCTTAACTGAAATATACAAATGGGGATAACAAAATGAAGATAGGGCCCCCAAAACATAGAAGATCGGATAGAAAGGAGGCAAGTTATTAAAAATTTAGGATATAAAAACTTGAAATGCTCCAGGGTGCCCGGATCTAAAAAAACTTAAAAAATCTGATCCCCAAGTATATCAGGAACTGGCTCAGACCATCCTCATTTAAATTTTCAGATTTCGACGTGCGGTAGATTTTGGTATCCATTGCACACAGATATACGATACGAAAGTTTCTTTTATTAGCATAGATAATCAGTAACAAAGTAAAAATACATTTCAAATATCAGTTTTACGAAAACTGCATTCCAAGTGTGGGGCCCCTAAAAGTCAGGGGAAAGAATGTCTCTAACAGGGTTCCTTTTGGCTCATATCCAGGTTTCTTTTGAATCCCATCCCTTTCTTCTACAACCGATCATTAGAAAATGATAGAAATAAAATATTTATTACTTGAAAATGGTATAATATTAACTGAAAAATTAAAAGAACACTGAGAAACTAGGGGACACTAAGAAAATCATTTTTTTCAAAACGTCACATTTTTTTTCTTTGAACTCGAAAGAAGATTTGGGGGCCCTTTGGAAGCGGGGCCCCTCGCGATTGCGACCATCGCGACCCCTTAAATCCGCCCCTGATTGTGATGTCTAATAAGCATGCCATACAACTAGATTTAGCCTAGGCTGCTGAATTGGATCCCAAATTTCTTTGTTTCTTCAAAATTCATTTTTTTAAAGTTGAATTTGCTTTTTAAGGACTGATGAAAAAATATATATTATCTTTACAAATGAAACATCAGTTTATTAAAGGAAATAAATAGAATAGTGTGTTATGTTCAGAAAATGTTGTTGTTCAGATAGGTATTTAAATAAAGTAAACTAATATAAATGTTATTTTCACATTTAAAATATCATTTTAACTAACAGTTTGCTGAACTCAACACAAATTAACAACCAGTTCTACCGAACTGGCTGAACACCACCACTGCACATATGGTATCAATATACCCAGGGTTCCCGCTGCCATTTGAAATTGTGTCAAATTGATTCTTTCACAGTTCAAGTGATCCATTTTTAGCACTTTCCAACAAAGTTGAAAAGTGCTTATATAATCGGTTTGTCTCGCCGTCTGTCTAACTCCTGTAAATATACTCAAATTGCCCTGAAATTTTTGGATGTTATTGATGTTTACCCCAAATCAAACCCTATTGAAAATGAAGTTTCTACCATGATTAGTTTATTTACAGAGAGAGTCAAAAAATTTCCATTAAATTACGGCCTATGGGGGAAAATCGTTTTAAAGGAATTTTAAAGATGTTGCACCATGTCAAACATGTTAAAACATATATGCATTCACAAGATGGACTAAAATATGTATTCTATAAAATATGCGGTGAAAATATAGCTATTATTCATTTACAAGGATACACAAAAGAATTCCATTAGATAATGGTAAAGAGGGGGGAATTGTGTGAGACATATTTTAAATATATTAAACTGTTTCATGTATAATAAAATTTATATGTACCACTGAGGCTTAATATAAATTATACGATACTGTCTTGCATAAAATGAAGTACATTGCATTTACAGGGACACTCAAAAGATTTCAAATAGTATATTCTTTCCAAAGTACTGTATATATATCCAATGACGGCTGATGGATGGATGAAATGCATTTTAATTATGACATGTGCATTTAAGTTTCACTAAATTTATGCGCATTACATGGTGTGTATAAATGCTATAGTTGATATACAGGGCTACCCAAAAGAGTTTGCCAACGTTAGTGAATATGAACATAAATTACTTAAAGGTGGTTCTTAAATAAGTTACGCATTTTTATGCTGAACTGCATACAATTTGGTAAGAAATGTTTGCAGAATATAGATAAAATGATATATGGGGTCACACAAAGAATTGGGTACATGGACACCTATGAATGATAATTTCTCAAAATATGATTTCAGTTGCTTTAAAAGTCTTTTAGTTTAAAACAGATTTTTGCTTAATACTGACGTGTAATAAAGGTACAAGGTTAACTGCAGAGCTGAACAAAAGTATTCAAGTATGTTTCCATCTGTTAGTATAAATTGCTGAAAAAGAAATTTCAAGCTACTAGGCACTTTCTTACTAAACTAAATTTTCCCATTATACAGTATGTATGTCAACTGACAGATCAAATACACAGCTGTTCAAAAGTATTGGAATACATATTTGGCTATAAATCCTTATTTCCCTAAATAACAAAGTTTTGTTAAAGATTTCATGAAGTATTGGAAAAAGCTTCTTAATCTATGCTTAACGCATGATTTTTCTTACTTGTTTTTCAGATGGTTCTTCGACTCAGAAACATGGTCTTTTTAGGTAGATTTCGTATGAAATACTACCTATTGCATTCGCACCAGTTTATATATATCTATCTATCTATATATATATCTCACTTTTTTATGGACATGATAACTTCTATAATTCTTCACCAATCTCCACCAAACTGGTACATAAAATCAAAGGGGATAAAATCATGGCTAAGTTCGTTAATGGGCAAAATCGGACCAAGGGGGTCGAAGTAGGCAGCGTTTTTGTAAGAAACAGAAAAAACCCATAACTTCTTAATGAAAATAGATATCGAATCAGTTTAAAGTTTATATTACTTCTAAATAATGGGCCAAAAGTTTATGCATGACAGATTTTTGATAAAGTTAAAAATGGGCTCAAGGGGTGAAAAAAATAGGGTTTTTGGGAGAAAAAAAATCATAACTTTGTCAATTCTCCAGATATCAAATCCATCTAAATTTTTTATAAATATTCTTACAATTATCTAAAACTTTTGTACTTGCAAGTTTTTGATAGGACCAACTCTTACCGGTATAAAAAAAATTAAAAACGAAAATAAAAAGGGGGTTTGGAAAAAGAAAAAATCCATAATTTTGTCAATTCTTAAACTATTAAATCCAATTAAATTTATTTTACATCTTCTCAATAATATCTACAACTTTTACATTGACAAGTTTTTCATCAGACCAACTCTTATTGCAAAAATAAATTAAACAAAAATAGGAGTTGGAGAAAAAACCTCAAATCCAAACTGCTTATATTCTGACTCATTTTTAAATTCATTTTTGATTTTAAATGCATCCAAATGGTAGATCCTCTTATTTAGAAACTGTATAAAGTGATGCATTGGTCAATTTTCCGATAAAGATAAAAT
Source organism: Maratus speculifer (assembly GCA_964019185.1). Lineage (NCBI taxonomy): Eukaryota > Metazoa > Arthropoda > Arachnida > Araneae > Salticidae > Maratus > Maratus speculifer. The sequence goes on along the minus strand of OZ025299.1, from coordinate 88,003,267 downwards.
ATATTTCAAAAAAGGTTACCAAAAAGGGTATTTTGAACAGAATTTCCTAAAGTCATCGGGACTGAAAAATAAATTAAACAAAAATAGGAGTTGAAGAAAAAACCTCAAATCCAAACTGCTTATATTCTGACTCATTTTTAAATAAATTTTTTGATTCTAAACGCATCCAAATTGCAGGTCCTCTTATTTATAAACCATATAATGTGATGTATTGGCCAGTTTCTTGATAAAGGCAGTATTTATTTTTAAAAAGGCTGCCAAAATGAGTATTTTGAACAGAATTTTCCGTAGTGATCGTGATTTCAAAATTGAAGAACTATTCATGTAAGAAATTGTGTTTTTTTCTGACTCTTTTTTAAATCAATTTTTGCTCTCAAATGCATCCAATTGACAGGTTCTCTTATTTAGGAACTGTATAATGTGGCGTATTGGTCAGTGTTTTGATAAAAACAAAATATATTTTTTTAAAAAGCTGTCAAAGTGGGCACTTCGCACAAAATTTCCTGTAGCGATCGTGAATTAAGAATTGTTGATGTATTCTTATAACAAATTGCTTAATTTATGACTCATTTTTAAATTCAATTTTGCTTTCAAACGCATTCAGTTGACAGTTTTTTTTATTTAGAAACTATATATTGTGTTGTATTGACCGATTTTTTAATAAAGTCAGAATGTATTTCGAAATATGCTGTCAAAATGGGCATGTGAGAGAATTTCAATTAAGATGATTTTGATAAAATTTGTTCTTACAGAAAATTGAACATAATTTTTTTTCAAAAGTAGCCAAAGAAAGCTGTTAAACTGGATTTATCTCTAATCCTGTTTTATTTTTTGTTGTTGAAATGAGTACTCTTCGAAATCTACCTCCACCTATAGGCCAAGCCGACAGGGATTTTTTTAAATCAGGATATGGAAAGAGGGATGCTGATGGTATTTAGTGAAATCTTAAAAAAGATCAGCTGATCTTTTACTTTATACATGTATGACTGATCATCAGTCATACATGGTATCGATATATATCAGGTTCTTGCTGCCCCCACCATTGCACCAAATCCCAATAAAATGTTAAATATGGTGAGTAAACAAGCAACCAAACTTGCTTAATTATAAGTGCTCAATCTGCTTTTTTTATGTGTGGGTGGAGGAGAGGGGTGCAGTCAAGAATCTTACCCATGTTACTGAGTGGTTAATATAATGCTTTTCATATTCAAATGCTATGCCCCATTTACATTACTCTATTTATAGTGATATTGACTTAAAATCAACTCAATTCTGTAACAGTAAAGACAAAGAAAACATTATGTGATTGGTATTTCTCTATCATCCATTATTATTATCTATGCATCACCAAACCTCCAGCCAGTAAAAGCACAAACAAAATTACACATCAAGTGGCGAATAAAAAAAAAAGGCTATTCTTTAGTATTTGCCCCCTATGTTTTTTGGTGATTATCGTTGGTTATGTTTAGCGTCAATGCATCCCCGCTGATCTTAGTGTTCCGGCAACCCTAGAGTTTCTCTCCCAGCATATGTACACAAGTAAGGCTGGTATGTTGAGGGTTTCGAGAAATAGGTTTATTGTGGGTAAAAATGGCAGTCTGACTCGACATTTTTTCATTCCAGAGGAAAAAATTGTTGATTATTTACAACTAGCACCATATCTAGTTTTCTAATTGTTTTGAGTACTCATTCTATCTGTCAAATCATAAGAATGAAACATGGCTAATTCTTCAACCATAATGTTTCCTACTTTTATGAAGAAAACAAATGGGCAATAAGGAAATTATGCACAGTAGACTCCCTAGAATCCACAACTTTCTAAAACCTGCACATAATTTACAGATGTAAACAATGAAACATTCAGTTCAGTCATAGCAACAAAATTTGACTTTTTTAGCTTTATATCAATTCCATATATTTTTTTATTTCTAATTCTTGTTAATATGACTGAATTCATGTTTTTTTTTTCAAGAAGGAAGAGAGTCAATCCATGTGAAATCATCCAGACCATGTTGCGCAATATTTTTAATTTTTTTAATTCTTTACCAGTTAATTTATTGTATTTTTAGGAGTCTAAAACAAGGATTTAAAAAAATTTAAACCTTTTGATCTTTTTTTAGCATCCACTTTTTTGTCATGTCACAAGCCGTTTTTCATGAAAATAGTGCTTTACAGAATACTTTATAACTTTTTTATTTCTAAATGTATCAAAATGATTTAAAAACCATTGTATTTAGTAATGAATGAACTAAATTTTCATAATTGGTATTTTTATGATAATGGCTAAAAAAAAATGAATAAAATAAGATTAAATGTATCATTTTTACAGTGAAAAATTGTCTTTTTTGACATAAAAATTTTAATAGAAGAAAGTAAAACTTACCTTTACATTTATTTTTCTGAATATATACCCTAATGAACTATTCTCAGAAGAAATATGAAACATTTAGAGACTTATTTTTCTATAATTAGTCAAAGTTGGCATCTCAGCATCAAAACACTAAATTTGAAGTTCAATATCTAAAAAAGGACTGGCTAAAAAATTATGAAAATTTAGCAGGATAACCTTCTTATGGATGTAAACATGTGCCAAAAATATTATGAGTGATATGTACGCGGTTTTAAAAATATGGAACTTTGAAATTGGCTTGAAAATCCATTTGTTTACAAATATTTCCACACCATGCAGAACTCATAATGCATAATATATTCTACTCATTTCTTCAGATGCCTCTTTTTAAAGTATAAATAACTTTTTTACATAAATATAATTATATTAAAACTTAATTTATGCTCACAAACTTAATATTTCATTTATTTTTAAGCCAGGATTAAGTGAATGTGAGTATTAATTTTATGATTAAAAACAAATTCACAAATTCTCTTCTGTTAAATTCTATGACAGAGAACAAGTTTTCTTATCCTGTCCTGATTATTTTTAATCTGCCAGTGCATAAATATATTATGGTTTAGATTGTAAATACTGCATACTTCATTTTATAATTTAGAACAAATTTGCATTTTTGCTGTTTATTTATACAGTGTATAAATATACCATGTATTAAACTTGTAACTTAAACTGTTGCATGCTTAATTTTGTGATTGAAAACAATTTTTCTTGTTCTATCTTATTTAGTTATGATCACTCAGTGAATAGTGAAAAACTATATCATGTTTTAATGGAACAGATGTAGTATTTGCCTGGAATCTGCCATTTTGTTTCTTTGTTGATCATTTATGACCACTTCATGCTTAATTTTTGAACAATTCAGAAATTAAATATAAATAACAACACTTTTTTAAACTATAAATCAGCACTCCAAACATTTGTAAAAAAAAGGAAAAAAAATAACAGAAGGGAGAGAAGGAATGCATAATTAGCAAATGGTAAAATCATAAGTTTTAAAATATTTAAATAAACGAAATATTCATTTTAAAAAATATATATATTCCGAAATTACAGTCAAAAATGTTTCAGAGATTATACATTTAAAAAAAGGGAATAAAAATAAATGAATAAATAGAAATATAGAAATTCAAAATCGGCAAAAGAAAAAAAATGGGCACCATCTCCTGGCGAATAATACATGATAGCCATTTTAACTTGTTCATTACTAGAATTTATTTAGCTTCTCATTAGCAGAACTCAGTTGTGTTCTGTCTGAAAGGTTGTTCTGCCAACAAATTCCTGGTACACAAGCATATCGCCAATTTATACCATTAAGTGAAAATGTTATCAGGTGCTTTGTAACATCTACATGTGAACAGTATAATGATCACAATATCTTGAAAATTTGGAAAAGCTTGCTATCATTCAAAGTAAATGATTATATAGTGTGCATTTATGATAAAAAGTGGTGGAGTTTAAAAATTCTTGAGCTAAGTGAAGAAAACAATGACCTGTTTATTCACTTTTTTTCACCTGTACTGTATGGACCAATAACTTCTTTTCAATTGCCCAAAAATGATACAGTTTGGGTTCCAATAAGTAACTTGCTTCAGAAACTAACACCATTGGAACTAATTAGTCATTGGACACAACTACAATATTACTGAAACACTTTGCAACGAAATATCCAGATATTTATTTCTATGAGTGTATTTACACTCATAGATTTAATTATTATGTATTCTAAGTAAGAAAAAACATGTATTATACCTCTAACAGAAACATTTGAAATAATAAAAAAATAAAATAAAATAATATGCATTTAGGATTAGTTTTTCTTTTAAAAAATGTGTAAACAAATGGGATTTTCAAGCCAATTTCAAAGTTCCATATTTTTAAAACCACGTACATATCACTCATAATATTTTTGGTACATGATTACATACATAAGAAGGTTATCCTGCTAAATTTTCATAATTTTTTAGCCAGTCCTTTTTTAGATATGGAAATTCAAATTCAGTGTTTTGATGCTGAGATGACAACTTTGACTAATTATAGAAAAAAAAGGAGAGTCTCTAAATGTTTCATATTTCTTCTAGGAGAATAGTTTATTAGGGTATATATTCAGAAAAATAAATGTAAAGGTGAGTTTTACTTTCTTCTATTAAAATTTTTATGTAAAAAAAAAAGAAAAAAAAAACAATTTTTCACTGTAAAAATGATACATAATCTTATTTTATGCAATTTTTTTAATCATTATCATATAAATACCTATTATGAAAATTTAGTTCATTCATTACTAAATACAATGGTTTTTAAATCATTTTGATACGTTTAGAAATAAAAAAGTTATGAAGAATTCTGTAAAGCACCATTTTCATGAAAAACCACTTGTGACATGACAAAAAAGTGGATGCCAAAAAAAAATTTAAAAGGTTTAAAAATTTTTAAATCCTTGTTTTAGACTCCTAAAAGTACAATAAATTAACTGGTAAAGAATTAAAAAAAAAAAAAAAAAATATTGAGCAACAATTTTTTTTCAGGATGATTTCACATGGATTGACCCAAGAATAAATTTATCTCAAAAAAAAATTCAAGATAATGCTGATATCACTGTTGATCACAATCATCTAACCAAACACATTTATGTATTAATCAAGCTTCTTTGGTTATTAAGTCTGGCTAAACCTGAAATAAAACTTCCATATTTTATGATTTTGATGTGAATTAGTAATGCATTTTTATGAGGCAAGTTTCATTGAATAATTTAAGAAAAATATATCTAATCTTTATAATGAACATTTAACTTAACCTTTATTTTTAATAATTATTAACTTAACCTTTATTTTTAATATTTTAATTATTTTGAAAATTATCTTTTTTTTTTTTTTTTTAATTACATTATTTGTTTCATTTATTATATAGTAAGCATTCATTATAATTTTGATTGCATTATTAATTACATTCAAATTACTGTTTAAAAAATGTAAACAAAGCAATGACCAGAAATCCGCAAAATTCTAAAATCAGTAAAACCTCTGGTCCCAAGCTGTGCGGATTTGAAGGAGTCTACTGTAAATGCTTTGAAAGAAAAGTCTCACCGATTAAAAAGGTTGAAAATATATTTACAATTAGCACCATATCTTGCTTTCAAACTGTTTCGAGTACTTATTCTATCCATCAAATTATAAGAATAAAACATGGCAAATTCTTCAACCATAACGTTTCCTACTTTTATGAAGAAAACAAATGGGCAATGGTGAAACTCTGTAAATGCTTTGAAAAGACAAGAAAAGTCTCATTTATAAAAAAAAATCTGAGTACACATCCAAGATCTATTGAGAAAAAGACCAGTTCATGTGTTCCCAAAGAATCTGATAATGATTCTTAAATTTTGTCTCATGATATTTAGAATAATGCAGAATTTAGAATAATGCAGTGTATGTGAATCTATAACAGTAATAATCTTCAAACAGGTACTTATGAGTTAGTAAAAGTTGTTGGAATTAAGCGAAATAAAACATCTTACTGATATGTTGGAGTTGTTCTAGAGCAAAGGTTACCAAAGTGTGCTCTACGGAGCCCTTGGGGCTCTGCCTATATATTTTAAGAGTTGAGTAGCATTCCAGGAAAATAAACAAAACATAAAAGAAATCAACATATTGCAAGAAATTTTTTTTTGAAAATACATAGCAATTCTTGTGTCCAAAATAAATACAATTATGATTGGTTTGAAAAATAATGTATATTGTTAAATCATATAAAAATTTGCATTATACAAGTATCCATTTTCTATATAAAAAATTTTGGTTTTAAGTACTAATAATTTATGTTTCCACATTTAATGCACTTTAAAAATTCAATTCAAAATAAGCCACAGTTTATACTGAAAATCCCAAAAGAATATTTTTTATTTTAAAAATGGATGTCATTAACCTCTTAACAGTATTGCTCGGATGTCCCTCGGGTAAGAATAATTTATTTTTTTCATTACTAAAAGTTTCAGAAACCACAAATTTTAACTATAATTTTTCATAAGTAGTGTAGGACCTCCTTTAAAAGAAATTTGTTCTGAACAGTATGCAAAATTTTGGTTGCTATCAGGAAGATTAGGAGATGAGACAGCGTGTTGTTAATCACAGAGCACGAAAACACTTCTTGTTGTCATTTTTTATGGAAACTTCTAGGACAGATGTGTCAGTAAATAATATAGGGATTCATTTCAGTTATTTCAACAAAATGTTTATTCATTGTGGAAAATGTTACTATGAGACTGATTAAATATTGTTTATGGATAAATTTTATACAATCTACAATACTGTAAAAATTAGAATATAACAATTATAACTATTGATTAAAAAAAGTCAGCTTTTAGCTAAATGTTTTAAATTGTCTTTTGGCTAAGCAAAAATCAAGCAGCATCTACTCTGAAAAGGTAATACACAAATATTTTTTTCCAACTGCAGCTTAAATCTACATTTCACAACCTAAATATATTATTTTTAAATTTATAGCACTATAACAACGAAAAAAATAATCACATATTTTGAAGGCACCCAAAATTATTATTTCACACGAATCATATAATAGCTGTTAATCTGTACATTAGTTGAGCATAAAATTAAAGTATTCTGTTAATACATGACTGTTTCTATAAATACACAGTGAGCAAAAAAAGTATTTGCACGCAGACAATTTTTCGCATAAGTAACCATAGAAAGCAAATTTGATACTATTTTCTTTATTATGCATTTATTTAAATGAGAAGAAAATAAAAATAACTACTCATTTTCCTTAAACAGTAATATTACACATTTTAAAAAATAAATTAATATTTTCTCATGCCTAAAAAGTATATTTGCACAATGAAGAAATGACTGTTTAAAAAGACATTAAATATGAACATAATGCAAATGTTTAGATATCAGTCTTTGCAGTACATTAGCCCCGCACTTTAAAGTCACGTAATATATTAACTGGAGCAGGGATTCTGGGGAGTTTTTGTTCTAATGGCGCCGAAAACGTATAAATTGTCTGTTGCTACCCGTGAGAAGATTATATTTCTTAATAATTCTGGATTAAGTTACCGAGGAATAAGTAAAAAATTAAATATAAACTTTTGTAGTGTTCATTATGTAATTAAGAAGAAAAAAAGAAACTGGTTTGACAATAACTAAGCTGTGAATTGGGCGTCCAAGAAAGCTAAATACCAGGCAAAGGAAAGCCATCATAAAAGAATCTTCAAAAAACCCTTTTCTAAGTGATCGAGGAATTGGCTGTTGATGTCACTTCAACATCGGGAACAATAATTACACCACAATCTCAAAAATTTTCTTCATGATGCAAATATTCGAGGAAGAGCCCCACAAAAAAAAACCATTTGTTAGTGGAGCAAATAGGGTGAAAAGACTTGAATTTGCAAAAGCTTATGTCAGCAAACCACTAGAGTTTTGGAAAACTGTTATTTTTTCCGATGAAAGCAAGTTCAATATTTTTGGCTCAGATGATAAGAAAACTGTATGGTGAAAGCCAAATACTTCTCTTCAAATTAAAAACTTCAAACCAACTATAAAACATGGTGGTGGTCATGGAATGATTTGGGGATGCATGTCTTTTTGCGAAGTTGGCAAAATGACCTTTATTGAAGGCAATATGAATGCTAAACAATGTATTAATGTATTGCGAGATCATTTATCTAATAGTGCCCTGAAATTAGAAATTCCTAATTCATATTATTTCCAACAGGATAACGATCTGAAACACACAGCATATATTATGAGGTTATGGTTGCTTTATATTGTAAAAAATCAAATGAAAGCACAACCACAATCACATCCTCAATCAGATTGAAAATTTGTGGCATATTTTGGATGTGAAAATAAGGAAAAAGAAAATTTCTTTCAAATCAGAACTTAAGCAAGCTTTTAGGGAAGAATGGCTACAAATCAGCAGTGAAACATGTCACAAATTAATAGAATCAATGCCCAGACGATTACAAGCTGTAATTGAAGCAAAGGGCATGCATACTAAATATTAACATTGTTTTTAACTTATAAATAATTCCTCTAGTTCAATTTTTATTGCTAATGTGCAATTTTTTTTTCTTTTTTTGCAGTACAAATGCTACTTTTTTATGTTTTCATATTTTAAATATAATTATTAAGTTAGATATTAAATATGTTTATTTGTTTTGTAAAAGTGTTGGTATTTTTAATTCTTAGTTGCTTTTTATTTATACATGTGCTACAACAAATTTACCTGGTGTGCAAATACTTTTTTTGCTCACTGTATATTTTTTTTAAACAGAAATAACAACAGCAAAGGATTTTACCTTCGTCTAATCAGTACTTATGTTAGGTTTTCTAATGTTCACAATTAATTAAAACATCTGTTATTTCTTCCTTCACATTAGGCCAAAATATTATCTGATATCTGTAAATATACATTTATTGCTTCATTTAAGAAATTTTAAAAACCCCACTGTAGAATAATCCATTGACTATCGTATGATTCTTTTGTTTGTTTGGAGGGGGGGATTTTTGAGACTTATAGCGGCTGAGCTGTTGTCTCGAATGTTTGTTTGTTTGTTTGGAGGGGGGGATTTTTGAGACTTATAGCGGCTGAGCTGTTGTCTCGAATGATCCAAAGTCAGAAAACACATCAACAAACAAGATCGAGAGAGAGATTAGAAGCGATCAATACTATGTAGGAATTTGAGAGTTGATATCCGAAAAGATTCAGAATTGCAAAATTCCTTAGAGAACTCAATGAAAGAGCGAAAACAAGCTGTGCTCAGCGTGGCAGGATCCCAACACAGATTACGATGCAATTGATATTTTCGACAGGAAAAAAGAATATGCTCTAGGGAGTCAGAAACATGGCACCTGCTACATCTGTCTTCATTCGTCAGACCGAAACGAGAAAGAATGGCAGGGGTGATCAACATCTTGGTTAAAAGACGCGAGATGATGACATCATCTCTACGATTCGACGCCCAAGTGTACGTCTGCTTGACCAGAGGGATATTGCCATGAGAACTAATATATTTGCTCGACCTGTACTGTTGATTGAGAGTAGTATAGATTTCATTCTTTCTATACTGGATGAGGTCCTCAGGTGAAATCCAATTCAGCAAAACGTCAGTGTCACTTACGCCTTTAGCGAGACTATCTGCTTTTTCGTTGAGGTGAATTCCACGATGACCTGGTACCCAGCAGACCCAGAAACTCGGAGAATGCGAAGCAATCCTTTGAATCTTGTTAGACAGCCACAAAATGACTCTAGGAGATTTGAGAGAAACAGATTGAAGGGCGGTGAGTACCGATAGGCTGTCAGTAAGTAGAAGAATGGGGCGCCCCAAGGAGACCAGTTCGTCTAAAGCCGTACCCATGGCCAAGGCCTCAGCAGTAAAGATGGAGTTAATAGTGGGAATTCTGTAGTAGAACTGAGAGGTATCCGAGCACCCAGCGATGGAAGTAATAGCTGAGACTTTGGACGCATCGGTGGCAATGACCTGCCAGCTGCTGGAGAAATTTTGCATGAAGTCCTGAAAGAGCGGGACGATGACGCTGCCATCAAGTTCCTTATTCTGGAAAGGAAGGTCTTCTAAGTGGAGTTGCACAACTTCCTGCCTGCTCGGGAGAGGCATCTGGAAGGGAATCAAATGTTCAAGGCTACCGCCAATCTCTTCTAATATGGAAGCAATGCCGGGGATGCTGTCCACCAAGCAAAACATGTTGCCCTCTTGAAAATCCCAGAAGGGAGACTTGCTGCCTAAAGAGCAATGCTTAATCCAGAAGCCAAACGCCAACGAGTTGATTCTATCAGCCAGCAGGGGGGAGCCAGCGTGCTGTCGAAGAATAATATTTGGTACCCATTTCGGGAGGCCGAGAGTCGTCCTGAGGGCAGTAGTCTGCAACACTTCAAGCTTCTTTAAAATGGATTCACAAGCCGATAACAGAGTGGCCGCGCCATATTCTATAATACTCCGGATGGAGGAGTTGGCCAGCGTGAGAAGATGATAGGATCGGGCTCCATAACGAGTATTGCAGAGGGCCTTGAGGATATTGATTCGGTTAAAAACTTTCTTCCGGATGTACTCTGAGTGTTTGCGAAAACCCCCGTGCCTTGTAATATAAAAACCTAGAAACTTTAATTCGTCGCACCACTCAATCAGACCTCCATTGATGCTAAAATCGAAGCCACAGTCTCCACGTCTTCTAGAGAGGTTGATGGCGTGACATTTATCTGGGCGTATGGACATCTTCCAATATCGGCACCATTGAGCTATTAAACGAAGGGCTTCTTGGAGTTTAGTTTGGCATAAGAGTAATGAGGTGTCAGCACAATAAATGAAGATGTCATCAGCGTACAGCAAGTACTTGACTCCAAGACCATCCAAAACTTCAAAGAAGTCGTGCATGAAAATGGAGAACAAGATAGGACTTAGAACCGCCCCCTGGGGCACCCCTCTTCCAAGGTTGCGATTTGAAGAAAAAATTCCTCTCCAAAACACCTTGATGCTTCTATTCTGCAGGAAACGGTGAAGCCAGCGAAGGATCAACCCTGTAATGCCAATTTGTGCGCACTTCAAGATGAGGCCGTCCACATAAACAGAGTCGTATGCAGCCTGCACGTCTAAAGATATCCCCAAAATGAATTTCTTATCCTTCTTTGCACGAACGGTGTCAAGATGTAGCATCTGCAGAGCGGTCTGGCTATCCCGGAATGGCTGGAAGCCAAGGTGCCTATGATGGAGGATGTTGTTTTGGAGTAAGTAGTTACTAATGCGATTTGCAATCATGCGTTCACAAATCTTGCACATCACGGAGGTCAAAGCGATCGGGCGATATGAGGCAACATCTTTTTTAGATTTCCCAGGCTTCAAAATAGGGATGATGACAGCAGATGTCCAATTTAGAGGAATTTCTCCGGAGCGCCAGATTTCATTATAAATTTGAAGTAGGTGCATCATAGACTGCTCATTCAGACCCTTAAAAAAGGCAGCACTAATCTTATCTTCACCAGGGGATGAGGATTTGGTGCGGCGGATAGCTTCCTTTAATTCGATGATCTCGAAGGGACGATTTAATTGGGTACATTCCTCTCCACCATAATCCAACGGAATCGGCTCATGAACTGCGTCTTCGCTATAGTGATCAGCCAAGATTTCAGCCTGAGAAACAGCATCGGAGATCAGAGTCCCATCCTGGGTGAGGCAAAAATGGGCATCAGGGGGAGAACAAGAGCGATTTTTTATCTTCTTAAAAACTTTGTATAAGATGCGAGGGTCATGTGCGTTCTTGCAGGCCGAATCCCAAAAATGAAGCTTGGCATCCTTGATGACTTGCCGGAGTTTCGCAGCCACCTTCTTATATCTCATCCAGTAGTCCATGGACACGAGTTGACGAGCTTTCCGCAGCAAAAAATTCTTTTGTTTGTAAAGGTTGTTGCACCTGGCTGACCACCAGGCAGGAGTACCTTTAGAATGCGGAGTATTAGATATCTTATGCTTTCGCATGAGGTTCTGTACTAAATTATTGAAGGAAGTGTAGTCAGCACTTGGCTGGGAGGCGAGAGTAGTATTAGCTTCTTGACAGATTCGGTGCCATCTAAAACGAGAAAACTGAGGATTAACAGGAGGCGAAAGAGTTACAGTGATGGAGACGGGAAGATGATCACTGTCGAATGGATCATCTACAACGTGGATAGAAGAGCAGGCTAAAAGGTCAGCAGAGCATAACGACAAGTCCAGGAGGGAGCAACCTCCCCCGGGAGAAATATGGGTTGGCGACGTAGTATTTAGAAGGCAGAAAGAACTATCTGCCAGCCAATTGACAAAATCTTCACTGCCACTAGAGCGATAAGGAGCACCCCAAAGAGGGTGGTGCAAGTTAAAGTCCCCCAAGATGAAGGAGGGACCCGTAATAGCTTGACACACCTTGACCAAATCATTAGTTACCCTGCCAGAGTTAGAGTAAATGTTAATAAGGTTAATGGATGAGCTGCCTTGAAGAATACACACACCCATGATTTCATTAGTGAAATTGAGAGAAGTGAAGTCGAGAAGGAAAGAGGACAATGTTGAATTAACAGCAATAATTAAGCCACCACCTGGGCGGTCAGTTCTGTCAAAACGGTAAACTATTTTACCAGGGATGTTAAAAGTCTTGTCAGAAGTAAGGTAAGTCTCTTGGAGGACCAACACGTCAGCGGTGGTGAAAGGGGAGCAATTTAGCCAGGCTGTTTTATTACTGATAGACCTGCAATTCCAATGGAGCAAATTTAGACCCATGGGGAAAAAACACAAAAAAAGATAAACACAGCTAAAAATATACTGTGAAAATAAGCCCAACCCAGGTGAAATACAGTTCGTATCCACCCATAAAAAAGAATGAAAAAGAATAAAAACCTTGTAAAACCAGGAAAGTTTCATCACCTGGAACTTCCACCCTGATTCGGGCGTTTCCTTTCGGGCGAGCTGTCGCTTAACTTGGCTAAGACATTCATGATCATGGTGGATAAGGTGGAAATAGCCTCGATGATTTTTTCTGTTTGCTGATTGGACTGATTTAGTATGATTTTAAGCATGGCGTTAGTTCGATTTTCAAATATTTTTTGAATTTGATCTAAGTCTGTATTTTGTGAGCTTGCTGCTCTGGCATACGAAGTTGGTTCAGTTTTTTGCTTGAATTGACGTCTCGCGTCAATGAATGAAAGGAAATTTCTACATTTAAACTTAAGCAGTTCAACCTCCTTGAGGCGATGGGAGCACTGACGATAGTCCGCGCGATGTTCTTGGCCGCAATTGCAGCATTTCATGGGCTCTTGACATTGCCCCGTATGCTGAAAACCGCATGTTACACATAGTTGATCGGTAGGACATTTCGTAGTAGCGTGGTTAAACTTAAAGCACTTTGTGCATTGTCTTGGCCGGTCAACGAATTGATTTATTTTCCTTATAGTCATCCACATTTTAATTTCAGGGGGGAGAGTAGTTCCCAAAATCGTAACAAGTACGGGAGAGACTAAGTTTTTGCTATCTTTGCGAATGAATCTTCGTAGTTCAAAAACATGAACGTTATTTGAGTCCATTATTTCTTGTCCAATCTCTGAAAGTGGAATGTCAACGGGGACATTGAATAGTAAGAAACGATTGGTTATATTTTCAAAAATAATTCTGGAGGAAACGGCAGCTCCCAAAAAGGATGACACCTGACAGATATCGATAGCACAAGACACATCTTTAGTGCTGAAAATAATACTGCCAGTCCGGGTGTATCGAACGTTATCGATATTCTTGAAGTGTTCAATTTTGGACCTGATTTCAGTTTGAACAGCACGGGGATCTCGCTTAGGAACAGCATTAGTCGAATTACTAGATAAGAAAATATTAAACTTGTTTCCGCCATTTTTTGCTGCCATTTGCAGCAGAAAATCATTCGGTGCTAATAATCGAGCCACATTGTGATTATTTTTATCAAATTCCAAAATGCTATCTTGGGAGTCTAGCATTTCAACATTTACAGGCGTTGCATCTGCAATATTATCTTGAACAACCTTTACTATAGTATGCGACATGATAGAAAGCAGGCTGACAACTCAGCTTTAGGTATCCAATGTCAAAGTCAAAATATAAACAAAACACGAACAAGTCGAAAATTTACTACAAAGAAAAGAAAAAATCGCTTACCTCAATGCGAAAAGACAAAACGAATTAAGAAAATAGAAAACAAACCACCAGAAACCTTGAAAAAAACAACACTTCAGCCACTGACTCAAAAAAACCGCCCCTCACACGTCGACCTCTGATAATCTAAACAAATCTTAAAAATTTCTTCAACAGCTTTCCCGTGCATCGTATGATTCTTTAACAATTCTAATAAATTCTCTCTGTTTACAAATAAACAAGTCGATGAACATAGGATTTATCGTTCTGACGTCATTGACCAATGAAAAGCCTACATTTTTGCTGCGGTGATTCCAACTGTGACGTTGACAAGATAGGTAACTACTCTTTTATTAAAGTACTCTATAGAGGACGCTAGAGTAATGCACATTTACAAAATTCAACCAACGATCAACCAACCAGCCAAAAAAAAACGGCTCCTTTCGCTTTCTCTTCATACCTTCCTTCGGAGATTCGTTTGTGATTCTGACGTAAGCAGACGTACTTTTTCGCTGTATTGAATAAGGGCGTATTGCCAACACTTTTGCTGCACAGGCAGCAGTATTTGATGGGTTCCGGAAGATCTTTTCCCAGAAGCTAAAGCACTTGGAGCCTCTCGGTTTGCTGGTGAAATCCAAGCTTCCGATCTTGATAACAGAAGAAAAATGTGCTACTGGAGTACTACCGTGCCGCCGAAGAGTACGACAACCTTGAAGTCGAAATCATTGATAAGCGACTGTCTAAAGCTACTACTTCAGCTGCCACAACCCAGCTAGAGCTGCTGAAAGCCACCACGCTGGATAAGATACAAGCATTGGAAACAGAGGTCGACTCGAGCCTTAGGGTGAGTGGTCTATCTCTATTACATGATTTTTCTGTTGAGCAGGTATCACGCGCCCCTCCTAGTGAGGAAAATTCGATGTTGGTCGATGACCAACCCGTCGGTGCACTGCACCCCTCCAACAAAAGGAGGCATGATAATAGCGAAATCGACGACTGGCAGACAGTCGAATCTAAAAAGAAAAACAACAATTCTTCTAAATTAGCTAGCCAATTAACTAATCAACCAAAAAAAGAGAGAATTCCCCCATTTTTTATAGAACCAATTAAACATTGGAACAACCTTCTAATTTTGCTAAAAAAAAGTTCTCTATCGATCCGCTCAGTTATGAGCAAAAACTACATCAGGGTGTCAGTTGACATAGAAATGTCCAAAGGACTTTAGATGGGGAAAGGATCCACTATCGTAGTTACCTCCTCGAAAATCAGAAAATTTTTAAATTTGTTCTCCGTAAGTTGCCAGCAAATGCTGACATTAAACTTATTTAAAAAGCCCTAGAAATAACTGAACTCAATAACTTAAATATTACCCAGATGTACAGAGGTAATACCAAAAACCGCGTTCCCCTCCCACTATTTTTAATTTAAGTGCCGAGGCAAAAACAAAACATAGATGCAATTTTTCAAATAACTGAAATCTTGGGATTGCAGGTGAAGTTCGAGAAGTATCGTGGTAGGAAGGGCCCTATACAATGTCACAATTGTCAGGGGTACTTTCATTCCGCAGCCGTCTGCCACCTACCTCCGGCATGTGTCAAATGTGCTCAAGAGCATAAGTCAAGCACATGCCCAAAAACCTACGAAGAACCTTGCAAGTGTCGTGTGTTCACTGTGGAGGATCCCACCCTGCGAACTAACTACCGGCTTTGCCCTAAATTCCCAGGAAATCCATTTAATAAATTCTCAAAAAATCAAAAACTTGTCAACCAAAAAGTTGTACATCAAATTAGTAAAAAACCTATTCTAAATAGCGCAGCATCCTTTCCCCACAAAAATGTGGATAAAGCAGTCTCATTCGCAAGTGCTGCAGCTAGCGCAGTTGCTAAAACCCCTGCTGCCACCTCTGTGGCAAACCAAATTAAATTGGCCCCTCAAAAAAGTGCACTTTCGGACGCCGATTTCCGCAGCCAAATTCTAAAATTTGAAAGTACATTTGGCAAACAGGTTGTCTTGGCAACCTTTCAAAAAAGTCTACCTGCCCTCCGTACTGCACTTACGGACATAGACAGAATTTTTATTATTTATAATAACCTACCCAGTCTTCCTGTGTAGATTATTCTGTCTTTTTTCTTTTCTTTTCCGATCCCCCTTTCTCCGGCACATTCCCAGCTTCAAGGTTGAGGTTTTTAACTGTTGTTTTATGGAATGCCAGCGGGCTTCGATCGAAAGCCAATGAGTTTAAAGATTTTGTTTATAACAGTGACTTAGACATCATTTTAGTTTCTGAGACTCATTTCACCCAGGGTAACTGTACGAGGGTTGCCAATTACGAGTTATTCCATGTAGACAGACCTCCTAATGGCACCCTCCCCTCCGGTGGCACAGCGGTGTACGTTAAATCAGGGCTCAATGCTTCTCTCGCTAAAATCCCCCATTTCGACTGCATTGAAGCCACTCCAATTGTTCTAGATTTTCCCCTCATACCCCATTTACTGATTGCAGACGTCTACAATTCCCCTTCTAGAAGCCAACGTCTGCTTGACAAAGATCTTTCTAACCTCACTCGCCCTTTTTCAAATTTTATCATTGAGGGTGATTTTAATGCTCATCATTTCTCTTGGGGCTCTAGACGCTCTAATACTTCAGATATGAAAATTCGCAAGTGGATAGATCAAAATCATGCGCAAATTTTAGCGCCTACTGAGTCTACTCGCCACAATCCCCATTCTATAATAGATTTTGCTATCACCCGCAATTTTCCTTTCCCGCACACTATTCAAGCAGTGAATGATTTGTCGTCTGATCATTTACCTGTTGTGCTCACTTTCGACGTGGGGAATTATCATCTTGACATCCCGCAAGCCTTTTCGGTTAATTGGGACAACTTTGCTCATATTCTCTCGAATACTGAGCCGCCCTCCACTGAGATGCACTCTGCCGACTATGTAATACTCTGTTCACACCACAAACATAAGGGGCGTGTTCAGCGAACTTACCAAAGTGACCAATGTAACCGGTAACTTACCGGAATGGTAAGTAACCGGTAGCTAACCAATTGACTGATTCTCTGTACGCACTGGTTAGTTATGTCATGTAGCGCCATCTATATTCCATTTTGACATCGAACAACAGAAAATGAAACCGAATCTACCGCCTGTTGATTTGAAGTTGCCATTTATTTTTAACTAAATAACATGTAACCGATCACGTGACTCAACTAACCAAGATTTTTCCCCGGTTAGTTCGGTCACTCACCAGTCACATCGGTCACTTGTGCTGAACGACGTTGGTTGCTTACCGGTTACAGCACTGAACGCATTGGTAACTAACCAATCTTACCGGTTACTTACCGATGACATTGCTGAACACGCCCAAAATATCTTAAGATCGCCGTGTTTGAAGTGGACCCTCCCGGAATTGGATGCCTGTTCACATTGAACAACTTATCTAACAAGGAAGGTCTCCATTGGGGGCATACTCAGAATTTTTTGAAAAAAATACGAATTAAACTACTCATGTAGGTAATAAAGGATCAGTGAAAATTAGCGGCGGAATTACATTATTAGATATGTAAAAAAATAAAATAGTTTGGAATAATTGGCGTGAAAAGCTGAAACCGACGCGGGATTTGGCGAGCAGTGCATTTCCTCGCCAAAAGCCGACGATTTTAACGAATCTGAAAATTGATTTTAATTGACTTCACCGTTAAAAATCTGCAGCATTTACTGCAACGTCACTCAACTACTTTTATAGAAAGTCTCTCTTCTGACCAATGAAAATGCTCCATAGCACGGTGAATTGACCGTGTCATACACTGTTAAAAATCTGCTGCATTTTGTTGCAACGCACTCCACCGCTTGTATATAATATCTCTATTCCAACCAATGAGAAAGCTCCATTTCACTGTCAAGTAACCGTTTTCTATACAAGCAAGGAAGTGCGTTGCAACAAAATGCAGCAGATTTTTAACAGTGTATTTTTCAATTTGGAACAATTTTAATCAATTTAAATTGTGTTTTAAATGATAAAATATATTAATTTCATTTTGTTATAAGTAAATATAAACGTATATGACAAAATTACACTTAAAGTAAAGTAAAAATGCAAAACTAAAATTACTTAAACTAAACTTATTTAAATAAATTGAACATAGAAAGTTTTTTTCTTTAAAAAGTATTCGAAGCGTAAAAGCGTATTTTTCAAAATTTCGTTTTTTCGCCAACCGGAGATAAATCGCCAAATAAACGAAATTTTTATTATTTTTTTACGGACGTTATAAGGAGGTTCCGCCGAAATTTTTTTTATAAACATATATAACTATATTAGAAGAACATTCTGTAATTTTTTCAGATTTTTCTGAGTATGCCCGTATGGAGACCTTCCTTGTAAGATATCTCAGCGAATGTCACTGTATCTCTGAACTGAACAAATGTCACGTATGAGCATGCGCTTGAAATAAAGACGGCCACAACAGCCAATCAGTAAAAGCGAAGCTTTATAGCTAATGAGAGGGAGTGGTTGTTCCTGTATCCAGTGGCGGATCCAAGGAGGGTCATGGGGGTCATGACCCCCCCCTGGATCTCTTCAAAGGGGGATGTACAGTGTAAGTAAAAAGTGCTAAAACAGGAACGCAAAATTTTTTGGGTGTGATCGACGAAATTTGAAAATTTTCCACGAATGGTCTGCGAAATTTGCGATTTTCTTCACTTGATTAGCAAAATTCACGATTTTTTCGCCCTCGATCGGTGAAATTCGCGATTTTTGCGAAGCCGATCCACGAAATTCACAATTTTTCCATGCCTAATCGACGAAATTCACGATTTTTTGGGTGTGATCGACGAAATTTGAAATTTTTCCACGAATGGTCTGCGAAATTTGCGATTTTTCTTCACTTGATTGACAAAATTCACGATTTTTTTTTGCCCAATCCACGAAACTAGCACATTTTCCCGTTCTTGTTCGATGAAATTTCTTCAATCGCTCAAAGATTTTTTTAAATTTTTCCGCGCATCATCGACAAAATTAGCGATTTTTTCGTCCCGAATCGACAAAGTTCGAGAGTTTTTTTGTACTCGATCGCCCGAATCCGTGCTTTTTACGAAGCCGATCGACCATATTCGCGATAATTTCTTTCCCGATCGATGGAATTGTCAATTTTTGTTCGCCATATCAATGTAATTCTCGATTTTTTTCATTCCCGATGGACTGTATTTGCGCTTTTTACGAAACTGATCGACCATATTTGCGACTTTTTCGTTCCCGATTGACAAAATTCGCAATTTTTCCGTGCCCTACCAAAAGCGATTTTGTTGTTCCTGATCGAATAAATTCGGGCTTTTTACGAAAGTCATCGACCATATTCGAGATTTTTCCGTGCCCAATCGACGAGATTCGCGCCTTTATCCGTTCTTGGTCCCTGAAATACCGCACCGAACAATAAAATTCGCGATTCTTAACTGACTTATGAAATCCCTTTTTTTCCCCGCCGTAAATTGATGAAATCTGTAATTTTTTTCTCGCGATAAACTGATAAAACTCGCTATTGTTCTGCAACTGCTTAAAAAAATTTTCGATTTTTCCTTGCCCTATCAACGAAATTAGCGATTTTTTTGTACCGATTCGACAAAATTCGCGAGTTTTTCGTACCCAATCGCCCGTATCGCTCTTTTTACGAAAACAATCGACTACATTCGCGATAATTTCTTTCCCGATTTACGAAATCGGCAACTTTTGCGTTCCATATCAACTCGAAATTCGCGATTTTTTATTCCCAATCAACAAAATTTGCGATTTTTCCGTTCCCGATCGAATAAATTCGCGCTTTTTACTAAGCCGATCGACAAAATTGGAATTTTTTCTGCCTTAAAGAAATTTGCGATTTTTTTCGTTCCAGATCGACAAAATTCGCGATTTTTCTGAGACATACAGACAAAATTCGATATTTTTCGAAGGCCGATAGACAAAACTCGCGATTTTCCAATGTACAGTTGACGATATTCGATTTTTTCGCGCTCGGTCAACGAAATTCGCGTTTTTTTCGCGCGGTAAACAGACAAAACAGGCGACTTTTCTGCAACCTATGAACAAAATTTGCAATTTTTTCAAGTATTATAAAAAAATTTAGACTTTTTTCCTTTGCCCGATAAACGAAATCTGAGGTTTTTTGCTTCCGATCGACCAAATCCGTGATTTTTCCGTGCATAATCGACAAAATTCGCGATTTTTTCATGCCCGATCGGCGAAATTTGCTATTTTTTTTATCGTAATTCCATTTTCACAAGATTTACTGTATTTTAAAATTGCTTCATTAAATCATCTGTCAAAAGTTGTGACCCCCCCTGGAGGTTGGACTGGATTCGCCCTTGCCTGTATCTAGCCCGAGAGAGTCGAAACTCTCTGAGAGAGTTCGGCCGCCACACACTAGTGAAACATTGATCGAAAAAAACGTGAGACATGCGACAATTTCACCCTGGTAACAAAGAAAAAACCGGTTTGACTGCGTCATGTCGCACGATTTTTGACGCATGTTTCACTAGTCTGTGGCGGGCCTTCCACGCTTGAGATATCTTAACTATCCATAGTGTGAACAGGGTATAACGACTTTAATTCAAGCTTTTGGTGAAACTCTCGAAAATGCGTTTAAAGAAGTCGCCAAACCGCGACAGAGAGTGGTCGACAGATTTCGACTACCTGAGCACATCAGGAACTTGAAAAGAGATAGAAATCGTTTAAGGCGAGACCTGCAGACATTCAGGGACCCCCTTTTAAAGCTCCAAATTAATCGTCTGAATCACAAAATTAGTGCTGCAATCAAGGAGTTTAGTATCTCACGTTGGAACACCTACGTTGAGTCCTTATCAACTTCTGACAACACAATTTGGTCGGCAACGGCCCGTATGCGTAGGACACGAACACACATTCCGGTCCTGCTAGGCCCTAACGGAATGGCCTATAAAAACTCTGACATGGCTGAGCTCATTGCTGACAGTCTTAAAAATCAGCTTATACTTAATCGAGATGTAGTCAATTCTAGGATGACTGACATTGTCAATTCCAAAGGTGGAGAGTTCCTGCATACAACTCACAATAACACTATCACTCCTACAACTCCATCAGAAGTTGTAACATTGGGAATCTCAAAAAGAATAAATCTCCCGGCCTCGATTGCATCTCTACTAATATGCTAATATGTTTACCTATAAATTTTATCTTTTTCTTAACTTTTCCAATAAATACTATGCTAAATTTAAGCTTATTTCCAGATTGTTGGAAAAAAGCCCTGGTGGTACCAATAGGGAAGTTGCAATCAGCTGATAAACCATTGTATTCAAGTGGAGGTCAGCGTGACGTCAATTGCAACTGCCCAATTCCCAAACCTGGTCAGGACCGCTATGTACCTTCTAATTTTAGACCCATTTCTCTTTCATCTTGTATCTCTAAAGTCTATGAATACGTACTTTCAAACCGTCTGAAAGAGTTCGTTACTGCTAATTCGATTATTATGCCTGAACAGTTTGGGTTTGCAGCAAAAAGGTCAACTTTATAACAGTGTAGTGTCAGCAATTGACGTACAACAGCTGTGATCAAAAATCCTCAATTAAACTGACAGTTTGCCGGTTTATGTATTTTAAAAGTCTTTGAGATTAACTAGCTAGATTGCGAAAAAAATTCCAAATTCACTTCATCATTTGATGATTGAGGCCAGATACAAGTGCAATGTTACGTGAAAGTTCGAATAGTATAGTCGTATAGTATAATCGAATATTGCTCTAAAAATAATAATCGAAAAATAAAAATTTCTTTCTGGGATCAACTTCACGGGGAATTTCGAAATAGAGGAAAGAGTGGCTGTAGTGTTTACATTTTATGTTGAATGGGTTGTGGGTAGGTTTAATACAAGATTTAGTATGTGGAAATTAAAGAATTTGCCATCTAAAGTATTACTTAGAGCAAATATAGCGGTATGTAAAGATACATTATTTTAAGTTATATATGGTTAAAACGTGGTGCTTCTTGGTTTCGGTTTTCGTTTCTTTTTTTGTAAATAATTACCTTGAAGATCTTGAAAAATGCCCGTGTATTTATTTCACATTATTGATCTCGAGAAACTACCTTTCATTTCTTTTAATTATAAATACATGTAAGAATCTGCTCACTCTGAATGGCTTTAGGAAAAGGTAATACTATTTTTATTTTTCTTTAGAGGTGCTGTGCATGTTTTGGAATGTCGTTTTTTTTTAACAAAGCATCGGCTGACTAAAACATTTGAGATTACTCTAACAGTTTTTGTTGAATATGCTATCTATCTTTTGTCATGACATAAAATTAAACTTTTATACATATTTGTAATACTACTTTGCATACTTTAAGCATTGAATGCTGGATTTCCTAAAACTTTGTATACTTATTCGAATTAAACAGTAACAATTAGAATGTATAATTCAAATATTTATGTATTTTTATCTCACCAGGGAAAAGGTTGATAATTTTTAGTAAAATTTTCCTTGTATATTGCAAGATAGTTTAGGTATTTTGTGTCATATTCCAATACACTTTTTATCTTACCAAGAAAATTCCTGAAAACTTTACGGTATCATTACATTTGTTAGAGCCTTTCTGTATCAGCTAATATAAAGCACCATAAGTAAATAAAATTTGCATTTAGTTTTTTTTTCATCCAACTCATCTATTAAAACACTCATCATTTTACTAATGACCCCCCCCCCCCTCCACAAAAAAATGGCAATAAGAAAAACTTTTTGAGGGCAGAGATTAATACTAATATTTTCAAAGATAGCATTTGGGTAATTTCATGTCAATTCAACCAGACCTTGTAACCTGACTAACAGCGATTTGAGTAAAACTTTGTGTATATACTAGCCTTACTTTGATATTAACAAATAAAAAAAATTCTTTCCTAGACTTCATAATTTGTGAGGTATGGGGGGAGAGGGGAGGTCGGATTTTTGTATTTTTCTCTAATCATGCATTTCTGAGTCTGTATTTATAGACTGTGGTTCCATCTATTAAAATTTGTTTCTGTGGATCTAAAATCCAAATGTATATTAAAATATCAATTTAAGTAAATGAAAAGATGCAGATTCTAATAAAAAATATGTAAAAAATCTTCACTAATAAAAGAACAAAACACTCTGTCTGTGTGCTTGTGTGTGTCTGCGATGGCTAGCAAAATCTGTGGCACGTATGAGGCTCAAAATCTTTCTAGATCAGCGCCAAAACTAGCGTTTTTTGTGCCCAGGACAAACATGGATTTTGGTGTCCCACACCCCCAACATATATGCATTCTTTATATCAAACACACCAAACAAAATATTAATTTGGCGCCCCCTTCTGGTGGTGCCCGGGGCACGTGCCCCCTCTGCTCCAGATGTACCTCATATTTAGAATTTCAAAATTCTAATAATTAACTGAGTAATTAATTAAAATCCAGAACTCTCTCATAAAAAAAAATTATGTTTCTCCCAGTTTTTCCCTTCGTTTGCTTGCAGTTGGTTGGTTGTATAAAACTTTCAAAATTTTATACAGGAAATTGCGAATTTCGTCAAAGTATTTCTTGAAAAGATGCGAATTTTTCACATGGGACTGTGGAATAAATATGAAATTTTGTCTAAAGATAGTGTAAGAAAACTGAGTATTTTGTCAAAGTGTCACAAAAAAAGTGCAAATTTAGTTAAAAGATCGCGGGAAAGCACAAAATTAGTTCAAAAGATCATGTAAAAAACCCTAATTTCATCTAAGGGTTGCATAAAAAATGCAAATTTCGTAAGAGGTTCATGTAAAAGCAAGAATTTAATCAAAAAATAGCAAAAAACGTTTAAAATTTGTCAAAAAATCATGAAAAACGAACAAATTTCTTCAATAGATTATGAAAACAATGCAAATTTTGCAAAGAGGTCAAGAAAACATGTAAATTATGGCAAGAGATCGCAAAAAATCGCAAGAGATCGCACATTTTGCAAAGAGATCGCAAGAAATGCACAAATTTGGCAAGGGATCATGAAAAATACACAAATTTTGCCAAGAGATCACAGAAAATGAACACATTTTGCAAAGAGATCACAAAAAAGTGCAAATTTTGCCAAGAGATCACGAAAGATATGCAAATTTTGTCAAGAGATAGCTAAAACTGCTCAAATTTCATGAAGATATTGCAAAAACTCTCAAATTTTGTCAAGAGATCGCTAAAACTGCTCAAATTTCATGAAGATATTGCAAAAAAACTCAAATTTCATCAAGAAAACACAAAAAACACACCAATTTCATCAAGAAATCATGAAAAACGTTAAGATTTCCTCAAAAGATCACAGAAAATGCACATATTTTGGCAAAGGATTGCAGAAAAGGCAGAAGAACTAACTTTTGAAATTTTGGGTGTCCCCCCGAACTCTGGTTACTGATAACTTTTATTGAAACTTGGCACCTTCGTATTCAGGTCAAAATAATAATACAGTAGACTCCCATAAATACACAACACTAAAATCTGCACATAATTTATGGATGTAAACAATGAAACATTCAGTTCAGATATAGGGACAAAATTTAACTTTTTTTTTTAGTTTTATATCAATTCCATACATATTTTCATTTGTAATTTTTCTTCATATTGCTGAATTCATGTTTTTCATGTAAGAAGAATAAATTTATTTCTGAAAAAATTCAAGATATTGCTCATATCACTGGTAATCACAGTTCAAAACAAATTTCTTACCAAATATATTTATGTATTAATGAATCTTTTTTTGTTATCAAATCTGTCTAAACCTGAAATAAAACTTCCTTATTTTATGATTTTAATGTGAGTTAGTAATGTACCTTTATGAGGCAAGTTTCACTTTATAATTTAAGAAAAACACATTTCATGTTTATAATGAATATTTAATCATACATTATTGATTGTTAACTTGACATTTGCTTTCTATATTTTAATCATTTTATAAATTATCGAAATTTTCATTATTTTAGTTTATTACTTATTTTAATATTTTATTATATTGTAGGAATTTATGATAGTTTTAATTTCACTATTAATTACATTAAAATTACTGTTAAAAATGTAAACAAAGCATGACCAGAAATCTGCAAAATCTGGTCCCAAGTTGTGTGGATATGAGGCAGTCTACTGTATCACTAAATTTTTTAAATTCTTATTTCATTTTCCTATCCTCTCGACTAATATATCTATGAATAGGTTTGATAATGGAGTTTCCTTCAGATATAGGTTTGTTAAGAAATGAGTGTGTTTCTGGAGGTGAAAAGTTGAACTAACATATTTTGCAGAGCGTGCACAGCTTGCCATCTATTTGGTGAAGCAAACAACAGCGAGCCACATGGGAGGCTCTTATAGATCAATATGGACTCTTAATTCAGTGGTGGTTACCAGTCAGTCTACTAGTCAGACAGATTATGGTTATGGTACAATTAAGTTATGGTTAGGATTTTATCCACAGTATGAAATTACACATGCTTTGAGTAAAAATATCCACTTATTTTTGTACAATGGCTTTGAAATTATAAAATCATTTATTAACCTTTTAGCTAATCATCGAATATCGATTTTCATTCATAGTATAGTTGGATTTAAGAGTGATATAATTAATTTGAAATGCAAAATATTTCACTTGGGATTTCTATGTGAAAAAAATAATTAGTTACGTTACTTAATAGTGACTTTTACAGATAAATATTAACACTTTAACATGAAAACCCTGCAATCGTTGGACACATATTCTCTCCCGTGTTTCCCATTGCAGTCAATACTCTAAAGAAATACTGCAGAAATACTCTAAAGAGTATTTTTACATCTATCTAAATATTATTATTATTATTTTTTTTTTTTAACACAGTGAGTGGCCATGTATTTCAGACAATGTATTTCCACGTATTTCGAGTTAAAGATAAAATCATACAAATTTCAAGTTCATTTAATATTAGGGATCTGGGCAATGCCGAGTGGGTCAGCTAGTTTTAAATATAAGAATGCACCAGATGACCACAGACTTATCTTTACTGAGGGGATTTTGGAAATTGAGTGACTGGCAGCTTTAAGGCTGGAAATCATCCTGATGATATCATGAATACAATCTGTTTTTCTCTTGTAACAGTCTGTTAAAGTATAACTATTGACTTTTTGATTAGTGTGAACATTGTTTTGAATTTTATTTGTAAGGTTATTAAACTAAATGTTCCCAAACCTTCAGAGCCGGATTAAGCACTTCTGGGGCCCGGGGCTACTGGGGATTTTGCCCGCCCCCCCTCCCGCCTTACACTATTCGAAATCTTGAGTCTCCTACCACGATACTGAATATCACGCCCTCCTCAAACACACACACACATTTGTTTTGTTTTTTTAATCCTAAAATACACATCTTATATACTGAATATGTATAATGATAATCAATTTTTTTTGTTATCTTTAATGGTGTTCTTAAATTTGCCTTTTCCTGTGACCTTTTTACAAAATTTTCCTGTGATCTTTTTTCGAAATTCGCGTTTTTTCTGCCACCCTTTGACGAAATTCACGTTTTTTCTCCAATTCTCTGCCAAAATTCATGTTTTTTCAGCGATTCTTTGACGAAAATCGAGTCTTTTCAAGCGATGCTCTGTAGAAATTTACACTTTTTCCGTGTCTGTTTGAAAAAATTCACTCTTTTCCGCGATCTTTTCAAGAAATTAGTGCTTTCTCTGCCATCCTTTGTCGAAATTTGTGTTTTTTGTGAATTTCTGTCAAATTTCGCGTTTTATTGGCAATTTTTTCACGAAATTTGAGCTTTTTCGCAGTTCTTTGTCAAAATTAACGTTTCTTCAACGGTGACAGTTTAACAAAATTGGCTCCTTTGACTAAATTTCTTCAAACTTTAATCACAAACTTTTTGTGAAATTCGTGCTTTTTCTGCTTGTTTTTTTTTTCATGATTCTTTCTCAAAGTTTGCATTTTTTGGCAAACCTTTGACGAAATTGGCTTTTTTCCGCGATCTTTTGACTAAATTTGCGCTTTTCCCGCGAACTTTTCGAGAAATTCTCACTTTTTCTGCCACACTTTGACAAAATTCACGATTTTTTTCTCGATTTTTTCTCAAAATTTGCGTTTTTTTGGCAAACCTTTGACGAAATTCACTATTTTCCGAGGTTCTTTGACAAAATTCACTTTTTTTCACAATCCTTTGACATAATTTGCTTTTTTCCGCGATCTTTTGACTAAATTCGCGCTTATCCCGAGAACTTACCAAGCAATTCTCACTTTTTCTGTCATTCTTTGACAAAATTCGTGGTTCTTTGACGAAATTCGTGGTTCTTTGTCAAAATCTTTTTTCATGACCCTTTGACGAAATTCGTGTTTTTCCGCGATCCTCTGTCGAAATTCGTATTTTTTTCCCGATGCTTTGACAAATTTTGCTCTTCTTCCGCAAACTCTTGACTAAATTTGCACTTTTACTGCGATCTTTTTTTAAAAAAAAATCCCGTTTTTTCTTCCTCCCTTTGATGAATTTCGCGTTTTTTTACGATTCTTTCTCAAAATCGCATTTTTTTCGGCCATCCTTTGACGAAATTCGCATTTTTTCCGCAACCGTTCAAAAAAATTTGCGCTATTTTAGCGACCTTTTTGCAAAATTAGTGCCTTTTCAGCGACCTTTTTACGAAATTAATGCTTTTTCCACGACTTTTTGAAGAAAATTGCGCTTTTCTGCGATCTTCATTAAATTTGTGCTTTTTTACGCGACCCTTTTCGTTTCGTTTTCATCGTCACTTTTGTTAAACCTGGAAATTTTCAGAGATAAGACAGCAATGACGTCAAATGGCAATTCAAATTAATTGCAAAAAAAAAAAAAAACGGCGATTTCGCGCAGCTCTTACACACTTGTAATTTTTTTTAAACGAAACTTTGGTACAACTTAAACTTCTGCTGAGGGCCCCTGATTGGTTGGGGCCCGGGGCTGCAGCCCCCTTAGCCCCCCCTTTAATCCGGCTATGCAAACCTTTCATTCTGCTGTTGTATTTTATGTACAATATACAATAGTGGATAGTGGTTCTCAAAACTTTAAAAAGACAACAAGTGTATACAAGTAACATTATTTAGCATTTAATGTAAGCTTTAAAAGTAGTAAGTTTTTAATGTGACATGTGTGCTTGCATAGTTATTAGTTATTTTTGTGTTAATCCACTTCCATTATGTTTATTTATATGTTATTTAGACATTCATTGATGAAGAACTCCTCTTACCATTCATTTAATTGCACTACATTGCATGTTTGTGATGCAAACACATTGTGTACTCCCTTTTTAAGATGCACTGATGTACCAAATGGTGCATTTTATTTTGTTCAATTTAATGTTACATTTTAGGAAGAAACAATGGATAAATAATTGTATAAGCGTAGTATCCTTTGTACTTTCTTGTGTCTTTACAAGAAGAAAGTATAAGATTTGTGAAAATTTTCGAAATACAGCATTGGTGCAAGACCTTCAGTCTCAGGACTGATTTCAGTCTTGAAGAGATTTTTGACTAACTCGAAATTCTAGTCTTGATTTGGATGGATTTCTTGCACCCATGAAATTTTGACGTATTTGCATATTTTAGCCCTTAGAGAGTCCCAAAGGCATGTTTTTACAAAATGTTTGTCTGTATGTGACAAAAGTATTGTGGATGCTCTATCTCAAGAGCTAATCCACAGAATTTCACGAAACTTTAGATTCTGTTGGACCTTGATATAAACTAGATCTGATTAGTTTTTGGTGTATATTGCTCAACAGGTAGCGTTGCTATACTACATTATTTTCAATTTGCACAATACCCATATCTCAAGAACTAGCGCATGGATTTTCATAAAACTTTAGATTTAATTGTTACTTGATATTACATTGTGCTGATCACGTTTTGGGGCAAATCGCTCAACAGGTGGTGCTGCCATGATGCATTATTTGTGATTATCACAAATTTTGGTTTAAACCACTTAATCGGTGGCGCTGCTATGTTGCATTTTTTAGGAAGTATTAACATGCATAAGGTAGAAGAAAGTTTTTTGATTGCCACATCTGATTAGTTTTCTTAACAACTCATTTAAAAGTTTGCCAAAATATAGTTTTTTTAAAAATAGATTTGTTTGAAATGATAATTGAATTAGATGTCAGTTATAGCTTGTAGCATGAGATTCATCATAAATAAAATGCTACTTTATGTGTTTATTTATAGATTTATTTATTTAATTTTTTATAGATTTGTTTATTTATTTAACATCAATAATTATGTTTTAACTTAATTTAATAAACTAAAGGTCTTTCAAACATTTTGATTTATTGCCAATGTGAAAATTAAATGTTCTGATGCAAAATGTATTGATTCAAGATTGGAAAATAGCAGCAGTTAAGTTTTGCATATTAAGTTTGACATCTGTAATTTTAATCCTAGTCATCATTTTTTTAATCTAACTTTTCAGTTTTTTTAAAAATAATGCACAATATATTTTCCTAATTGATCAATTATTTAGTTCTTATTTAAAGTGGTAAAAAAAAAAAATCATATTTTGGTATTTATCAGAGTTGGGCAAAATACATCATAAAATAATTTCCGATACAAAATACATTGGCTTTAGAACCTAAAATACAAAATACTTTTCAAAAGAAAAAAATTCAAAATACAAAATACATTTTCAAATTTTGAAAATCACAGAGTGTTGTACAATATAAATGCAAAGTGCTTTCTCAAAACTGACTAAGTTTTTGAAATTATAGCATAATTTCCAAAATAAGAAAAACTAGAAAGAAAAATCATGCGTCCAGCATACATTTGAAACATTTTCCAACACATTCAAAATACTATAACAAAACCTTATAGTTTATTAAAGAGAACAACAATGTCTAAATAAATAATTTGAAAAGACATATAATGCATTTGAAAAAACAATTTCTTCTATTAGTATCAATAATTAAAAAAATATCTGATTTTTTTTTTTTGTGTGTGTGCGGCCTTGTATTTGATCCATGATTTGTATGTACATATTACATAGTATGTTAAAAGGTTTTTAGTTGAATGAATATTTCCCATTCAATAATTTACGAAATGTACTTGAGAACTTTTGTACAGCCCTGTATAGGATCTATAGAGTTAAGACACCCCAAGTCATGTTAAAAGTATAGTTCAATTGAAAAACGCATACCATAACTAAAAACGTACTTCCATCAATTATTATTCATAATCTTCAAAAGTTCAAATATTGTTAAGTTTCTTCTGTGGCCAAATTCTTTTATGCATTCCTGTAAATGAAAGATAAATTGCGTGCACATCATATTCAACAGTAATCGTCATGTCTTATACTTCAATGTTATATACAGATTTCAGCATGTTTAAGTTAGTATATTATTATGAAAGCACATTGCAAATGATTTTTTCCCGTAGATCATAATGTAACGAAAGTTTTTTGTGTGTTCCTATAAATGAACTGTTGATGCTACACTCTTCATTTGCAATACTAAACATGCCATACTAATGGCCAATAAAATCTTTAATTTTATGGAAATTGGATAGTATTTACGTGAGTTAGAGCATGGACAGACAGACAGACAAACAAACTGAATTCATGAATAATTTAAACTTATTAGAAAGTGTTAAAAATTAAATGAAAAAGTGCTAAAATGAAACAAAGAAATCAGTCTAAATTCGAACAGAAAACTCATTTCATGCTGAAACAAGTTGGAAATTGCATGAGAAGCGTAGCAAATGAGGTGTGTTCATACTATAACGATGTTTCAAAGCTTTTCAGATCTTGCTGTTATAGTATACAGTACTTCAAATACAGTATAGAGATCAAACTCTTTTGTGTGTTCCTGTAAATACTATCTTCTTTCTATTATACAGGGAGTAACTTGTGTTACACCCCAGCAACATATATCAGTTCCATTAAATGAGAAATAGTAGTTTAATATAATTAAAACATGCCCCAAACAATGTTTTCCTGTATACCATTATATAGTGGAATATTTTCATGTGGCTCAGTAAATTAATAAAAAATATTCTTCACATCACAGATTGTACAGAATGTATATTTAAGTATATGCTTCATAAATTCATGTCGATTCTATAATATTCGAAAGAGTGTGACATCATTAAAATGTACGTGAAACTATTTTTTCCTATTGACCGTAATGTAATGGAATACTTTTAATTGTGTCTGTAATTAAACTATACATCCGATTTTCATAAAATTTGAAATGACTCTTACAAATTATGCAACAATTGTATATTTTACATATCAGACGATTTGGTTGGGAAGTTTTGTTCTGTTATATACAGACAGATGGACAGACAGACTGAACGACTGTTAAAGATGCTATATATTTATGTAATTACGTAGCACCTTACGTTACCCTTTAATAATATTCTTATCTTGGTGTAACAGTATACAGTATTTCGAATTATAAATATTTAACTACAATTAAAATGCGCACAAAACAATGTTCTCCCTATACCATTATGCAATGGAATACTTTTGTGTGGCCCTGTAAATCAATAACAAATATTCTTTGCACAATAGATAGTTCAGAATGTATCTTATTGCATATTGAATATTATTGCAAATATTTCATAGATGTATATCAATTTTGTTATGCTCGAAGGAGTGTAACACCATTAAAATGCATTGGAAACTTTTTTCCCATTGACCGTAATGTAACGGAGTGTTTTTGATTGTCCCTGTAATTGAACTATGTATTCGATTTTTATAAAATTTGAAATGACTTGGCAAAATTATGTAATAATTATATATTTTAAATTCAAATGATTCTGTTGGGTAGTTCTGTTGCGTTGTTATATATGGACAGACTGAACGACAACTATAGGTGCTACATATTTATATAATTATGATCGCATTTAAAAATATTTTCAAAAAGGGTCATTTTCACTTTTGACTTTTACTCCCTTTTGTCAACATATACATGCGGCTCAATTTTGGGGGTATCAAGTAACAAATAAAAGTAATATAACCCAGTTAAACTGATGGCATTGAGCTCACAAGCTATCCATACTAATTGTATATTACAGCCTTATTTTTTCAAGAAAAATTTCCCCTAAAAAATATTAAGGTGGGATTAGCTGCCCCATTTCCATTTTTTATACTTAATCATTGAACTCCCAAAACAAACCGGGGATGCGCCTCATCATAATGAACCTAAATATAAAATTGAAGCAAATTGGATAATTCTGTATAAAACCCTTTTTATTTAAGTGGGTTTTCCTTTATACTTAATCATTTCATCTCAAAAACTAGTCAGGAATTTGCCTTATCAGAAAGGACCTATAGCCAAAATTTAAAGCAATTCGGATAATTCTCCATAAAACCCCATTTATCTAATTTAAGACGGCTGATTGCCTGTTTCCCTCTTTATACGTAACCCCAAAACTAATGAGAAGCTCCTTATCAGTGTGAACTTATATCCAAAATTTGAAGCAAATCGATTAATTCTCTATGAAAAATCCATTAACACTCAAAACTAATCATGGGGCACCCCATCAGAATGATCCTATATCAAAAATTTGAAGCTAATAGGTAAACTCGGCTTAAAAAATCTATTTACAACATTAAAGGGGGGGAGGTTTATCTCCTATTCCCCTTGCCCATTTATACTTAACCAGTGAACACACAAAACTTATTATGGAGACGCCTCATCTATCATCTACCTATCAAGCTAATCGGTATATTCTATGTAAAAGAAACCCATCTACCTAAATTAAGGAAGGGGTTACCCCCTATTTCCTTCCCCCATTTATACAAAGGAACACTCAAAACTGGAGGTGCCTCATAAAAATGATTCTATGTATAAATTTGCATGAAATCTCACAATTAAGCATGAAAAACCCATTTACCCATTATTATAAAGAGGAGTTATTAGCTCCCCCAAGGAACACTCAAAACTGGAGGTGCCTCATAAAAATGATTCTATGTATAAATTTGCATGAAATCTCACAATTAAGCATGAAAAACCCATTTATCCATTATTATAAAGAGGAGTTATTAGCTCCCCCATTCCTCCCCCCTCCCTATACTTTCCCAATGTACTCCCAAATGTAATCTGGGAAGCGCCTTATTACAATAAACTTATATCGACATTTTGAAGCATTTTTTTATCACGAATATCACGTTATATACATACGCACATACATACATATTGAACGGGCTGGCACATTAGCTCTCAGGCTTTTATAGCTCGAGAACTAAAAAGTTATATTTACAGGTAAAAACTTCTTTTCTTTTTTAGACAATGCAATTGTTTCTCAAAAATTACGAATTTTAACACTTTTAAAAAAATTGCGCCTATTGAAGACAATTTTTTCCCTACGCTAAAAGTAACTAAACATATGTATGTCAACATACCTCTAATATTTTTTAAGCTTCTTGTCAGACTAGACATCAACAAGAACAATTTCAAAACATTTTGAGCAGTAGAAGTTAAAAAAATAATTACAATAACAAATGAAATTTTTCATTGAAAACTATAAAAAGTGAGGTGTTTTGGCACATCTTTGATTAACTTCCCTTTATATTTTCACTATTACTACATAATTTATCCAAAATATTAAAGAGGGCTTGGATACAAAAATACTTACAATCGATTAAAATTTCATAAAGCTCAAACAATAAGCTCTGTTTATTTATTTTATTTTTTAGTTATATTATTTTGTATGTTTCAGTATCTACCGCCAGAAAAAAAAAAAAAAAGATTTTCAGGGAAAAATTAAGCCCCCAGCCCGGCCCGACCCAACCCGAGCCTTCAGAAAAAAATGAGGCTTGGGCCAGGCCCAACCCAGGTGCTGAGAATGAAAATCGGCCTGACCCGGCTTTGTCTGGGGGCCGAATTCGGGCCCAGACCTGGCATGTGCAGATCTATCTCTATTGCACACCATGTTTTATCACAATAACATTATTTGAAAATTTTCGTTGGGAGCATCAAAAGAGTTATTCAGCTTTTCACAAGTCTTTATAAATGATTATTGCTTTACATTACTAACGTACTTGGGAACAAAAAGCAAAAAGTAAAATTCTTTATGGGTCCTTGTCTATCATGGAACATTTTGTTTTGTAATTCTCGCAACATCACTAAGATTTATAACATTATTTTTGTAACCATTCAGCATAAATGCTTCTGGAGAAGCATTTATGCTGAACATCTTGTTTATGCATCCTGTTCATTTACAGTCTCTATCACACCATTAGTTTGTGTTTATAATTATGCCAAAAATGTGTTTATATTAATGCCCAGAAACAAATTCAAAGACTAAACAAAATGGAAGAGTATTTCCTCGTTGCAAATCTTAGATTTGCGGTTTACAAGACTGCGAATTTTGAAATCTATAAAAATGTATTTTGAGAGTATTTTCAAAATACAAAATACTTGGAAAAATCACTTCATAATACTTTTGCTTAGTCCATTTAAAGTACAAAAGTATTTTGAAAATGTATTTCAAATACATGTATTTTCAATACTGCCCAACTCTGGTATTTATCAGTTATTCTAAGTAATTTTTTAATATTAATTTTTATTAAAAATGATGCAGCCTTTGAGATATTTGCATTTGTTAATGGATTTCGAATCTTTTTTATACAATAATCAACATTTCTTTTTCCATTCAGAAATATTTTCAAACAATTGAACAACAATAAGTAGAAAAGATCTGGACAACATTAATGAAAAATATATCCTCACTAAGTCATGAAAAATGAAAAAAAAAAAAATTCTAATTATCATGAGCTTAAACTTGTATTAGTTTAAATATTATTTCTTTGAAAAATAAATGATGAGACAAGTAGATGCATTAAAATATATATATACATTTTGATGCAGGTCAATTATCAAACCATCCAAGTAGTTAAAATTACCATAATTTTTTTTTTTTTAAACAAGCCAGAAAAATTTAGCTAGGTGAATAGAATTTGGGGTAAAAATGAAAACCTCAAGATTTTTTTCCAGATTGTTCTTTATTATTTGATATTTTATTTCTTTATTATTTGATATTTTATTGAAATAGTAAATAATCAATCCATCTAATTTCCTCCTCCTCCAAATTACTATAGTACTAAATACACAATAGTTTTAAAAACTTTATTGTAACGCTTAAATTTAAAATCTCTTTTCTGATCTAGTGTTTCATAGTAATGAAGAATAAATAATCTATCACCTAAATTATCCCCTACACTCAAAATCTCTGCTTCTCTTCTTCTGCCCTTCCATCGTTATCTCATGAAGATCACTCACCCTACACACACACATGCAATGAAGTTTAAAATCTTTAAAATGCTTTAATTTTTCTTATGCTTGTTTGGGACTTTGTTGTACCAATATTTAAAATCAACATGTTTTAATTATATCTCTCCTTTTCAAAAAAAAAAAAAAAAAAAAAAAAAAAAAAAAATGTTTTTCCCCTACCTGCCAGCACACACAGTATAAAAATCTTTATTTTATTGCTATATTTATAGTTTTCTTATAATAGTAATTAATTATCTAAATTACTTCTCCCTTCCACCCATCCAAAAAATATTTCCTCCCATCTTAGCACACAAACTTTAAAACATTATTTAAAAATAAAAACTGTATTGTTACTTTGTAGAGCTATAAGTAAATAACAATTTAACTCTCTCTATTTAAATTTCCATTTCTCACCTCTAGTAAAAGGGATGATATTCTAAACATGAGGCGAGTAATGAGCGATGTGAATGTAGCGAGGAGATTTTCTTCTTTTTGTTTGGTTGTTCTCACCCCTGATATTATTGTTACTTGAGAGCAACAAGTGGGACAGATTTTTTTCCCCAAGGGGTGGAAAAAGGGAGAAACACACATTTTGCAGGTAGAGAGCTAATTTAAATGACTATAAAGCTACAAATGGAACATATGTTATTTTAATAAAGATTTTAAATTTTTGTATGCTGAGGGGGGAGAGGGAGGGAAGGAGAAATCTAAATTTTCAAGGAAAAGGGAGGTTTGTAGATTACTTTTTTTTTTTTAATTATTGTTGCTAGTGAATTAGTTTTTTCATTTAGTTGTGAAAGGGGGGGGGGGGTGTTACATTTAGAAATGAAAAATGTAGTCAAAAATGCTTAAAAAAAAGAATGAAGGTTTACAGCCAGGATTTTAACATAGTTTTAATGCTGAAAATTAGTTATCATTTAATAAATATATTTTAATAATAATTGTATTTTTAGCTTTTTTTGGTTTAGAACATAACTCCTAGACCTTCTTAAATTCCTAGGATATTATTTTACTTTCCAAAAAAGGTGGCACGGAAACATGATCAAGAGACATGTTTTTCTTATTTAAATATAATTATTTTTAATTTTCTTTATCATTATTACACAATCTATATACATGCATTTAAGCAAAATAATTTTTGAATGACATCTAAATACAAAGTTTTAACAACTGCAGAAAAATGTTTAGGTGCCATTGACATCTAAGTTTTCCACCAAATTTATAGCCTTGTATTGATGTACATAAAATTTGTATTGTTTTCATGCAGGCTCAGTTAAAATCATCTATAATAAGGATGATGGAAATCTATATATTTTTAATCATATAATGATCAACAAATTTAATTCCTTAAATTAACAAAATATTTAAAAGAGCTTTTTGATTTTGTATTGAATTATATCAAATGCTGAAAGGATTTATAAATTAAATTTGAAAATTAGATATTTATGGAAACAGGAATATTGCTTCTAAATATCATTATTGTTTTCTTACTGGGGGTTGCTAAGTGGGAGAGAAGTATAGAGGCAAGATAATACGCCTTTTGGTTACAACAAAAATTATAAGGAAACATAATAAAAATAACTAAAATACCATAAATTACATAGGTTGTCAGCTTCATTAAATCAACTTTGTAATATGTAAGTACAATTGATTAACCTCTGAATTGCTTTATGCAATAGGAGTATGAATTATACCAGGGCGCAGAATATGTTCTAACAGGTGATCTAGGATCTGACAGGAAATATGAGTATATTTCCCTCCTATTCTTGTTCCTCCATTCAACCGCTACTCATGCTTTCATCCTATTTCTATCCTTAATATTTATTATTAAAGTTTAAGACTATTTTTAAAATAAATTTCATTTTTCCATTTATTAAATTCCTAAGTTTAAATAAATTATAGTTTCAGTTTAAACATTCTTTTATTTATTTCAATGTTTAAACTTCAACTTAAAATAAATCTTTATTTCATTACTTACTTATTTATTACATGCTGTCAACTTCATAACTAGCGGTATTCGAGCTCAGCGTATTCCCTCAAACCTGCATTGTCAACATACGCCGATATTATCAAAGTTCAGACTGACAGATTACCGGGAGCATCGATAGATGGCGTAGCGTGTCTGCTATCTCCGACGCGTGCCTCTCCTTCACAGCAGCATACCATTGGTCCGTTTTCCCCGATCCTTCTAGAGATCGGATGTGACGTATGACCAGAAGGAGGAAGTTACGTGAGGGGGAGTTGCCCAGGACAGGAGTCCGAACTATTTATATTCCCGGCGGAACATTCGCTTTTCGACTTTGACGGCAGCTAGTGTTGACAGATTGGAAGTTTGTCTTTTTAATTGAAATGTCCCTTTAAGTGTGTTGATAAGAAAAACGTGAAGCGATGAATATCTTTAAGGAAAGTAGATTATATTTTAAATGTTTTTATTAAAAGTTAAACTGGTTTTTTTAATTGGAATTTAAGTCTTTTATTATGACCACTACTATTCTGCCGTGAACCTGGACTTAGTCTTGAAGCTCGTATTAGAAGATGGAATCTTCGGAGCGGGATGTTTGGCCGTGGAAATGAAGACCATGTGAGAACGTAAACATGAGAGGTCAGCCACCGGCAGTTAAGGTTCAGAAAGGCCCTTTTATATTTTTTTTCATTTTTTAAAATAGTTTTTCAAAATGTTTTTAATCTCTCTTCTTTAAAGCCTTTTTCAATCTAGTTTTAATCAGATGTCTTTTTGAATTAATCTGGCCAACTCAGCCAGTTATTAAGTGAATCTTTTTCTATGAATGTTGCTAGACGGTTCCAAAGGAACCGGGAAATATTTCTTTCCGTCTCCGTGTCACAATATCGATATGGGCAATAGTGGTCCGGGATCTAGGATATGGATGACCATGCCAGATGCCTGGAGTTGTTTATTGGCGGTGACGCGTGAGATTCTTTTCAAATATTTTTCTATCTTTTCCTGAACCCGAAAGTCGGTAACCGCTGCGAGGTTCATTTGGAAATTAACTTTATAGATGGGAGATTCACTTAGCTTTTCTTTTTCTCCTTCCTCCAAACAGGTGTTGTGGCAGAACACTAGTTTAGGAATACACACTTAGTGAGAGGAAGTGTTGTATTAGGGAAATGCTAAAGTGGCAGTTTAGTGTTTCTAGGAGTCCAGTAAATAATAGAGTTGGCTTGACTAAGGTGTTTTTGATAAGTCTTTGGGAGAGAGATTTGACATGTAAAAATTTAAATAAAATATTTAAATTTCTTTTGGTCTTTAAATTGGTGTCAGTGTGTTTTAAATATGTTTGGTCAACATGATGAATAGGGATGGATTGGATAAGGTATTTAAATAGTTTTTCAATTTAAATAGATATTATCTTTTGACAATTTAAATTATCATTTCATATATTTAAAATAAATTAAACATTAAGTTGAATTTGATTTAAAGTTAATTAAGTTAAAAATACATTTATATACATTTTTATATAATTTGAAATAGCCTTTTTCTTTTTGGTGCTCTAGTTCATTAAACATTGATATAGAGTAAACGATGGAGAACTTATGTCATGTTTAAGAAATAGATTTTAATTGTTATTTTTGTTTTACTTTTAATGTTGCTCAATAAAGTTGTTATGTTTTTAAACTTGCTTTGTTATTGTAGTTATACACCTTTTACATAAAATTCTTTTTCACAGTTGGAATAAATTTGGTAGGGCTTTCTAATTCAGCTTTCGCTCCACTAGCGTGGAAACTCTGAAAAACACTTTTTAACACGATAGTGACACCTATCTTTTGTGTTCACTATCAAAAGGTTATGGGCCAAAGTTAGAAGCCCTTCCTTTAAAATAATTCTGTTTGAAATTGTCTGTAAATTTTTGTCCAGTTCCGTCCTTGTTTCTTTTGACCGTTTTGGCTCCCCATGTGAGAAGCTATGTAAAATGTAAGGAAGCTTTGAGATGGGGGGGCTGTTGGTGTAAGATTTGCTGACGTTTTTTTTTGAAGATATGTTTACTGCTTAAAAATTGGTGGTTTTGAGAATCGCGAGTTTTGAAATTTTTGAGTCTAGTAGTAAAGGTGAAATATTTTCCTTTTTCGAATTTTTGTTTAAAATTTTTCCTAGTATAAATTAGAGAATTGTAATTTTGAAATTTTTTTTTGGATCTAATAGTAAGGATTAAGTGGTTTTCTCTTTTGAAATTTTTTTTCTGCCTTTTCTGAACAATTTTTTCTGCCTGGTGGTTTGGCTGTAAGATGATGATCTGCCTTCTGTGATATCGATAGAATATCTTCTCTGCAGAGTCATCAATTTTTAAAGTTTTTCCTGTGCCATGCTGCCCAAGTTTCCTGATGCCATCTATTTTGATGACAGATAAAAGTGCCGTCTGCTGCTGTGCTGGAATATGATAGTACCACTTCATGTGAATCCAGTAAAGTGTGTGATTTTTTTTTTGAGACGAGCCCACAGGTACGACCAATCCAGTGTGAAAAGTCTTGTCAAGTTTGGATGTTCTGTTAGTGATAAATCAAGATCAGTTTGTAAGAGTTTTTTGTGTTACCATGCTGGTTTTCAACTATAAATGTAAAGTCCTGCTAGAAAGAATTAATGGGTGAGCCTTGCATTTGCTATTTTTCCTTGAACTGTCCACAAGATATGACTGGATTGAGCGCAGTGGTCGCCGTACTGGGGCCACTGTGTTTTTTTTATATTCTGCTTCATGTGTTTAATGAACGATAAAGTGACATTTTTCCTGTGATTAAGGGGACATTTAATATTTTGACTGTTAGAACTTTTTGAACTTTTGAGAACATCAGTCGTTTTGTGATTCATGGAGATGCACAGATGAAGAATTTGTAACAAGAGAGTGGAACCGTCTGTGAAACTAGGTTTAAGATATAAATTTTTGAAATTTTTTTTAAGGTTTTAAATATTAAATTATAGAAATTTTATTAAAGATAGTATGAAATTGTTTTTAATCAAGTTTTGATGTTAAAGATGTTTTTAAGGTTTAAGATTGGTTTAAAATTGAGTTTAAGCCCTTTCATTTAAGATGAAATCCTAATTTGGCTTTATGATGAATTCTTGCCTGTGATATTTACAAAAAACTTTTAAGTTTTAAGTGTTAAATGTTAAAGCTAAATGAGTGAAATTGAGATAATCTTAAGATGTGTTAATATAGCTAGAATTCTCAGATTATTGAAGGCTACAGATCCAGTTCTTTTATAAGTTTAAATAAGGATTAAAAGTTAATTTTTTTTTAAAGATACATTAAGTGAATTTAAAAGATAAAAGTTTAAATACTGTTTGAAATTTAGTTTTGCTGAAATTTAGTTTTGTTGAAAATGTATTAATGGATTAAATGATTTAAGCTTTTGATTTAAATTCTTTTGAGGGGAGGTTTATGTTAATATAATTTATATATTTAATTTTTAATAAGAAATTATTGTTTAATGAAAATCAATTTGAATTTATTAAAACCTATGATTTCTTAGGGTTAACTAGAGTGTAAAGTTTAAGGATTGTTACCCTTGGAATGAAATCATGAGGATCTGCATAAAAGGATGCAGTTGGATTCAAATAAAAGAGATTTTCAAATTTAGTTTAATTTTTACCTCCTCTATTAATTTTCGTTTTATTGAAATTGTTTTAATTTATGAATTATTTTTATAAGTTAAAATATCTTTTATAAGTTTAAAATATGTTAATTTCTTTGATTTTTAATTTCTGAACCAAATTGTCTTTACATATTGAAATATGTTTTTTTTTAAGAAATTAAATTATGTTTTTAAATGAAATTAAATTGTGCTTTTAAAGTGAAATTAAATTATACTTTTGAAATGAAATTGAAATTTATTTTTATAAAAGTTATATGATGTAGTTGATCTGTGATATTTACTTAACCAAGGCTTTATAAGTGCAATATTTTTATATTTCCCTAAAGTTTAAGAATGATTAGAGTTTAAGATTAGCTGTTAAACTGAATAACCTATCATTTATAAAGGGGGGAATTTTTGAACAGCTTTTGCTGCATGTATTGAAAATGTGAGATTTTTTTTTGCACTTACCTTGTGTTATGCTAATTTTTATAGTCTCAGTAGAACTGTTGTGACTGTTAGCTGATTAAGTGTGGGATTTCTGAGATGGCTATTTTTGATTTAAAAGTGGTGTTGAGTTTTCTAGAAGCTATTTAAGATATATAGAATGGTTATACACATTTGTTTGAATAATAGAGGTTAGTATAAGTTAAGTATTTCTTAGTAAGAGAGAAAGAAATGTGGTTTAACTTGTGAGATGTACTTCAGGGGGGTGGATTTACTGTTTAAGGTCTGTTTTATTGAATGGTTACTTTATATGGAGAATGCCTGATCATAAATGGTAATGATTGGAATCCTTTTAACAAGTTTTTTAGTTGCTTCCCTCGGTGTTTGAATTTAATGACTGAAGATCATTCAGGTATAGCTGCGTTAGAATTTGAGTATTGATACCCTCAAGGAGTAGAACATTGAGGAAAGGGGGGCATTCATTGTGATATGTTTTAAGGAGTTTCAATTATCTTTAAGTAGAACTACTGGCCTTTAAGTTAAATTGTGTAAAGAGGCTGGTATGTTTCTAATAGTGTTTAAGGTTGTGATTTAGAGTTAGTTTTTCTCCTGAGATTAATTTTTTGTATTCTGTGAGTTGCTGTGGTTAATCCTGCTCTTTTGTTTTTGATAAAGTTAGAAGTAATGCTGGAATAGTTAATATACTAGCTGTTTATAATCATCGAACTTAATCTGGTACTACTTATATCCATGTCTTATTTGTTGTGTATGAAAGGTTGGTATGGAATCTTTGGCCAAAGTAATGAGATTGTATGAATGCATGCTTTTTGCATATGGTGCTGAAAGGGTTATTTGAATGTGAGGTTTAAATGGATTGTCGAAAAATAAATTTTTTTAGATTTTTTTTTGCAGGATATCTTGGATATAAAATAGTTATAAATTTTGTCTATTTTTATTGGTTGGCAGAGCAGGGGATTAACTTTGTGGCAGAATTTCTTTAATGGTAGAGTTAGTGTTAGAAGTGGATTCAGATCGTCTTTCCTGGAGTGCATGTTTTTGATTTGAGATGTTGGTTTTTGATATGGGAAATGTAGAACTTAGTTTTCTTGTATTGGGACAAGTGAAGATATGGTGATTTTTGAATTAAAGATATGGTTAGTTAATGTTTTATGGTATTTGTGTTAGAACTATTACTTAATAGAGTGTGAATATATCCGAGTTTCAAATTTAGATATAAGTGTAAGAAATTTTGGATGTTTTATGTGTTAGAAAAATTTGAGTTTTTCATGTGTGAGAAATTTAGGTGCTTATATATAGAGTTCATGTATTCATATCGGAAATTGAAGTATTCATGTGTAAAAGATATAGATTTTGAATTATTTGAGATATGAATATTGATTTTTTGAACTGTTTGAGATATGAATATTGTTTATGAATTAATGTTAAGAAATCTTTGTATGAGTTTTTGAGAAATAACTTTTAAGGTTCTACTCTACTTGTAAAATGGACTTGTGATATTGAGGTATAGAAATTTTTTTTGAAAATTTTAGATAAATGTGTAAGACAATATTTTTAAATGAATGATGTAACTGATGAAGTCTATTACTGGTGAAATATGTACAGAGTGCCGTCAAATGTTATGTGATGTGATTTTAATTTTTTTATTTATTTTTAGTGTGTGAATATGGACTAGAGCCCAGAATTTTTTTAGATTTCTTTTAGCTTCATGACTCTTGATATATATTTAGGGGACATTATGGACATTTTTCTTGCTGTGTCGATTTGAGTAGCTTGTTTGCCAGGATTTGGAATTGCTAGAGTTTGAGGTTGGCATTTTTTTTAAGCATATATTTTTTAGGATTGGATGTTTAAGTGATGATCATGGGATACCAATGTGAAGTTTCTTGTGAAAGGTAACCTCTTTCTGGTATGTATAGAGTTGGTCTACTTTAGTTTCATGGAGACAACAAGAGGGGGGGCTTTGACAGGAAATATGAGTATATTTCCCTCCTATTCTTGTTCCTCCATTCAACCGCTACTCATGCTTTCATCCTATTTCTATCCTTAATATTTATTATTAAAGTTTAAGACTATTTTTAAAATAAATTTCATTTTTCCATTTATTAAATTCCTAAGTTTAAATAAATTATAGTTTCAGTTTAAACATTCTTTTATTTATTTCAATGTTTAAACTTCAACTTAAAATAAATCTTTATTTCATTACTTACTTATTTATTACATGCTGTCAACTTCATAACTAGCGGTATTCGAGCTCAGCGTATTCCCTCAAACCTGCATTGTCAACATACGCCGATATTATCAAAGTTCAGACTGACAGATTACCGGGAGCATCGATAGATGGCGTAGCGTGTCTGCTATCTCCGACGCGTGCCTCTCCTTCACAGCAGCATACCATTGGTCCGTTTTCCCCGATCCTTCTAGAGATCGGATGTGACGTATGACCAGAAGGAGGAAGTTACGTGAGGGGGAGTTGCCCAGGACAGGAGTCCGAACTATTTATATTCCCGGCGGAACATTCGCTTTTCGACTTTGACGGCAGCTAGTGTTGACAGATTGGAAGTTTGTCTTTTTAATTGAAATGTCTCTTTAAGAGTGTTGATAAGAAAAACGTGAAGCGATGAATATCTTTAAGGAAAGTAGATTATATTTTAAATGTTTTTATTAAAAGTTAAACTGGTTTTTTTAATTGGAATTTAAGTCTTTTATTATGACCACTACTATTCTGCCGTGAACCTGGACTTAGTCTTGAAGCTCGTATTAGAAGATGGAATCTTCGGAGCGGGATGTTTGGCCGTGGAAATGAAGACCATGTGAGAACGTAAACATGAGAGGTCAGCCACCGGCAGTTAAGGTTCAGAAAGGCCCTTTTATATTTTTTTTCATTTTTTAAAATAGTTTTTCAAAATGTTTTTAATCTCTCTTCTTTAAAGCCTTTTTCAATCTAGTTTTAATCAGATGTCTTTTTGAATTAATCTGGCCAACTCAGCCAGTTATTAAGTGAATCTTTTTCTATGAATGTTGCTAGACGGTTCCAAAGGAACCGGGAAATATTTCTTTCCGTCTCCGTGTCACAATATCGATATGGGCAATAGTGGTCCGGGATCTAGGATATGGATGACCATGCCAGATGCCTGGAGTTGTTTATTGGCGGTGACGCGTGAGATTCTTTTCAAATATTTTTCTATCTTTTCCTGAACCCGAAAGTCGGTAACCGCTGCGAGGTTCATTTGGAAATTAACTTTATAGATGGGAGATTCACTTAGCTTTTCTTTTTCTCCTTCCTCCAAACAGGTGTTGTGGCAGAACACTAGTTTAGGA
Organism: Maratus speculifer; assembly: GCA_964019185.1. Taxonomy (NCBI): domain Eukaryota; kingdom Metazoa; phylum Arthropoda; class Arachnida; order Araneae; family Salticidae; genus Maratus; species Maratus speculifer. The sequence goes on along the minus strand of OZ025299.1, from coordinate 87,958,589 downwards.
ATACACACTTAGTGAGAGGAAGTGTTGTATTAGGGAAATGCTAAAGTGGCAGTTTAGTGTTTCTAGGAGTCCAGTAAATAATAGAGTTGGCTTGACTAAGGTGTTTTTGATAAGTCTTTGGGAGAGAGATTTGACATGTAAAAATTTAAATAAAATATTTAAATTTCTTTTGGTCTTTAAATTGGTGTCAGTGTGTTTTAAATATGTTTGGTCAACATGATGAATAGGGATGGATTGGATAAGGTATTTAAATAGTTTTTCAATTTAAATAGATATTATCTTTTGACAATTTAAATTATCATTTCATATATTTAAAATAAATTAAACATTAAGTTGAATTTGATTTAAAGTTAATTAAGTTAAAAATACATTTATATACATTTTTATATAATTTGAAATAGCCTTTTTCTTTTTGGTGCTCTAGTTCATTAAACATTGATATAGAGTAAACGATGGAGAACTTATGTCATGTTTAAGAAATAGATTTTAATTGTTATTTTTGTTTTACTTTTAATGTTGCTCAATAAAGTTGTTATGTTTTTAAACTTGCTTTGTTATTGTAGTTATACACCTTTTACATAAAATTCTTTTTCACAGTTGGAATAAATTTGGTAGGGCTTTCTAATTCAGCTTTCGCTCCACTAGCGTGGAAACTCTGAAAAACACTTTTTAACACGATAGTGACACCTATCTTTGGTGTTCACTATCAGGATCGAGGGAAATTTTGGTCATCTAGGGAAATCTTGCGCAAAAATATACAATTGATTTTGTTTTTAACAATGAATAGCATAATTACTCAAGACATAAAAATTCCCACTGCAATTAGAAAGATCCATATGGAGAGCTTTACAAAATTGATTTCAGAATAACATATACTCGAGCATATATTGAGAAAGTTTGGTGAAAAAAAATCTCTACCTCTGATAATACAGAATTTATGCAAGTCTATAACCAAGCATGTTACTTTTTCACGGAAACACAGAATTCTACTTTTTTGGCGCTAGATTTTATCAATCCTGGGATTGATACAAATAGTCATTAAAATTTTATGCATTTTTAAAGAGGGGGTGGGGGTAGGTAGCAGTAGCGGATGAAATATGACAAAAATGCAAGTGTGAACTGTGCCAAATTGGGCAAATTTCTTCAAAAGATCACAGAAAAAAAAAATAGTTGAAGTATCATGAAAAAAAAATGGGATTTTCATCAACAAATAACAAAAAAAGCAATTTTTGTCTAAGAATTATGAAAAAAAAAATACTTTCCATCAAAGGATCGCAGGGGAAAATGCAATTTCCATCATAGGATTGCAACAAAAATGACATTTCTGTCAAAGGATTGCAGCAAAAAAATGATATTTCCGTCAATGGACAAGATTTTTGAGAGAATTGTGAAAAAAATGCAATTTTCATTAAAGGATTGTGAAAAAATGAGAATTTCTTCAAAGAATCATGTAATATATACATTTTTTTTCAAAAAATCGTGTAAAATGCACGATTTTTGGTGAAAGATCATGTAAAATACATAAATTTCGTTGTAAAAATGTGAATTTTGTCAAAGAATTGCAAAAAAAGATGTGAATTCAGTTGTGAAAAGAGAAAAAACGCAAATATTGACAAAGACTCGCGAAAAAATGAAAATTTTGGTAAAAGATCATGGAAAATACACAAGTTCTGTCAAAAAAATATGAATTAATTTAAATAATTGTGGAAAACACTCGAATTTTGGTGAAAGATCCTTCAAAATATGCAAATTTTGGTGAAAAATCAAGTGAAAGACCTCGAATTTTTTTGGAGGATTGCAAAAAAAAAAATGCAAATTCTCTCAAAAGGTTACATAAACACAAATTTCATCATAATGGTGCAAAAAAAATATAAATTTCTTCAAAAGTCCGCTAGGCTGTAAAAGTTCAGCTTTTCTTTGCTGTGTCTGTAGTATCGTAAAAGTTTGGGGAAATTTTTATGTGGATTGGGGGAAATGTTGGGAGTAAAAACATTTTCTGCACCCCTGGAATTATAAAAGTAAATCTGATTCAGTTTAAAAAATATATATATATGTAATGTAAAAGTATTAATGTAAAAAATTAAATGTAAATTACTGTATATTTAACTATTTTTCATGTTTTTTATAAAAACGAAGGCTTGTAAAAAATATGAATTTTAAGTTATTCACCAACATGGAACACTGTTAAAAAGAAAATGACTTGATCACACAATGAACAGGTCAGAATGGTCTGGGCTTGAAAATATCTGTTGCACAAAATCAATCTCACTAAAATATGCCAACTGGTACAATAAGTAATATTTATATAAGTACTATGCTGATAATTTGAATGTTTCTGCACAATTGCAGCCATGTTGTAGATTAAGAACATATTTAAAGTTACTCTAATTTTTTATTTCAAGATATTTGCATTTATTTTAAATTCGTTACTGAAAGAATTGCATAGAAATAACGATTAAGCTATAATTTTGCCATATTATTGACTGTGTTGATAGATATCTTAATCTTCACACATTTTGAGTTTTTTTGCAGTATTAAAAGAATGTATGAACTTAAATAAAATTTACTTAAAAAAAAAGTCTTGATAAGCTTTTATCTAAGGTTCTAATTCTTTCAAAATCATCAATCTCTTGATATTATATGTGTATCGTTATTCATATTTATTGCTTGGCAAATAATCACATCAATAATATATAAAGAGTGATGCAAGTGTTACTTTTTTTTTTTTTTTTTTTTTTTATTTACTTACTTAAAAAAATCGTCACTTTTAGTCACTATTTTTTTCATGTCACTTTTAATCACTCTTTCTGGCTAATAGCATTAAAGTAATATGTTATCTGATTCTGAAGCTTTTCAAGGTTAGCGTTAGTAACATTAAGAAAATCATTGGATATCCTTGTCTATCTTCACTTTCTATTTGATGTTCTTTTCCAGAATTACATGTAAACAGAACTCATGTTTTTCTGATGGTGTACTAAGACATTTTAAAACAATAAGAATTGTGACATCAAGAGATTTATGTCGTTGATTTAATATGAATAAAAAAATTGCTATTTTAAACAGGGTCATGAAGTACAAAACATTGTCATTAAGAAGTATTTAGGATTAATTCTTATTTTTATTTAAAAATAGATATTTAAATGAAAATATTAAATGAAACAATTATAAAATGTTATTAGAAATTTTCTATTACATATATTTGACATTCAGTTTGGATTCTGGTGACACAAAATTTTTCAGGCTCTGATTTCAAATCATCTGCCTGGATTAAAAAAAAAAGTCGGAACTCATTTCTAGTATGCACTCTCTCTCTCTCTCTCTCTTTTTTTTTTTTTTGTTTAAAAACATAGTTATTATTGATAATTATAAAAGTTGATTACTATTTCTGCCAATAGGCCTTCATTAAAAATACATATTTAGAAATTATTCTGGTTAAGAAAAATATTTCTAGTTCAAAAAACCTGTATTAACATAACTTTTTGTCATGTTTTAGTCCCTTTTTTGGCATGTTTGCCAGTTTTTTGAAAGCACAATTGCATGCCTGTAAATACTTTAATCAAATGTAATATTTTTAATCTTTTAACTAATTTGTTTTAATTGAAGTTTAAATTTTGTTTATATATCTTGTAAACTATGTTCATTCATGCTTTTTTATTTTTTTAGTATAAGGAGAATGTCAGAATGGCATCCAAAAAGGTTTCTGTGGATGAAAAATCTAAAACTCCCAAAAAAGGATTTTTTCGACGTTCTGAATCAGTGACACCTGATAATTATAGCAAAATTGTATCTGATTCTACAAACATGGATGCTATATCAAATGATTCAGATAATAGAAAAATTATGCGTAGAAGTTCTATGATTTGTTCTGAAGGCTTTGACAAATATGCATTTGATTGCCACAAACGAGATAGTTCTAGATCTGTTGGATTAAAAATGGACAATATTAATACTTCACAGGGAGCAGCTTACAAACAAAACCAGCTATCTTCTGAAAAGAATGTTCCCTCTCGTGCACAATCTACTACGCCAGTTCCTATGGAACAAACTGCTGTCAGAAAATTATCTCCTTTCAAACCTTTATCTGTCACAACACCCACTAAAAATGCACCTGTGCCTTTCAAACGAGTTCCTGAAGAAACTATTCCTATCAATATCTCTTTACCTTCTAAACATGTGCCTGTGAATTCAGTACATTTTGCTGATACTCAAACTTATAATGTTCCCCCAAGATCACCTGCAACTTCTATTCCTTTATCATTCAATCCTGTTTCACAAAATCCAAACAGGATTACGAATCTTTCTGTACCTTTTGCAGACAATCGTCCTGTTAATGTTCCTCCAAAATTTCCTTCACCTTCCATTCCTGTTCCAGAAAGCCCTGGAAGGATTAGTAATATTTCTTCATCTTCTTCTGACAGTCATTCTGTTAATGTTCCGCCCAAATTCCCTGTAACTTCTATTCCATCATCCTTCAGTCCTGTTCCAGATACCTCTCACAGAATTGCTAGTAATTCTGCTTTAAAAGTGAATCCTATGAATTCAGTTCCAGCCAGAAATTCTCCAGTTGCATTAAAAAAAATTTCTGATGAGCATGACCCAGTTCGGCATGCACCTTTATCCTTCAAACATGTTCCAGAAAAATCTAGACCAGTTACCAAAGCTTTTTCTTTCAGGGGTGTGTCTGATGACTTTACATCTAATAAAAATGTTTCTGCATCATCTGAGCATCTTTCAAATGAATACAATCCATCCAGAAATGCCCCTTTATCCTTTAAACATGCTCCTAAACAAACTACTACAAATAATTATTATTCTGATAAACCTATTCCTGCCAGAAATACTCCTTTATCTTTGAAAGGTGAAAGTGTTTCTTTGAGGAGTATACCCTCAGCTTTAAAGCGTTTTGATAATGAATCTTCTTCACCCATTCGTAACATTGCATTATCTTTACAACCTGTGCCTGAAGAACCTGCCACTACTAGTGATTCCGCAACATCCACAAAGAAGAATATTCCTGATGAACCAATACCATTTAGAAACTCTCCATTAACTTTGAAACCAATGTTAACTAAGCATATGTCATTATTAAAAAAGGAAAAACCTAGCTTCAAGGGTCATATAATTAAACGCGATTCAGTTGTCCATCCTGGAAGAGTTGATATGCAAGGCTCTCTATTTATTGATGGTAAATTTCAAAATCCTTGGCCTTCATGGAAACCACCAACATTTGCCAACATCCTGAAATTTGGTGTTACAAGGAATAAGAGCAAAGTTCCTCCTAAGCAGGTTTGTGTTTTGTTTTCCTTTTTAATTAAAAACTATTATATATTGAATTTAAATGAAGAATCAGTAATTCTCCATAAATTGCTCTTATCAGTATTCTTTAGTATTTCTTATTCATAAATCTAATCTGTTACAGTAGCAATATTATTATTTATAATCAGGACTTGAAATCAGGGGTCGATTTAGAAAAAGAAAGTTGCATAGCAGTAACTGCTATACAAAGTCAGTTTTGAATAGCAGTTACACTTTTGTATAGCAAGTAAAAAATAGCTAACGTAACTTTTAAATCTTGAAAATTTACAAAATTTTTTTAAAAAAAAAGCAATATTTAACCAAAAGCATAAATGTTTACAGTTTAACTGTAGTCATATTATTAAATAATTAACAATTCGCAAAACAATTAACAAATTACTGTAACGTACAAAACCAAAACGATATAAAACAACAGAATCTGCGCTGTCTGTTTCGATGCATAAATAAAATAAAAGGATCGTAACAGTGAGTGTTTTTTTCTCCCGATCTTTTGATAAAATTCCTGCTTTTTCTGCGAATGATTGACAGAAATTAGGCTATCATTTGTTGAAATTTGCGATATTTTCTATGCTTCGCATTTTCTTCCTGATGATTGACTTTTCACAATTTTCAGAAAAATTCCTATCAGAATCTCCTCTGTAATGAATATCGCTGCAAGGAAAAAAAAAAATATCGTATCCGCTGCCCCGGCAGAAGCGCAGCATTAAGCATAATTTTAACTTTTAAACTTGTATGTGCCGCGGCGCTTACACCCGAAAGTACAGTACATATTTTTCCATTTTTTTAAACAAAATTTCATGCTTATGGCAGGAAGCATACAATTTTACTAGTAAAAATATTTCAATTTTCTTTCTGCTACATACTAATAATAAACTTATTTGTGTTTTGAACTAGGCATTTTACAATACAGTAGACTCCCTCAAATCCGCACAGCTTGGGACCAGAGTTTTTGCGGATTTTAGAATTTTGCGGATTTCTGGTCATTGCTTTGTTTACATTTTTAAAAAAATAATTTGAATGTAATTAATAATGAAATTAAAAGTATAATGAGTGCATACAATATACTAAAATATTAAAACAAATAATAAAAATTTAGATATTTTTTTAAATGATTAAAATACTAAAAGGAAAGATAAAGTTAATAATCAATAATGTACGATTAAATATTCATTATAAAAGAGGAAATGTGTTTTTCCTAAATTATTCAATGAAACTTGCCTCATAAAGATACATTACTAATTCACATCAGGATCATAAAATAATGAAATTTTATTTCAAGTTTAGCCAGACTTAATAACTAAAAAAGCTTGATTAATACATAAATATACTTGGTAAGATTGTGATTACCAATGATATTAGCAATATCTTTATTTTTTTCAGAAATAAATTATTCTTTCTTCATGAAAAAACATGAATTCAATAACATTAACAAAAATTATAAATTAAAAAATGTATGGAATTGATATAAAACTAAAAAGATCAATTTTTGCACCTACATCTGAACTGAAAGTTTCATTGTTTACATCCGTAAAATATGTGCGGATTTTAGAGAGTTGCGGATTTTAGGAGTGCAGATTTGAGGGAGTCTACTGTATCTTCAAAATTAACTGAAATATTTTAAAATATGTCAAATACGTATTTTTTAATCAAAAGTTACAATTTTTTACATTTGAGTTTGTATAAAATAATTACATTATTATATAGAATTTGGATACTAGTTCAAAACTTAGTGAGTAATATGATAAGCATTATAACGAAATTTCACAAAAATACATATAAGGTGTAATGAATTTTATTGCAAATGGGAAATATTGGAAAGATTTATTTTCTAGGAATCACATTCAAAGATTTCTTTTAAATCCTTCACCTACATAGAAAATTAATGCAGAAATATCATTTAAGGTTTATCAGTGTTATTATATATAAAAAATGTAACAAAAAGATGCATATAAACATTAATATTTCTTCTGGCCTTCTTATGTTTACATCCAGTATCTGTCTCATTATTTCATTTATTAAATTGGCCATAATTCCTCTCCTAATAGTCATAGGAATGAAATTAAAACAGATTTGTAATCATAAATGATTGCTTAAAAAAAAAAAAAAAATAATAATAATAACAAAAAAAGAATGAAAAAAAAATAGTGAAAATGGTTATTTTAATGTAACCAGTTACCTAATAAGATGCATAATTGATAACACCAAATCAATATATGAGACATTTTTTGAATTTTAAAGAATAAATATGTAGTACTTGTCATCCAAAGTATTCCATTGTACATTTTAGTTTGCATTTTGCTTGTGCTTTTATTGTATATCAAGATTAGGAATTCTACATAATGAAAGTTAATGGGTTGTATCTTCTTTGCCTTGCATCTCGAACCTGTTAATGCACATATAGAGAATAGTTTCCTCCTTCATGATCCCGTTAGCCAAAAGTTCAAGATAGGAGATGGGTGTTACAGATTTTCTTTTCTCTTTTGTAGAGTATTTTTCCATTAAACCTTTATTTTGCCTTATATTATGGTTAGCTCTTTATTACTTAATACAAAAACTTAAGAATTATTAATAAAAAATTAATAAAATTAATAAAGATGTTACAAGTAAGTGATTGTTTAATCAATTAATGCTTCAGTTGAAAATATTGTATCTGCACATTGTTTTCTGTCCCCAAAGTATCTGTCGCAGATGCTTGGAGAATTTTCTGTTACTAGACACATAACTGACTCCTGGACAGGGGTCAATTTAGAAAAAAAAAAGTTGCATAGCAGTAACTGTTGTACAAAGTCAGTTTTGAATAGCAGTTAGACACTTTTATATAACAAGTAAAAAATAGCCAACATAACTTTTAAATCTTGAAAATTTACAAAAAAATTTTTTTTTAAAGCAATATTTAACCAAAAGTAGTCACATTATTAAATAATTAACAATTCGCAAAACAATTAACAAATTACTGTAACATACAAAACCAAAACTATATAAAACACAACAGCACTGAGAAAAGAGAAAACCGAATTTCCCTCACTAACTTTTTTCTCTTTACAGTCGCACTGAAATGCTGCTACGGTCACGTGGCTATGACAATTTCCCTGAAAGCGAGAGTGAAACAAACGCGTACGGTAAGCGAAGTACGGTCGGAGCGAAGAAGTGGGGTCAGAATCTGCGCTGTCTGTTTCGATGCATAAATAAAGTAAAAGGATCGTAACAGTGAGTGTTCATTTTAGAGCCACTACAACACGCACGTCAAACTTCTATGAGCAAATGCCGTGATTAGCGAGTAACAGTGCTTCAGTAATCAGTCACAGCGTCAGGGCGGGAACAAATCATGTGTTTACTGGGAAAACTGCACCCAGCAATGGCATCTCGCTGTTCTTCCATTGTAAATAAACAGTTGGGGAGAGTGAAAACACAATGTATGTCGTGTAAAAACATCTTTAAATTTTAACTTTAAGTGTACATGACATAACAAAGTGTGTGGGAAATATGCATCGCAATGATTGCGATTTAATGCATTTCTTCAATCGCGTTTTAGTTAAATTTGTATCGCAAATTGCGATGCAATACCGCTTAAATCGAACCCTGCTCCTTGATCATTATTCCCTGATTTATCACATTCATCTACTTCTCAGGATTCAAAACATTTTTGAATAATTTCTTCAACTAATAATTCTTCATAACCAGGGACTGACAAACCTCGGGCGTCGGGTCGCACGGGTGACTAAAAAATTCCACTTGCCAACTAACATTTTTACTTACTTATTAATTTTATTTATTTTTTCTTTAACCAAAAAATTCAGTGTGAGAAAATATTTATTTTTAATAGCGTGATTATTTGTAGTGGAAGAAAATACACCATACTGGCATTTCAAGTTAGCCAGTGTTCCATTTTGCTGTGAATGATTAATGTCAGAGAAATGATTCTTCTAGCTGGTTCCTAAGAATTTTTAACTTTTGTCAATCCCTGTTTATAACGAGTGTTGTTTCAACGAAGCCAGTTTATGATTTCATATGCAGTAATGTTAAACATGGTATGTTTGACACTAAGGTCAATAATCTCCAAATCATTAGAAGGTTCTTCAGTATCTCGTGTCTATTAATAAGGTTATGTTAGTGCACAATTTTCTCCAGCTTCTCCGTAAAATCTCTTCAAACAATTCATTCCAGTCATTAGCCAAGTTCTATATGGTGTCTTTGATACTGCAATTTCTGAATGAGTCCATTTGATTCATTTTCAGTGAGTAGCAGTTTTTGGGCTTTCTGATTATATCTTTTAATCCAAATACTCTTTGGTCTATTGGCTGTATCAATGATATTGTAATAGATGGAAGAAATAAGCACATGAATTTACTATCAGTGGACACAATATTTTCATCTAGACGTGCTTCTGCATTATTAAGCAGCAATATTGTTTTCTGTCAAAAATTACTTTTCTGTAAATAATCATTAACTCTTTTTACAAAGTATCAAGAAATTAATTCTTAAAAATTTACCATGTCATTCATTCTTTCTTCTGATTGTAATAATTCACAGGCAATTCTTTCACATTAATATTCTTCAAAGCTTTTGGTTTCTTAGATTTCTCAATCACATTTAATGGAAATTAATGGCTCCCTGCTGTGTTGCAAATTAAAAAAGCAGTTATACAATTTTTCTGAAGTTTAAAAGTAGCAGGTAGTAGTTTAAAACTACTTTTTTGAAGTAGGATTTTTAATTAAAAATACTTAATACTGTTTTTTTTCATTCTTAAACTTGAAAACTGTTTCCCTTTACTCCACTTTATGGTACATTTTATTTTATAATTTGAAAACAAAGTCACACAAATCAGTGACAGTATAATATCTTTTGCTTTTATAGTCATATCAAAACATAACAACAGAAATCCATATTGCAGCATTTGTCAGCAGAGTGAATTTTTGCTATTTATTATTAGCTGCTTACATACTCATACTTTTTGCTTTTTATGCTTAAAGTTGAAAACTTTTTTTCTCCATTTCATGGCATATTTCATTTTTTAATTAAATAATTTTTTTTAATTAAAAAAGAAAAGAAAGAAAAATTAAGCAAATCAGTGCAGTATAGTATTTTTTGTATCTGCAGACACATTAAAGCATCACAACAGAAATCCATGGCAATTTTTCCAAAAGTATGAAATTTTTCTGTGTATTATTAACTTCTTGCATGCTCTTTACTTTTTGTAACAGATTTCTCTGCTTTGTGATTTCAATAACTTTCAGATTTTTTTTTTTTGAAAAAGCTATCTAATATATTAAATATGATTAATTATGACAACAGCTTTCAACATCTTTCATTTTAATGTTTGTGTGTTATAATTCTTTACTTTTAATTTACAGGAGCTTGATCTAGTCTTGCCAATTGTCAAACAAAATTTCTCAAAATTGACTATACCAGAAGATGGAATAAGAGTTACTTGGATTGGCCACTCCACAGTTCTTGTACAGATGCATGGTTTAAACATAATGACAGATCCAATATTTAGTGATCGAGCCTCTCCTAGTCAAGTTGTTGGTCCTAAAAGATATAGAGATCCTCCTTGTTCAATTCATGATTTGCCTCCTATTAATGCTGTTGTAATTAGTCATACGCATTATGATCACTTAGATCATAATACAGTAACTCTTTTAAATGCCAGGTATGTACTATTTTTTTAATGCATAACAGGTACTGTAAATATGTATGATCTTTTATTTATTGAAATTTTACTTCATTGCAAATCAATTGACAGTTTCTACTATTAGGTATTTTTAACATCACATGATTCAGTTATTCTGTTTATAATTTTTCTGTTTTTTATTTTAAATTATGCATCATGCTAGCTATTCTTACTCAGTAAATGCTGTTTAATGTGAACACTTCAGGGCCAAGAATTTTTTATAACAATATCTTATTAATAAAATTTAGTGATTAAAAAAATATCAAATAACATATAGTAGTACTAAGAAAATTATTACTTATCTGTAAATGATAGCTTTTAAAGTGATAGAAAACATTTATTGAAAATTTGTTTCTTTACAATTCTCTCTTAAAAGTTTATCAATGAATTATTTATTCATATTAGTACTGTTTTTGAAAATTGCCTAAGTGAAGTTGTGTACCTTATTTCAAAATTTTCAATGCATATTGAAATGCTTATTTCTGCATTTGTAAATAGTCTTTCAAAAAGCTGGTTTTCATCATATTTCCGATCATCATTTTGTATTTCTTTGCAAATTTCAGTTTTAGTGAGCTTTACAGCTACAGGAATGTTTTTGTCAATTGCCAAACAGGCCTCATTATCTTCATACATCATGACATGGGAACATTTTCTCATAGATTCAAATGTTTTCAGTCTGTTAGCATTTTCAGCTACATTAACAAAACGATTTTTAATTGGAAACAATGATATTTGATTCCATGACCTTACCATAAGATGCATTGCTTCCAGAAGATCAGATTTTTTTTAGCTAGTTTATTCCCGTAATATCTTATTTTTACTTTAATTCTTCTAAAACTTGTGTGTGCATTTCATGCTATTATAATAGGCCTTAAATGCATTAATTATTCTTTGATCGCAAGGTTGTATCAGAGAGGTTATAGTTGGTGACAAAAACACAACATTGATGTATTTTGCTGACACATTTAAATTATGCATAGTGCATTTATCAAGCAAGAGAAAAATATCATGTTTCAATAAATTATCTTACTTTAGAATCCATTCATTAAATATAATGCTTGTCATCCATGAATATTTATTGGCTTAGTAATCAACTAAGAGTTTTTAAATGCCTCTAAAACAGTGGGAGTTTTTATTTCTCCCCACAACTAAAATCTCTTCTTTTTGTCCAGCTTTACTAACATAGCATAAAACAGTTATGCCCCCTTTTGAAATTTTGTGGCTTTTTGAACTCTTATACTTAATTGAATATGTAACTGGCAATTCTCTAACACTGGCAATTCTCTAAAATATAGACCTGTTTTGTTGACATTATAAATATTTTCTGCTGAATAAGAAAATATAAATTTTGGCCACTTTTCTTTCATCTATTTTTCTGTAGTTGCCAGATAAGCATATTTCTGGTCTCCATTTACTCTCTTAAAAAAGATGTTTTCACATTCATAAATATACTCGTCTCATGTATTTTAGTGTGAATGTGGTCTGATGTATAGGCAGCTTGTTTGAGTTCTGTGCAAAAGTTGTTGTGTACCTCCTCTTTTAGTTTTTTTTTCTTTCTTATTATTCAACAATGTACAAAGAAACCCAAACAACATAGTTAACAGCAATTTACACAGTAACAAAAGCAATTAAATAAATAGTGCCATTGTCATGATGGTCAAGGTGCTAGTCAGGTAGATCCCTGCTATGAGGCAATCAGGTGAATTTCACCCTACAGCCAGGTACACTATCTGTTAAACTAGGCATAATACCTAGGAGTTAGGGTCTGGTCAGCAGTTTAATAATAATAATAAATGATAGAATAAATTGTGTTGAGTCCATACTACCCATTTTTATTTTGAATAAAGCCATCATGCAATGAAATATAATATATACCGCATATACTGCTGTATAAGTTGACCCCCTAACTTTTGAATGCAAATTCTGTAAAAAATCAAAAACCTTTGTATAAGTCTATTCCCTAACTTTTTTCTTCAGTTTTGCACAAAATCAAAACAAAGATGCTACTTGCCAGTGTGAAAAAGTATTAAGTAAACTAAAACAAATCATTGAAAAAATTTTTTAATGCTTAATTATTATTATTGGTATATATTTTATATTTTATTATGTATACTCATAAAAAACCAGAAATTTTCAATATTCAAAGTTCTTTCTTAAAAAAAAAAAAAAAAAAAAAAAAAAAATTGACTTGTATATAAGTCGACTCCCCCCCCCCCCCTCCCAATTTGCTTGATAAAAATTGTCAGAAATTCCTTGACTTATACATGATTATATGCTATATATTTTTTTCAATTTAAAAATGGTTAATATAGTCCTTGTTAGAGAAATTATCAGCATAAAAGAAAGTTGAAATTATACTATCATATCTAATTTTAAGTATGGTTGTTGTAGGAGAAATCTTTAAAAAATCCATTCAAAAAATTTTAGTTATACAATTTCTCACCAGAGATGCTACCAGCATAAAAGGATTAATCAGAAAAATTTTATCAATATAAATATTTGACAATGGCAGAAGCTTTTTCTGAAGATTTGTGTGAAATTTGTTCATGGTGAGTGAGTTTGAAATAAATTCTAAAAGTTATTTGAAGACACAGATAAACTCATAGCAATATATGAATCATCATGAACTAACATCACATATGTATGAATAATTGTATAAGGTCAGGTGGGGAAAGTAGGGGTAAAATCAAGCTTTTTTTAAAAAAAGCCTTAAAACCAAATTATAAAATTTATTTTAAGGATGTATTTCAATACAAAGTGCATATTTTCTGATTTATTTTTAAATTCATTTTTGCTCTGAAATGTGTCAAATTGGCAAATTCTTTTAATTTAAAAACTACACAATGTGTCATGTTTGTTGATTTTTTGATAAATGTAGAAAATATTGCAAAAAATGCTGTCAAAGATGGCATTTTGAACTGAGTTTTTGGAAGCGGGAGATCTGGGAAGGAAAAAAAAGGATCATACTTAGAAAGTAGTCGTTTACAAATTAAATTCTAAGGAATTGAGTGAAAAATGAAATCACACGGCATCTTACATATCTCTTCAAAAATCACTTCAACAAGTTTCATATCTCTACCTTTAAAAATGAGTCTGAAAATGTATCAGAAAATTTTGAGCTGTTGAGGGTGAAAAATATTTTTTTGAATACACCCTTAATGAAACTTTTGATGTGTTTTATATACATTGGATTCATATATAGATTAAACATGAAGCATAAACATTCAATTTTATTAGATTGCTTTCTCACAACGATGTATTTAAAAAAGTATGTTTTGATACTCCCACTTTACCCCATAGTGAGAGAAAGTGAGGATAACAAATGTAATTTTTCCATTTTTCATTTTTGGGTGAAAAAAGTCCGGGCCAGGGTTCGAACCAGGGATGTATTGGCTGAAGCCACCAATGCTCTGCCAACTGAGCTATCCCGGACATGAACACTGGAGGACTATTTTACCCAATTAACCTCAACGATCACTTGGATGTATTGGCAACTTCAGCCAATACATCCCTGGTTCGAATCCTGGCCTGGACTTTTTTCACCCAAAAATGAAAAATGGAAAAATTACATCTGTTATAATTAATTTATCGATTGAATAATCATGTTTCAAAATTATTCTAAAGTGGAGATAGTTTTAAAATTATGGTATATTTGAATAAAAATATGTAAATATTGTTTTTAAAACAAGAATGCACTAAAATAAATGCATCTTAATTATATTTAAAGGTATAAATGAGCATAAATAATATTTCTTCAATATTATTTAATTAAAGAAATGTCCATGTCTATTAAAATTAGGTTCACTTATTAGTGTAGAACTGTACACAATCTTCATCATCATAGAGGAAGTGTATTAATTCCCCCAATAATCAAATATACTTTGTGTTATAGAACTCATTCATTTTTATTACTTAGTTGATGAATCTAGCTGATATTGATTTTTTGATCGGTACCGATTGGTTATACCCATGAACCTTTAACCATTTTACCATTTGCCCAAGATAAGTCAGAGGTAAAAGCACTATTTCCCCATATCTGCTGCCGGTGAAGTGCTTAAAGTCTATTTTTATATTATCTGTTACCTTTCTTTTATTTTTCCTAATTACTTTGCTTTTTGGATGTTTTTCCTTTTCTTATCTTGATAGTTTTTTCTTATGGCCCTTTCTTCTGAGTTTTTTTTAAATGTTATTTATAACTTTGTTTATTTTTTACTATCATTCTTCTCTTTCTAAACTACATTTAGGAATAAGAAATTGTTTTACAATGTTAAAATTACTACCTACAGTTATAAATAAAGAAATAATTTTTTTATTCATTTTATTATAAAAATTTAGAGTATTAGACATTTACTAAAGTTAACATAAAGGTAAAAAATACCCCTATGACACAACACTTAGCTAAGCCTAACCTTACCCCTAAATTACCCCACCCAGAAAACAATTCATAATAAATACAATTATAAAATGTATTTTTTTCTTTTTATGTAGATCTGTTCCTTAGATGTTCCTCTACACATCTAAATTAAAATTAATAGTTTTTGCTTGTTAATAATAGTTTTAGAAGAAAGTTCATCTACAGCTTAAATTAACATACATATGCAATGAGCATAAACAATGTAGTTTGTAAACATTAAACTTATAGCTAATTTCTAAAAATAAAACTAAAATATGTGTCTCTAAAAAAGAATTAACTAAATATCTTAATTAAAAAAAAGAAAAAAGAAAATAGGTGTTTTTCAAAATACCGCCACTTTTCTCCATAGGTTCACTTTCTCCCCCCCGACCCTAGTTGTATTCATTAAATCTGTTAATATAATTTAATAATTAATGTTAATGATTAACTTGAATCTAACTTTTAGCAATTTGGACAAATCTAAAATATTATTTCTAAGTGTATATAATGCATATATAATTTATCTATTTTATTGCTTGTTTTATCTCATACCACTATGTTATTAAAAGTTAGGTTAGTATTGTCACATTAAAAGAAATTATTATTTATTATTTTCATTTTTTATTTTTAAATATCTAAACATTATGATATTGGTTATTAATAATGCTAGTTATAATATTTACTTATTAAGTAATTAGGATATAATGTAAGGTATTTTAATCATTGATGTTTTATAATTTGGTACATTTTTTTATGAGAATCGTTAATTAATGATTCATGCATATCAAATTTTACATAATTTTAATATTTAATAAATCAATTACATATTATTTCTTATTTTTTTCATTTAATAAGATTATTTTAAATTTTACATATATTTAATAAATCAATTGCATATTATTTCTTATAATGTTTTTTCATTTGATAAGATTACTTTAAATTTTACTTAAATATCTACTGTTAGAATATGCATAAGGCAACTTCCAATCAATATGTAGTTCATTTAAATGATAAATAAAAAATAAATATATATTAAATTAATATTGCATTTATTTTACAAATTTCTCAAGAGATGGTAGTACTAAATATTTTATTGGACAAAAGGGTAATTTGGTGTTACTATAGAGTGTGCTGATATCATCTATTGAAATTTGTATCTTTGATATTAGGACATACTCCTTGCTTCAATTTTTAAATATCTTTTTTTTTTTTTTTGGCAACAATTGAATGTAATCATGACAGTATTTTTTGGCTCTTCATTTGAAGAATTTCTTTAGTGTTTGGTATGTTTGTCCTATTCTATCCATTTTAATTTTGCTATTATGATTCTTTTTATTGTTTTCTCTCCATTTTATTAAGGATTTTTGTGTGTTGTGTCGCCAAACTCATATTCTCTTGCTTCTTTCTGGCTAATACAAAGATGAAACCACACAATTTATTTGCAATTCCAAAGTATTTGGGGTCTGATGAACCTACTTTGGTTCTACAAATTTCGATTTTATTCATTTTAATTCATTTTTTTTCATGTTTAAATGATGTATATTGTAATAAAATTGTTATTATATATACAGTAGACTTCCTCAAATCTGCAAACCAGAAATCCACAACTCTCTAAAATCCGCACATATTTTAAGGATGTAAACAATGAAGATTTCATTTTGGATATTGGGACAAAATTTGATTTTTTTTAGTTTTATATCAATTCCATATATTTTTTATTTCATAATTTTCTTAATAATACTCTATTTATGTTTTTTTTATGAAAAAAGAATATATTTTTTTGGAAAAAAATTCAAGATATTGCTGATATCACTGGTAGTCACAATCTTCTTATCAAATATATTTATGCATTAATCAAGATTTTTTGGTTATTAAGCCTGGATAAATTTGAAAAAATAAATTCCTTATTTTATGAATTTGATGTGAATTATAAATGTACATTTATGAGGCAAGTTTTGTTAAATAATTTTTGAAAAATACATTTAATCTTTATAATGAATATTTAATCATACACCATTGATACTTTAATCATTTAAAAAATTATCTAAATTTTTATTATTTTTGTTTATTACTTATTTTAATATTTTATTATATTGTAACCATTCATTATAGTTCCAATTGCACTATTAATTGCACACAAATTACTGTTTAAAAAAGTAAAAAAAGCAATGACCAGAAATCTGCAAAATTCTAAAATCTGCGCAACCTCTTATCCCGAGCTGTGCGGATTTGAGGGAGTCTACTGTATATTAAAACAATGTTATAGTAAATATTCAAATGTGTTACATTAAAAACATTTTATTTTTCTTTACTATAGAATATCTTTAACTTATGTAAATATTCATTTTAGATTTGGTTCTGATCTTCGTTGGTTTGTACCTCTTGGTTTGCAGACTTGGATGGAGCAAGTTGGCTGTGAAAATGTAGTTCAACTTGATTGGTGGGAAGAGAATTGTGTTCCTGAACACAGTGACACTTCATTTATTTTTACCCCTGCTCAACACTGGAGTAAAAGAGCTATTGGAGATGATAATAAGGTTCTTTAACTGTTTACTTGGATTATTTCTTCATATCCCCTATGTAACAATTCAGTTCTTTATTAAATTGTAATTTTATGTGGGACATGATTAAAATAGAGATTAAACTAGGCAGATTTAAAGCAGTGCAGCACGACAATTTTGTAAGTACTGGGTGCTATATTTTAAGTGCTCCATACTTTTTTTTTCAAATGTGGTGTGCTATTTTTCAAGACATTTTTATGAGAGTGCTACTTCAGTTTTTGAAGGGTGAGACACGATTCTGTTTTGAAATATTTGCAAATTTAATACATTGCCTTGAAAATAAAATAAAAACAATCATCAATCCGAAAATTCAGATCCCCCCCCCCCCCAAAAAAAAAATCTCCATTTTTTTTCTGAATATAAAAACCTTATACTAGATGATAACCATGAGTGAATCATATTTCTGCAAACATTTACATCATAAATTCTCATCCTTATAGCTGCAAGACACCATTTCAAGAAGATTATTTCTTGGTGTGGGGGAGAGAAAGACACAATTTCTTTGAGGTGCAGGAATTGTATGAATTGTGTACTAAAAATTGCATGAAAATTGCACATAATAAAAAAAAATGCTGTCTGATATATTCTCCCCTTAAATTTTTTCACAAGCATGCGATTCTTTGGCAAAATCTTTTAATTTTTGATAAAGCCTGTTAATCTTTTCGTTTGCAGTGTTTTGAAAAATCAGTTCGCAAATTTCTTCAAAGGATGGTGGAAAAATAACATGAATTTTGTCAAAGATCTCAGAAACAAATAGTGATTTTCTTCAACCAGTCACTGAAAAAATTCCAAATTTCAATAATCAATTGTGCAAAAAATCACAAATTTCTACAAATGGCTGCTCAAAATCAAGAATTTGGTTAATTAAGTATGAAAAAACTTACAAATTTCAATGAACAATAGTGAAAAAATGTTGAAAATTCAGTTTTTTTTTATAAGT
Source organism: Maratus speculifer (assembly GCA_964019185.1). NCBI lineage: Eukaryota > Metazoa > Arthropoda > Arachnida > Araneae > Salticidae > Maratus > Maratus speculifer. The sequence continues at coordinate 87,939,708 of OZ025299.1, read as the reverse complement.
GCATTTTTAATCATGTTAGTTTCAGTTAATAATTTTTCTGGAATTATGTAAAAGTAGAATTCAGCAACAGATTGGGATAGAATCATGAGTTAACCTGAAATACCTATTAAAAGCCAACCTGTAAGCATGCCAGAACTTGATGAATTTTGTTTTTTGATTAACCAAACAAAAAAAATTTTATTAACCCATAATTCAACCCAAGCCCAATGAAAATATTTTTTACCAATTTATAATCCAACCCAAAATTAAAGTCCAGCCAAAGATTAGCATAAGTAAACTTGCAACTCTATCCAAAAGCAGCAAAAAATGTTCATTAACACAAAACCAGACCTGAACTGGATACATTTCAACTCAAACTTGAAATAAAAGAATATTATAAATACAGGAAAAAAAATTGCAAAAATGCTTCACCATACAAAATACTTTACTATATAGGTGTGATAAAAATATAAATGTTTTAAAAACATTAGATGTTAAAATAATAAAATGTTCCAAGTGCTTTCAGTTTGATGCAAGCCTTTTTCAAGGAGAGGAAAATATCAATGGAGAAAAACACTGTCACTCAATGTCTACTGACACACTGATAAAAAGCAGCATTTTGTAGGCATGCAGGCAATTGTAACTTCTGTAGAAGAAAGGGGGGAAGGTGGAGAAATGCACAGGCGATTATAACTATTATGAAGTGCCAAGTATTATGATTTTTCCGTAATTATTACGGATATGCAACTAAAGTTACGGCATTACGGGCATCGGATAAAAATTATGGATAAAAAAAATCACTACTTTCATTGAACGATCCCTTGAAAAAAAGCAAATTTTGGCATGGAATCGCAGAAAAATAATGAAATTTTTTCAAAATACCAGTAATAAAACACTCATTTTTTCAAAGTTTTGCAAAAAAAAACCCCCACAAATTTAGTCAAAAGGTCATGGAAAAGCACGAAATTAGTTCTAAAGATCGCATAAAAAACGCAAATTTCATCCTAGGCTTGTGTATAAAATGCAAATTTTGTAAAAGGTTCACTTAAAAGCAAGAATTTAGTCAAAAAATCGTGAAAAATGTGCACATTTTGTCTAAAGATCACATAAAACGTGCAAATTTCGTCTGAAGATCGCGATATATGGGCAGATTTTCTTCAAAAAATTACACAAAATCGTGCAAATTTTGTCCAGAAAATGCTGAAATTTTGTCAGAAAAAAAAAAAAAATAATAATAAAACACGAAAATTGCACATTTTTTTTCAAAAGATCATAAAAATCACTAATTTTGTCAAAAAAATTGCAAAAAACGGGCAAATTTCGTCAAAAGATTGTGGGAAACGTTCAAATTTCACTAAATGATCTAGTTATGATCTAGGTAGATCTAGTTATGATTTTCCTACGAAGTAACTGTTTTGAATCTTGCTTTATTTTACCTTATTCAGAAGAGGCCTCAAATGATACAAAAGTTTTTTGTTAATTAAGATACGTTATTCTATTGGTACCAACTGTAGTAAAATCAGAAGTGTCTCTTTTGAGATATATACTTCTGAAAATAGCATGGAATTTTCATTTTTAATAATTTTAAATTTTTAGGATATTTCACAGAAGAATGAATTAATGAATATTTAAGCAAGAGAGAAATAACTTCAGCAACTCTATGACATCTTCGTAATTAGCTAGTTAGTTGGTAAAGAGATCAACTTTAAAAACATATTTTCAGTAGTTATAATAGCCTGTTAAAGTGTGGATAAAATTCATTGAGACTGGCTGTATGACTTACTTTGAGGCCAAGCAATGACAAAGTCATTTGTGATTTTTAATGCTGCAATTAAGTTTTGTAGCACAAAAAATTGTGCAATAAATAAGGTTTCTTGTTGCATAAGCAATAAGATGCCAAACTGAATGATTTGATTGCTTTTTCTGAGACCATGAAATATTGAATTTTACAGATGCACACCTGGCACCCCAAATAGTGAATTTTAAAGATGCACACCTGGCACCCCAATTATACTACTTCTGACTCTGACATTTGCAGTCTTATACCAGCTTGTATCTATATGTATGTCCTGTATCAATTATATAAAAAATAAAGGGGGTAAGGTGGCAACAATACCCAAATTTAGGCCTTTTGACATGGAATGACCCAACTACAGCTACCATAAACTACACTGTTTTATAAAATCATATAAAAAAACATTTTAAACCTCAAAATTATTTCAAATCTAGCTGAAATCCAATAAGAAAATCTGTTTATAACATCTAACCAACCTACCAGTAAACATAATGTCATTTTTCATGTCAGCATAATAGTCAACTGGCAAACTGTTTCTTTTGCTGTTTACATATATAGCTATTGATTAAATTCAAATTTAAGAATTTAGTTTCTCCAAAAATACAATGACCTTAAAAGGTCATTATATTAAACTTTAATAATAATTGTATAAAACTTAGTGCCTATATACTTCAAGAGACATAATGCAATTACATTTAACATACCACGTTTTCAAAACAAAATTCATTCTATACAATGGCTCCGTGAGAACATTGGGAAATTAAATTGGAAAAATAAAAACTAGATTTTAAATGAACTTAATAAATCACTTTTCACTTTTATTTTATACCTAAAGAACCAAATTTTTTCAGAGCTTTATATGTAATAATTTCTCTTGCCAGCACTGGCAAACACATACACAGAAGACAGTATATTTGTTTAGTAATGTGGATGTAAAATTCGGAAGATTTTGTTTCTGCTCCATAAGTTAGTGTAGGCAAAGCACATTGATTAAACACCTTTCTTTTCAAACAAAGAGACATATTACTCTTCAGAATAATATTGTTCTTCCCTAAAGCACTCCACCCATTTCTTATTCTTTTATTGATTTCATTCATGATACTATTATCCGATGATATTTCCAGCCCAAGGTACACATAACTTCGCACTTCGTTAATATCAGTATTCTTGTAGATAATTTTCTTTTCTATTGTAAATGAATTGAACATCACCTTAGTCTTTCCAAATTTATTTTTAATCCCAAATTAATGCTATCTTCTGCCAGATCTTTTAGCGGTTTTTCCAGGTTTTTCCAATTTTTCAGGGCTGTTAAGGGTTTTTCAGGGCTGCTGAAAATTACAATGTCGTCAGCAAACTGGAGATGATATATATAAGGGACACCAGGGAGGGTTGACCATAGGAGAAGCTTGACCTGTCCCTGAGTTTTCAAATTTAAAAGAATTTCAGAGTTTTACCAATAGGTATAAAGCAAAACTATTGGAATGTTCAAACAATTGTCTTTGTTTTATACGTAATCAAAATAGGTACGGAAAAATCAAATTATTTAGAAATATTTTGTAAGCTGTTTTTAGATAAAATATATCATAGAAATTTAAGTAAGTAGGTTTTAAGTAATTCACAAATACTGAGCATTCATTCCAGGCTTAAATAATTTACAGTAAGTTAGGCTTAACATAACAATGTGCTATTCTTTAGAAAATGGGTCGTATGGGAAGGCTTGACCCCAATGAATGTGAGGGAGGGTTGTCCAGATGTTCAAGGCTCCCTTAATTAAGTGGTTTTGGAAATCTTTTTATTATACACTGTATGCAATAAAGGGTTAATGGTTATATACACCAAAAGAATGTAAGATTATTCTGTAAAACTACAGTAAAATGGGGTGATGGTAAAGAAAATGTTTAAAACTGGATAAAGAAAGATGTGAAAAATTCCTGTAGTTAGTCTTGTAATCCCTTAGTTGTTGCAATATTTTAAAAATATCAACATTTGACTAATATACTAATGAATGATAAAGCCCTAATGAGGACTCTATATTTTCTGCATTATTTTACCATAATAAAATGAACATATATTTCGCTCGTATTAGCCATAGTCTTCTTTTTGTGACCCATAAAAAATGTGAAAATCTTTGCCGTTCAAATGATTAATCATTCTACCATTTGCTCATTTTAAACATGTTTTAATTTTAGACAGTTTCATTTTAAGCTAGTTTCACATCAGTTATGTCTCATTACAAATTTGATCTCATACAGTTGCATAGAAATGTAAAAAGTGGTTCTATGTCCATTCTGCCAGCATTCCAGGAAACATCAGTAGTTGCAAACCATGAAAAAGAAAAAAAAAAAAAAAGCCCATTTTAGAATTAAATATTCAACACTTTTTTATTATATTAAATGAAGATGACTTGCACTACAATTTTTGCAAATTTCAATTAAATTTGAATTTCTGTCATTTAATAAGTTATGACTGGTGTCATTTTGAGTTGCTTCATGTCTATGATAGTGTAAAACAATTGAAATATTGGACATTCTTCATTTTTAATTACTTATTGAATGTTTGGGCAATTTTATTGAAAAAGTCTCAATGAACCTTTACAAAGTAATGAAAATAATTTTAAATTTCATCATTTCTTTTATAAAAAAATTTTGTTTATTTAAAAATAAATTTGTATTTTCATTTTCATGGCATTTCGAAAATTCGTGTTATTTTCAATTGTTTTACATGTTTTTTTATTTATTGAAATTTAGGTATTGTGGGGTAGCTGGTGTGTACTTGGACCTAAGTATAAGTTTTTTTTTGCTGGTGATACTGGGTATTGTGAAGCATTTAAGCAAATTGGTCGAGTTCATGGTCCTTTTGATTTATCTGCTATTCCCATTGGAGCTTATGAGCCAAGGTAATAATGAAGTTTTTAGTATGTAATTGTATATAAAGGCTTGCACTTTTCAACTTTTAACCCTTTAACGTTCATTGGTTTCTCTGTGAAACCACAAAATTTTAATTCTGATATGCAACAACGGCACTGGAATTTTGGATAAAAAAAATCCATTTTATTATGTATGTGAAAAATCACTTTTTCTTATTTACAAATGTGTTTGCAATTATTAGTATTATTCATTTATTTCAATATCTTAGCAATAAAAATGCTTTGTCCATTAAAGGGTTAAATGTGTTGCAGTTTTATAATTTTTCATGAAAAATATTTTGTAAATTTTAATATTTTTGATCATCTACTATTTCAGAAAAAAGTGTTTTAAATTTTCAAAATAAGGTGAAATTGAGTACCTGCATGCTAGGTTTAAGTGTGTAGTTCACATGGAAAATTTTAGTAGATTTGTGTATGGAGTTGCCATGCATGAGACAATTTAATTAAAAAGCATATGCTGGTCAGATCATCATCTATTGACTTAATTAGAGAATGTTTTCTAATTAAGTCAATCCATCCTTGAATATTATTTATTATTTAATTGTATGTTTAAAAAATATTTATGATACTGTAACAGTTTATATACCGTATATACTCACGTATAAGTCAAGAAATTTTAGACAAAAAAAGAACTTCAAAGTGGGGGGGGGGGGGGGGGGAGACTTATACGCGAGACCTAAAAAAAATTCTATAAATAAAATATCGGTAAATACTTTGCTAGCGAATCGGTGCTGCAGCACTCCATTGTTTGTAGAGTACAAAATCCAAAATCTGGAACCCTTCCAACTTCGACGATTCTGAATTTAAGATCATTTTTAGTTAATTTAAAAAAAAATAATCTACCCATTCTCTGTTGCAAAGAACAAAAAAAGTGTGTGATTTATGTCAAGAACACATTTCCAATACAAAAAAATAGAGATGGGCTAAATCGTCCATTTTAAGGAGTCATTCTAGTATGAATCGTTCACCGAAAGAATAGATTTATTCGAAGTCGTTCTGAAAAAAGGAACGAATCTCAGAAAAATTTAACATATCCGAGAAAAAAGGAATGAGACCAAGAAATAAAGGAACAAATCTGAGAAAATGGAACGAAATTGAGAAAAATGGAACGAGTCCAAGAAAAAACGGAATGAATTCAATTTTTCTTCATCATTCTCCAATTTTGATTTATGACATTAAGCATAATTTTTCGGGTGAATCGTTCCTTTTCGGATTTGTTTCATTTCGAATCGAGTCCGATGAATTGGTTCTTTTCGGGAGGAAAGTCAATCGGTTCCACCTTTTGGAGGGGGGTCGACTTATACGTGGGTTTTGAATTTTTTCTTATTTTTAACAACATAAGTTAGGGGGTCGTCTTATACGCGAAGTCGACTTATACACGAGTATATACGGTGTATATATATATATATATATTAATTAATACATTTTAATACATAAAACATTTTTGATTTCAAAGATTAAAAATTTTTTTAGGCACACTTGAAATATTTTAAATAGAACAGTACCTTTTTTATTATAATCTACGTATTTTATTTATCATACATAAATTATTTGAAGATGATTTGTTGAATGAATATTGAAATATGACTATATATATGACACGCTACGTTTGAAAATCAAACCGTTAAAAATATAAATTCATGGCAGTTTTCAAAAACTTTGATAGTTGTTTTCTCTAAAACTACCTTCACCTAGGAGCAAAAATTTTTACCAGTTTTTTTATAATAAAAAGAACACTCATCCAGTTTCATTAAAATCTGTAATGGTGGGTAAATACTTGAATATTTACTGCCCAATTTCTCGTGGAATGTCCCAATATTCACAGCAAGTGAATTATCACGTATATATACAGGGTGATTCTAAATTTTTTTACAATAAAAGAGGGGTGATAGTACACATCAAGACAAACAATATTAAATAGGAGATCAAGGGTCCAAAACGTTTTCCAAAGGAGATAGCCGTAATTAAAGTTTAGTGACCAAAATTTCAAATAAACATAAAAAACGGAAAAATCGGTCGATTGATTTGCGATTTTCACTAAAATTATTCTTTATATCGGCATTTTCTTGAAATTAAATTATAATAATAAATTTCAAAAAATGCCGATAGATGGCGCTTTAGACTTTGGAGTAATGAACAACTATTTTTTGCCGGTATTTTTTGCATCTCATTAAATGTTTTCGTAAGCTTAGACTCAAACTTAAATTTTGAGCTCAAAATCTGAATAGTTGGGAGTGGTTAAGTAGACAAACTTAGCTGTGTTCAGAGGGTTCAAATTTCAAATGATTGTAAAAAATTGAAAAATTGGTCGATTCGTTTGCGGTTTTCGCTAAAACTAATTTTTAAATCAGCAATTTCTTGAAAATAAATTTTAAAGATAAATTTCATAAAATGCCGATAGAGGGCGCCTTAGACTTTCGAGTAGCGTACAACTATTTTTAACTTTTTTTTTTTCATTAAATGTTTTTAAAATTTTGGGCTCAAATTCTGACTCGTTGTGAGTGTTTAAGTAGCGAAAAATTGAATTGTGTTCGAGGAGGAAGGAGTGTTAAATTTCAACTCCTGAACACACCTCAGTTTGTGCTACTTAACCCCTCATAACGATTCAGAATATGAGCTCAAAATTTAAGTTTAAATCTAAGCTTCCAAAAACATTTAAAGAGCTTTTGCAAGCATTTAATTAGAACCAAAAAATAATGGTTAAAATGAATTGTTGGTTACTCTGAAGATTAAGGCACCCTCTGACGGAATTTTTTGAAATTTGTCTTTAAAATTTACTTTCAAGAAGATACTGACTTAAAGAATAGTTTTATTTTAAACCGCAAACGAATCAACAAATTTTTCCATTTTCTATAATTATTTTAAGTTGGAACCTCCCCCTGCCCCTTAAACACAGTTCAGTTTGTGCTACTTAACCACTCCCTACTATTCAGATTTTGAGCTCAAAATTTAAGTTTAAGTCTAAGCTTCCGAAAACATTTAATGAGATGCAAAAAATAACGGCAAAAAATAGTTGTTCGTTACTCCAAAATCTAAAGCGCCTTCTATCAACATTTTTTGAAATTTATCTTTAAAATTTATTTTTAAGAAAATACCAACAAAAAGAATAGTTTTAGTTAAAATCACAAATCAATGAACCAATTTTTCCATTTTTTAAAGTTATTTGAAATTTGAACCCTCTGAACACAGTTCAATTTGAGCTATTTAACTACTCCCAGCTTTTAGATTTTGAGCTCAAAATTTAAGTTTGAGTCTAAGCTTATGAAAACATTTAATGAGATGCAAAAAATACTGGCAAAAAATAGTTGTACCTTACTCCAAAGTCTAAAGCGCCCTTTATGGGCATTTTTTGAAATTTATCTTTATAATTTAATTTTAAGAAAATGCCGTCATAAAGAATAATTTTAGTAAAAACCGCAAATCAATCGACTGATTTTTCCATTTTTTATGTTTATTTGAAATTTTGGTCCCTAAACTTTAATGACCGCTATCTCTTTTGGAAAACGTTTTGGACCCTTGGTCTCCTATTTAATATTGTTTGTCTTGATGTGTACTATCACCCCTCTTTTATTGTAAAAAAAATTTAGAATCACCCTGTATTTTGTATTTATAGCTATTTTTTTTTATGTTTCACTTTTTATATGTTTTAGATGGTTTATGAAATATCAGCATGTTAATCCAGAAGAAGCTGTTAAAATACATATGGATGTTAAGAGTAAGAGAAGTCTAGCAATTCACTGGGGCACATTTTCCTTAGCCAATGAAGTGAGTTTAAAATTTCTTAAGATATTCTGAAATGTCATAAATAAAATTAAAGTATAAATGAATTGTCTGAAGTTAAAAATATTTATCTTTGCTAGTATATTAACTGTATGTGGGTTATATCTTCTAATGATTTAAATTTTCAAAATACATTTCCAATTACACTTTGCCCTCTTCATTTGTACAGTTGAACCTTCAAAATCCAAACATTTATATTCTGGAAATGTAAAATTCAGACTTTTTTTTATTTTAGTTTTATTAAATTTTAAAATAAGACTTAGCTGTTATTTCCACATTTCTCATCGAATGCAGTTAAACATTTTTAACAGAACTCTAAATAAATAGACTTACTCTAGTATATTTTTATAATATCTGACTGTTAAATAAAGACTTTAATTTTTACAAAAACTGACAGGTTAAAAATGTCATTTAAAAAAAGGAGGAAGACTCAACCTGATATGCTGATGACTCAAAGCTTCTTATACAGTGGTGGTCAAAAGTTTCTGGCCTGCAACAGTTTTTTAGTTAATTTGTAAGTGTACTCATATGAAGAGGAATCTCAAAGTGATACTTGTACATTTTATTGACATAATAGTTAGGAACTTATTTATGGAATAACAAATAAATATCAATAAATTTAATTGAAAAAATTAAGTACAAAGGAAAACACATGTTCTCAAAAGTTTCGGGCTACCTTTGCAAGTTTGGAAAAAAATGGTATTGTAATAAAAAATAATAGTGATCAACAACATGTACAATTAGTATTTTATCACCGTACCTTTAGTAATAAGTACTGTGGTGCAGCGATGTGACATTGATACAATCAACTGTTAAAGATCATCTATGGTATGTTTTTTTTTCCACACTTCTTGCAATTTTTTGGAAATTTCAACTGAGTTGGAATGTTTATAGTTTTGCACACATTTGCCAACTTCTTTCCAAAGAAATTTATTGAATTCATGTCGGGCATTTGAGCTGGCCTTTGCATTGAAGTGTCTTCAGTATCCAATCAAAATGATCATGTGGTCAGAGGTCATTCACATATTCCTAACTTTTGAAGCAATTGTGCTTCTTCTTTGCTGAAACCTTCTGGTAAATAAATCAAAGAAACTAACTGGCCAGAAACTTTTGACTGCTGCTGTACATAATTTAATTTTAATAAAATCACTCAAATACATATTTCTATCTTTTTAAAAAATGCATTTTCTTTATCTTCTGGCTGAACAAAAAGATTAATACTCTTGACATTCACTCCATTATTCCTACTCCTTCTCTGTGTGAATGATTGTCTTAGTGACACATTGACTTATGACTTTGATATGCATTTTGGCCAATATGTCGTTTCAGTTTTGTTTCTTTCCAAAAAATTTTGCATACAGTAGGAAAAATGAGATGAGTGTTTTTTCATGATCTTTTGATGAAATTTGCTATTTTTTCATGATCCTTTGTGACATTTGTTTTTTCTTTCTGGTATTTTTTGACAAAATTAGAAATTTATTTTTGCGGACAATTTGTCAAAATTTGCAATATTTGTCCATGATAGATTTACAAAATTCACATTCTTCACATTGATATGATTTCACATGATAGATTCACAATTTTCACATTCTTCTGATAAAATTTGTGCTGTGTTTCTTTGATTGTTGAAAAGTAGTGATTTTTTTCCCCACTACCAATGAACAAAATTTTTTATTTTTCTCAGTGACTGATGGACAAATTTGATTTTTTTTCTACAATTGATTATTGAAATTAACAATTTTTTTAAGTGATCGGTTGAGGAAAAGTCTGTTTCTGAGATCTGTAACAAAATTTACAATATTTTTCCATGATCATTATAATAATTTACATTTCTTGTGATTGTTTCACAAATTAATTTTGTAAAATTCCTCAAATAAAATAGTGTACATTCTGTGCACAGCATACACAACAGCAAAAAGTAAGATGTCTGCAGGATTATCTCATACACCCTGTTTCATGTTATTATCCTTAACATAGATGTGTCCATAGGATAAGATCAGGGGACCAAAGTGACCATGCAGTTTGAAAGCAGCAGCTAATGACTTTCTGTTGCAGCTGCTGCTGTACCTGCAAAGCAATGTGTGAAAGGGCTGTAACATGCCCCATCTTGCATGAAAATGATTTTATCCAGGCATTGTCTCTGCTGAAGTGCTGAAATGACAAAGTTGTTTAACATTTCACAATATTTTTCTTCAGTAACAGAACAGATTACCAATCCTGTTGAGGTAATGTTCTCATAGAAAAATTGACACATGATAATTTCCAATGTGAAACCATATAAAATAGTTATCTCTGGTGAATATAAGGAAATTTCTTTGAGTACATTTGGTGATTTGCTATCCCAAATTCAGCAGTTCTGGCTATTTATAGTTCCACTCAGGTAAAAGTGGCCCTTGTCTTCCCATAAGATTTTCCATGACCCAACATCATCCATCTACATTCTAGCAAGAAAGGTGAGAGCAGAATTAAATTTTTTATCATATGTCAGTGTGGCAACTCTTGTCACGGCTGATCTTCTATAAAGGGAAATGGATAATCTTTTGTAATTCTTTTCATGCCATACTATAATGCATATCCAGATTTTGATCTACTTCACAAGTGCTGGAAGTGGCAAGAGTATTGTCTTGCAGAATGTCGACAATTGCAATTAGAACTTTTTTGATTGTATCCTGTGGTATAGGTTTTTGTCCTCTGCCTGGTTGAACGTTCAGAGAACTTATTTTCTGAAACTTCAAAACCATTGCTTTTAAACCATTAACTGGCAAAGGACCGTTACCTTTTTCACGTTTTTCTTGCATTCTAAAAGCACAAAGAGTGATTGATGTGTTGTGCTTGTTAAGGCAAAAGAATTTGACAAGTAATGTATGCTCGACTAAAAGAGATATTTTTGAACCTAACTTTTAATCAAATGGTTTCTAAAAGTGACACATAGACTATAAAAGCCCAGCAAGGTGGTGTTGTGCCAAATGATGTAACCTAAAATTTGAGTGATAAATTGCTACTTCTTTCTTTGAGATTCAGTAAGTGAAATTGCAGATAAAGAGCCTTTATTTGTTTTTATATTAAGTTTTAGCTTTTTTAAAGTGTTGCCATATTGAGCATAGATTAAATCGTTATATGTTCTAAACAAAAAGTAATTTTATTCCAGTATTAATTCAGCAATTAAAAAATTATTTTTTCTATTACACAGCGCCACACATCCCATAGTGGTGACTTTTGGAACTTTTAACAGAATCCTTTGTTTTATCTTGTTTAATCTTGTTATAAAATTTGGTACTATTCTCTCAATTAGATCATGCTTAGGCATGAAAGAGTTCCTCCTAAAGGAGGAATTTCACCTTTTTTAGAGCAATTTTGGACATTCTCTGGATTGATGCAAAAATGCAGAGAAAAATTTGGAAAGATAATAAGGGGGAAGGGAGCTGAAAATTTAGTAATAGGACATTTTGTCTACTCAAACCTTTGAAGTTAGGTCTTGAATTATTGTTCAAAACAGACATAAATTGAAAAGTGAGTTTATATAAGTATTTCAAATTCCTATAAATGAAGTTATTTAAAGTGTCTTTCAAGAATGAAAAATTTTTTTTAAGCTTTAAAAATTCAAAGTGAAAGGAAATTTCTTTTTAGAAGTACAATATTTTGTACTATTTATACAAAACTATTGAATTATTTCTGTGATACATTTTTTTGAGATGTGTTTTTGAAGTAAAGATCAATTGAGCTGGGAGATTTTTAAAAAAAAGAAAACAAAAAGAGGGGGAGAGGAATTTAAGAGCTAAACCGTTAAGAATAATTTTTGTGTTTGAAAATTAATGATTGCTTCACATAAGTTGATCAGATATATTTGGATTTACACCTTTTGGTTCCTGCTTTTTAAGTTTAAGCAACCATACGTGCAGTTAAATTTAATTTTATTGCATAAATAGCTGTTAAAATGGCATTTAAATTATAAGAGTTTATCGCCACTGTATTGATGGAAAATATTTTCCACCTTTTTTCTCATTCCCCACTTTCATGCCTGATCATGCTACAGAACACTCTGAGTACTGTTAGTCTAATTATGGGCACCTTGTATATACAAAAGTAATATATTTAATATAATTTTTAAAATTGATATAGCTTTTATGGAATAAAAATCATTCAGTGCTGCACACATGATAAAAGCAAGAATTATGCATATAGAAAACCATTTTTCTCCAAAATAGAATCATAATACACTCATTTCTAACTTAAAACCAAAAAATACACAAAAAAGTATTGTTTAAAATTAATTTTTAACATGCAATTTAAAAAAATTCATTTTTTTAATTTAGAAAAAGTCTTATTTTTCAAGTTAAAAAAAAAAGCAAACAATATATGTCAATTATTTTGGTTTTAGCATGTAAATTATGAAGAAAATCATATGTTGTTAAATTTTAGAAACTGATACTTATGTAGTTTAAAAAAACCAGTCTACATAAACTCAAAATTTAATAATCTGAGAAAATACATTATAAAGTTTCAATATCCAAATTCCTTCTATTATATTAACTGTCCATAAAGGGTTATAACTCAAGCAATAATAAAGATATATGAATGCAGTTTTATGCATATTTTTCAGAAGACTTAAAAAAATTGGAATAAATTAAAAACCAAAGATTGATTTTTTGAAAGTTAAATTTAATTTCACTTTCAGGGCCAAAAAGGATTTTGCAATGCTAAGCCTAACTCTTGCTAACTGTTCTCTATAAAATGATAAAAGATTCATTTTTCCATGTAAGCATTTGAAATACATACACATGAAATAAGTTATTATATTTAATCATGCAAAAAGCTGAGCTATATTCTCTGATATTTTAGTATGAAAGTGACTTTTTAAGCATATAATGACATATAATGCATATTTTAACTACTGTTTAAGGTGAAAAAAATAATATAATATGATCACAAAAAACCTACCGTAAAAACCAGGAGAAGCGCCGCACAACTGGGAAATACACAGAAAAAAAAAATCAAATCTCACAGAACAGCCACATCTGTGTAAGAGCCACATGATGAAATGTAAAAAATGATTGTCAAATCACCACTAAATAAAAATAAAGTAATAATAGATAATGATAATAACAGCAATAATAAATTAAAACAATATGTACTTACTTTGAATTTTAAATAACATATCAGCAATTAAAATATAAAGATATAAAATAAAGCCTTTGAATTTTTAACTATTTAATAGATAAATAAATATAATGCAGAATAAAATAATACATATAAAATGGCAGCAATATTTAAAAATAAACAAAATTATACATCAAAATCGTCAAAATCAGATTTCTCACTATCGGAGTTAAACAACTCTAAGAGGTCTTTATCAATCTTTTATGAATCATCAGAGTCTGAGTCATCTGAATTTTCGTTCACATCAGTATTTTTGTCTATAATACCGACTTCTGCGAACCCCGATATTATTGAAATTTTTTTTACTTTTTTCCATGCATGAGCTACCCATTTAGCTACTTCACTAAGAGAAGCTTTTTGCATATTTACACCTTTTGTGTAAGTATGGAGCCCACTGGCCATCCAGTTTTCCCAATTTTTTCTCATTTCACGTTTAAATGATTTGTTTACAGCTATATCCAGTGGCTGCAATTTTTTGTTAAGCCACCTGGAATAACTGCTATTGTAGTTTTCGATTTTCTGCAACCATTTTTCATACCATCTAATAAATGTGCTTTCATAGAATTGTATATCAATAAACCATTTGGTTTATAAAAGGAACTTGATCTTGTACACCACACCTTCTCCAACCATTCGATCATTACCGTTTCATACATCCACCCTCGCTCATTGATGCTAACAACGACATCATTTGAGAAATTCTCTTTGGGGTGAGTTTTATGCTTATATAGTAATAGTGCCCTCAGTTTTTGTTCATTGGCAGCTCATGTAAGCACACACGTGAATGATGTTTTTTTCATTTCCCGTTGTCACTATGTTAACAGTTTTATCTCCTTTAAAGTACACTGTTTTATTAGGTAGGCAGTCAAAAGTTAAAGGCACTTGGCCCATATTAATTATTTGCAAAGGATAAATTTAATTTTTTTGGTTATTTGATCCTTGACATACTTTAAAAATGTCTCTTTTTTCATTTCTTAGTTGTCAGGTAGTTTCTGGGCGACAGTTGCTCTTGTTCTTACGGAAAGTCCACTCCTACGCAAAAAAACTGCAACATCAAGATTGATTTCCATCAAAATTGTCTAATTTCATCTGGGAAGCAATTATTCGAGTTTGTAGCCAAATTTTTACTGTTGATACAGGAGCACCAGAGTTTCATTGGCTTATTATCCATGATTTTAAATTTTGTTCAAGCTCCAAAAACTGTGCTATTCCACAATGATTAGCATGCATTGATTTCAGCATGCAAATCAACTTTTCCGTGTCATTTTGTCTCCTCCTGATGCATTTTTCATCAATGTCAAATTCTCGAGAAGCTGCATGAATTCCAATTGCCTCCACCCTTTAAACAACCATCAATTTAAATCCAGCAGTGTAGCTCCTTAAGCGTTGAGGCAGCATTGTTATTAAGCTCATATAATCGCAGAAAACAGCAGAAAAAAAAAATCAGTCTGCGATACTTCAGATAGTTCTCCTTAAATTATAGCACGTGTTAGCTCTTGCGTAGAGAGGTCAAATGTATGTGTGTAAGTACATTCCCATGAATCCAGAAGATTGAATTTGGTGCTTTTCAAACAGTCAGCAGAAAGATCTCAATTGAAAACGACTACGCATTTCGCATAATCCATTCAAATATAATACTGCAGATTTAAAATAAAATGCATTAAATGTGACTGTAAAATTTATTAAGCTCATAAAAACACCTAAAATGTTACATTTAAAGATTAACTAAATTAATTAAATTCACAAGTTGCAATCGCCAGGAAAATAGCCACCTCCATTATATGAGTGACGCTGCTACCAAGCAACTCAACCAAATACACACAATCGAAATAAACGCCAACTTGGCAGTTTGCTTGATGGAAAATAAAAATAAAGTAAATCCTAATAAATAAAAACAATATAGGGGGATAGAAAATAAAAAATAAAAGTAAATAAAAAGGGATTAGAAATTATGCAATGTAATCCTACAGTAATCATCAGATGGGCTGCACCTGCAGAAGGGCCTCATCCCCCCAAAAAAGCTATTTTTTTTTTTTTTTTGTAAGCGCCGCAGCGCTTCTCCCAGTTTTTACTGTACATACCTTTATATAGCAACACATGAAACATTTTGTTCACATAAAGAATAATTTTGTTAAAAAAAGTAAGATTTTGTTTCTAAATAAGTTTTAACGCATCCTTGAACAAAATAAGTGTTATAATAAAGCTGATTTATTCCAAAATAAAAATCAGGGCCAAAACTAGCTTTTTTTGCACCTGGAACAAACATAGATTTTAGTGCCCAGCCTCCCCCCCCTCCCTTCCACAAATTATATTTACAAATTGAATTTTAAAAATTTTCTAATAATTGATTTATTTTAAAATTTAAAATATGTAATCATAAAATATGGAATACTGAACTACATAATCTGCTTTGTCAAATATTCATTCATTAAAATCTTGAAATGCTTTATACATGATTCTTATGCTCTATCATCCTTAGATTCTTCTATGCTTTGACATATCCCAGACAGGACAAATTTAACAATACTGTGCTAAGATGTGAGAAAAATCCACAATATATATATATATATATATATATATATATATATATATATATATATATATATATATATATATATATATATATATATCTTTTGGCACCCCTTCATCATGGGGCCTGGGGCACATGCCTCTTCTATTCCCCCCCCCTCCCATAGTTTTGGTCCTATTAAAAATATTAAGTAAAACTTGCAAACAACTTGTTCATGCTACTTTTTTATACTTAATTTACAAACATGCATAAAAAATATTTAAAAGTGTTTAATAAAAAATATTCTTGGAAATTAAAAAAAATACTTGTAAATATATAATCAATCATAAATATCTATCAAATAAAAAGTATTAAATAATAATAACTAATAATAAGTATAATAAAAATATGCTTTAAAATATTCATTTCATAAAAGATGTTAAATGTTAATTTAAAAAAAAATAAAAGTAAAAATTACTAAGAAAGCAGCTAAATTTCTGCGCTTCACCATGGATACTACTAATGACACATGTAGATGACATACATATCTGAAGTTATGTATTTTTAATAACTTGGACATCTGTTAACAATAAACTCTTGTAACACCAATGCATATCACAATGCAAAAATATTTTTTCTAACAACAAAAATGTTGAGTTTTGTGCCAAATGAACAGAGTTTGCGGGAAGTTTTGCTTTTCTGCTTTCATTAAAAAAAAATTGGAGCTGAAGGATGTCATCTGTTATGGGGGCTTACAGCAAATATGAACCATCGGAAACTACCTGTGAACACTTGTTTAAATGCTTTAGAAGTAGTGATTTCTCCAAAAAACCAAAACAGTTGAGGATGCTGTTCTGCAACAAATGATAACAAAAAAGCAAGATTAACTTGGGGAGACATTAAACATGACTTGCTAAATTATTTCCAAACACTTATATGGAAATAATTACTTACTATGGAAATAATTACTATGTAATACTTATATAAAAAATTCTAAAGGAAGGAAAATTGGTGCCGCATGAGTGGACTGAGAGACAGATGAAAAATTGAAGAACCATTATCGAAATTGTGCCTTTGTGTCACAGAAGAAAGTTTCCTGCATTGAATTGTTATTCACGATGAAAAGTGGATATATTTCAAGATCCCAGAGCAAAAAAGTGTGGCTTTCACCTGGCGAAGCATCAGCATCGAACGGCATGGGCAAATCACTTCAGAAAGAAGACAATGATCAGCATTTGGTGGGACTGGAAAGGAATCGTGTACTAAGAGCTGCTGAAACCAGGCGAAACTGGGAATGGGCATTGCTACAACAACAACTAATTAATTTGAACCATTCAATACTTGAACAATGGCCAAGAACGGAACACGAGATACAAATGAATGATAATGCAGCACAACACCATTCTGTGCTATCACAATTCCATCATTCAGCACACCACCAAAACACTGAAATAGGATCTGCTACCACACCTGCAACATTTGCCAGTCCTGGCCTTTTCTTATTATCAATTGTTCTGGTCAATAGTGCATGTCTTGGCTGGTATACACTTGGCTAATTTTGAAAAGGTGCAAAATTGATTGGAAAAAATAATTTCGGTCCAAAGATGCGTCATTTTATTGTCACAGTATTCATGTATTATTAGAAAAATGGTAAAAATGTGTAGCTAGCAAGGAACGTTATTTAAAAAAAAAAAAAAAAAAAAGTCTTTCTCTTGAAATTTTCCATTTTTCGTGGATTTAAAAAAAAAAAAAAAAAAAACCCTGAAATTTAGTTGCACACCTAGTACATAGTAATGTATATTAAAATGGAATATCAAATAAACAGTATTTGATAATAATGAGTAAAGTTGAATTCATCAAATTTATTTTTATCTTTTGTATAAAAAATTATTTAAAAATATAAATAAATTAATGAAATTAAAAGAATTTTTAAAAAAGAATGAAATTAAATAGTAATTTTAAGTGCACTGATCAAAAATGCCATTATGTTAAAAGTATTTTTGAAATTGGAAATGTATATATATAATTAAATATGCCAAATAAATTTATTCAATTATAACAGGTAAAACTGACTATTAATTCAAAATATGCATACCTTTATTTATCAAAAGAGTTGAGTTCAATGATTGTGCTAGAATCACTAACTCTCAATAATTTTACTTTCTAAAGACTGCATTTTGTAACATTTTAATGAGTTTGATAAACATAATATTTAACTATAGATAATTTAATTTAAAATAATAAATAAAATTACTGAAAGTAAAAATAAAAAATTAAACCAAATTAATCTACAATCCTACAATCAATAACTTATTATTATTTTATTATTATTATTATTATTGCTGTTTGAACTTGCTGCTACAAAATAAAAGTATAAAATGGAGTCACTTTCATTTTCAAAGAACAAATCCCAGAGCCCAGTAATCACAATAGTCATACACATAAACAACTTCCAACCAAGATTAAAAAAAAAAAAAAAAAAAAAAAAAAACTAATAGAAAATGCACACCAACAATAATCTACAAATTAAACTATTGCTATTTGAGATAAAAAAGTTAAAAAATAAAGTAATAGAAAACACACATTAATTATGAATCTTAGGCAGATTGCACACTAAATAGACACATGGGGAAAAGCATGAGACAAATTCTAGTGTTCAAATCAGTTATTTCTTTGTTAAATGGCTGAAATGTCTCTTGACTCATGCTTTTCTTTTGCTTGTCTTCCTGGTGTGTGGCCTGCCTTCGTCAGACACGCAAGCAAAGCTTACATCATGTATTTATTGTTCATCAGCTCACCCACATCTTTCTTCCAAGTAGTGCAGAAAATTTTGCAATAAATAAAAAATAAAGTTTTATTAGACACCCAAAAGATTTATGATTGAAAAGAGATGACATTTCAGAAACATAAATTCATGCTGAAATAAATGCATTTTCTGTTCAGTAATTTTTCAAAATACTAAACTTACATGGATGAAAAAATATTGATTGATTCTATTTGCTTTCCTTGTTAACAGAAAATGTGTTCTTCCCTAATATAAATTCAAATATGATTAAGATAAATTTTATGTACAGTATATTTTTTGAAAGAAAATTTGAAAAAAAGAAAAAAAAGTGCATTGCTTAAAAAAAAAAAAAAAAAAAAAAAAAAAAAAAAGCTTTTTTTTTTTTTTTAAATTCTCTAACAAAACTATAGTCAACCATTGTAGTGGCTAAAGAATCACTTTTTGAAGAATACAGAATTGCTTTTTTAAGCTTAATTTTTTATTTGTGAATAATACTGAAGGAACAAATTTAGTTTGTTAATATAGAAAAGAATGTGAAACAAAAATTACCGAGCTCTCTTAATTGAATAGTTTTAAATAAGCAGATGTAAATATTCATATATTTTCCTTGAAATATTTTAATAATTAATTTCCTATTGTAATAACCTAACCCTTTTTACTAATTTTAAATAATTAAATATTATTAAATTAATTGTACGAACTTTTGAATTATTACATTTTTTTCAATCTTACATGATCTTGGATATCTGGATAGAATTTTTTTTATTACATTATGTATTTATACATGTTTTATAATATTATTTTTTCAACTGTACCTACTAATAAAGGGTGCCTTTATTTAATTAACAAAATACTATCTGATTTCATGAGTGTCCCTTATTGGGTAGTTTCCCTGTATATATTTGTAATAGCTATAGTTGTAAGTATTAACACCTTAATTATCATGCCAATACATTCATGGGAGGAATGCATGCTCATGAATGCATGAAGCATGCTAATTAATGGGTTTAACTGTGTTATATCTATAAATTGACATTAGAGACAAGTGTCATAGGGAAATTTGTGTGTTATCTGGAAAGCTATTATGTTGAAAATACGTTATGGGGTGCAAAATTCAAGCTTTGTCATAGATAACTTAGCTTTATCTTTGATAATGACATTAAGTTTGAAAATTTTTAGATGTTTTAACTTTTTGCATTATTTATGTATAGGTAGTTTTCACAGTTACTTTCCTCTATTTTTATGCAATTTAAACTGGCAATTCTATATTTTATATAAAAGGAGTAGTTTAATTTTTATATTTATTATTTTTATTCATAGTATTATCTGGATCCTCCTGTGAAATTGCGAGAAAGTTTGGATAAGTGTGAAATTCCCCCTGAACTGTTTTTTACAATGAAACATGGTGAAAGCAGACTTATTGCTCAAAATAATCTAGTCAAAAAACATCCACTAAGTGAAAGGAATGGAAAAGAATCTTGAAGTTTGTTACAATCTTAGAATGTTTAATATTTCATAAATTGTATTAATTTTAAAGATCAACACGTATTTTAATTATTGTTGACTGTTTTGTCCTTTAAGTTTTGTTTTTAACTGTACTTTGTTAACTTTTATGTAAGATGTTGTTCTACATTTATATAGCTTTATCTAGAATTGACTTATGGCAGTTCTTGACATTGTAACTTAGTTGCAAGAATAAGTTACTTATTTCTAGTCTTTATTTTTATGCCAAATAGTTGTTTTACTTAAATGTGGATAGTAAGTGATTTATAATGTGTGAGATATTTTTTTTCAGTGTTATATTCGTTTTTTATTTGTATTTTTTGTTTAGAATCTCTTACCAATAACTTTCATGTTGCACAAGAATGTTTTTTAAAAAGAAACTTTTATATCACTGTGCTATTATAAAATTTTTTATTTTGATAACTGAGCTTTCATCTTATGGCAATATTGTGAAATTTTAGTTATAGATTTCTAGTACAAGTTCAGCATGGATCAAGCTGTATGTTTCAACCAAATTAAAAAATGTTACTTGAAACGAACTTGCAACCTGACCTTGATTAAAAGAAAAAATTACCAACAGGAAATTATGACTAAAATTTGCTAAAACCATTTTTGTGAGCTTGTGTATAATTCGAAGCTATAACATTGTTATCTATAAACATTCTGAACTTGAGCCTAAATCTGAAATAAAAATTTATTAATACCATATATAAATGCAGTTATTTAAACAATTGTTTAATAACTGCATTTTAAATTTAATTAAAAGAATTTTTCTAGTGTTCTGTTAATATTAAATCTAAAAACATTAAAATTTCTTAAGTGTGTAATTTTCAACTAAAATTTATTAGATTGAATCTATAAAATTTTTTACAGTCCAGGATCTTGCTTTTTACTGTTGTATATCTAAATTCTTTTAATTTCCCAGAAATGTCTTTCAGTTTAAAAATAACTCTTTTCTATAGTTTTATAATAATTATATTTTATTTATTTGATGCATACCAAATTTTACAGTTAGACAATTAAACAATAGAAGGAATTTTTCCATCCTGCTAATTTTTTTTAAGTGACTGAATATTTAGCATGGCTCTCAAAAAATCTTATTTTCTTAAAATTTCACAACTATGTTAAATTATTAACCATTAAAGAGTCATTCAAAACTAAAGTTTAATGCTATCTTCTCCCCCCCCCCTTTTTTTAACAGTACAAATTTTTCCTGCTTTTAGAAAATATATTTTTAACATCTTAGTTCATATTTAATATATGCTTAAAATTACTTTCTGTGTAGCACTTCATTGTTTTTAAAAATTTATTATGAAAGACTTATGTCATTCACCAAAGAGCTACACCTCTGTCAGTGTTTACCATATTTCATTTTTCAGAAATCTAATATCAATACAGAAGCATTTCTGGTACTAAGATCACATGTTTTGCTATGTATGAGCTAATTGTGTATTATTTAATCACATGTTTAAAATTGTATGTAAATTTCTATTAATCATTGCTCATGTTAAGAAATTATCTACAATCAATAACTAAATTAAACCATTTAAGTAACACATACTCAGTTTGAAAAAGATAACATCATTACTTATACATGAAAATGTAGTAAAATGTTTTGTATGGTTTAAAAATTATTGATACCTAATTATACTAACATTTCATGCCTTTTTAAAATTTTCATTATTTTCATGACTAGTAGATATTCTATACAGGAAAGGTTGCAAGTTGATATTTTTAAGTAAAAATTTTAGAAATATTACAAAAATCTCAAGATCCCATGCTTTAGTGCAAATTCTGGCATACATTAAACAAAATTGTTAGATCAAGTTCAAATGTTTGTATTTTATCTTTTGAAATATCTGTTTTTGTTGCCATATGAACTAAGCATTTTACCAAGAAAATTATATAAGATTTATTATTGTTGTTATTTTTATTACACTTACATTTTTATTACTTCTAAGGAATTTTAATAGTCTGCTATATTTTCAATGCATTTTATTATTTTCATGAAGAAATACTATCATGTGATGCATTTTTTAAATTTTTTACTTAAAAAAAATTCTGTTATATTACTTGAAGATATGATTTAAACAATGAACTACTTTATAAATAATGAAATATACTCAGTTGCTAAATATCAGCCTTATACTGTAATGTGTTTAATTTGATAAAAATCACTGATGTAATTGTATGTGATTGAATACAGTAACAATTTTATTTTTATAACAACTGCTTAAGTGATAGACACCAAGTTTACATTAGAAAATAATGATACTTAAAGCTTTGAAATGAGAAGTCTGTGATACCTAAAACCAGTGTTGCCAGATGGGCTACTGTTTTTAAAATTCAGATTCTTGATTGGCACCACTTTTTACAAATGATAAAATGTGCCTTATTCATTGACATGATAATTAAGACGAAAACAAAAGGTAATTTACCGTTTCAAAAAAGTGGTGCCAATCAACAAATCCAAAATTTAAAAAAGTAGCCCACTGGCAACACTGCCTAAAACATTGCTAGTTATTGAGACAATTTCTTAATGTATCATGAGATATTTAATCTATTTTATTAAGCTTAAGAGTTTAATTCATAATTGTCATTAAAATATATAGAACTGTTGCTAGAAATAAAGGATTTTATCTTAGGATTGTTAGATAATATTTTGTATTTTATATCACGATAGTTCATGTCATAAATTCAGCAGTGAAACTATTTAAAAATGTGAAAGTACATACATTGTTATTGTGGTCTATTTTTCTATTTATATAGAAATCCCAGTCTGAATCATTTCCCTCAGTGAGGCATTGTTGCATATAACAATGCATTTAAAGTTATTGGTATTTAAGTTGCTCCTTTGTTAGTGTTATAATGGAAAGTCCTTAAAATAAGGTTTTTATTTTGATGTAATCAAAGTTTCCCACAAATCTTTATCATGCCAGTATTTTGTTTGAGTGTTGCAGATTATGTTCTGCATTGTCCTTCTAATATCTGAACTTAAGTTCTTGTTTATTATATGATTTCTTCAGTTGATTTAAATTATATTTTTAAACATTATAAATTTTATAAGCGGTTTGATGATCCTGTAACAAAATTTATTGAATAATTAGTCATTCATCAAGTATAAAATATATTTTTATATGCATGGATTTTAGCTGTTGCAATTAAAGGAAAATTTGTTATTATTATTGAACATGAATTAATCTGTTGTAAATGCTTTTCTAGTAACCATTATGTACACTAAACATTATATTTGTAGTAAGTAGTAGACAAAATGTCAAATAAAGCATAATTTATAGAAGCTGCACTTTTCAATGGACACAAAGTTAGAAAAAAAATAAAAGAGCCATTTCACTTATACTTTTGAATAATTGTTTTGATAAAAAGAAAGATCTAAGGTCAGAATTTGTTTTCCAATCATCATTGTGACAAATCCTAACAAAATGCCAAATTTGGCGAGATAGATAAAAATTATAAGAGCTGCAAAAGGCTTTGTTTTCTTTTGGAAACATTCTTAATCAAGTTATTGAGTGATTGAAAGTTTTTTAATGTAACCTATTTCTGGTTTAGAATTTTTTCCAGAACTCATTTATACATCTTGTATAATTTCATCCTGAGTTAACTGGGATTGTGTTTCATAATGCTATGTAGAAATGAATCTTGTTAAGCTTTTTTCTAGCGTTTACAAAACATTTAAAATAAACTTGTTTTACTATTTCTAATTGCTAAAAAGATGTAAGATTAAAACTTTAAAAACAATAAAATAGTTTTATTTGACTGTTGACATGTTTTGACCCTATCCAAGTCATTTTCAAAGCAAACAAATAGTAATGTTCTGAAATTGCACATTCATGATGGAATGATCTTAAATGCCATCATTTAGTTTTTCATGTAATACATGTTATCATTTTTTTATTTTACTTGAATGTTGTGAGTAATCCAAGCTGCAGTTTTAGGTAGCTTTCACTGCAAAAAGTAAAAAGCTATATATTGCAGCCATCTGGAAGAAAGCACTTCCAGAAAATTTTGGTATATTTTCACCGATCATGACCCCCAGACCCCAAAACCACCCTCCATTCAAATGTTGACTTATATATATGTGATTCTTCTCATGCAGTAACTATCATATTTATGAACCAATTTGAAGGAAACTTGATGTGTTTATAGTACATACTAATGTCTCGACTGAGTTCGTTAACCAGTTATTCACCATATTGTTTCAAGTACAAAAGCTGTGCTAAGTACAAAAGAACTAGAAATTAAAAAAATATTTTTCTTCTGCGAGTTTGACCTTTATACAAATAAATATTCCAGACTATTTTTTGTTTTGTCTACATCTTAAAAAATGGCTGAGTTATAGCACTTTGAATTTTTAGTGTGGCTGGCATTTTGAAATGGCCTGATTTTTGTCACTTAATAAAGCATGTATTTATGAACCGATTTGGATGTAACTTGCTGTGCACATAGTATATACCATTTTCTGAATCGAGTTCATATACTAGTTTCATTTGCCATCAAGTTTCAAATTTGTGGCCATTTAGATTTTTTTTTAGTTTAAAATTTAAAATTAAGTCACAAAAATTAGAAGTTAAAGATTTTTCTTTTATGTGTTTGATTTTGATACAAAAATTCCAGAGCCTTTTTGATTTTGTCTGTATCTTAAAATATGGCTGAGTCATAGCACTTCAAATTTCTAGTGTGGCTGACATTTTGAAATGATCTGATATTTTTTACATGATATTACACATATTTACGAACTGATTTGGATGTAACTTGGTGTGTACCTAGTATATACCAATGTCTAAACCGAATTTGTATAGCGATTTCGTCTGCCATTTTGTTTTGAAAATGGCAGCCATTTAAATTTATTTAAAAATTTAAAATTAGGTACACAAAAATTAGAAGTTAAAAAAGATTTTTCTTTTATGTTTTTGACCTTGATACAAAGATCCCAGAGCCTTTTTGGTTTTGTCTATATATTAAAAAATGGCTGAGTTATAGCACTTTGAATTTCTAGTGTGGCTGATATTTTGAAATGATGTGATATTTGTCATGTGATAACACACATATTTATGGACCGATTTGGATGTAACTTGGTGTGTACATAGTACATACACATGTCTTGATTGAGTTTGTTGGCCAACTTCATCTGCCATCTTGTTTCAAAATGGTGGCCATATGAATTAAAAAAAAAAAATGAGGTACAAAAAATTAGAAATTAAAAATTATTTTTTTCTTATGTGTTTAACCTTGATACAAAGAATTTGTAGCATTTTTTTGTCTATATCTTAAACAATGGCTGAGTTGTAGCACTTGAAATTTCTAGTGTGGCTGACATATTTTTAAAATTATCTGATTTTTGTTGCATGATAACATGTGCATTAATTAATCGATTTGGATGTAACTTGGTATGTACATACGTAGTACATGCAAATGTCTCGATTGAGTTCATTGGCCAACTTCATCTGCCATCTTGTTTCAAAATGGAGGTCATTTGATTTTTTTTTTTAAATTTTAAATTTAAAATGAGGTAAAAAAAATTAGAAATTGAAAAATATTTTTTTCTTATGTGTTTGACCTTAATACAAAGAATCCAGAGCCTTTTATGTTTTGTCTATATCTTAAACAATGGCTGAGTTGTAGCACTTTAAATTTCTATTGTGGCTGCATTTGAAATGATCTGATTTCTGTCAGGCGATAATATGCACATTTATGAACCAATTTGGATGTAACATGGTGTGTACATAGCACAAACCAATATCTTGATTGAGTTTGTTGGTCAACTTCCGTTGCCATCTTTTTTCAAAATGGCAACTATTTAAAATTGTCAAAACACTTTTAAATTTATAATAATGTACAATATATATATATATATATATATATATATAGAAACAGAAAAATGTTTTTTCTGAAGTGTTTGATCTCGATACAAGGATTCCAGAGTATTTTTGGTTTTGTCTTTATCTTAAAAATGTTATATATATATAGCAATGTGAATTTCTAAAGTGGGCGAAAATGAAAAGGGCTCAGGCATTTTGAAAAATCTATTTGCCTGAGACTGTACTCAGATATATCAATCGATCTTGATGTGAGTGAGCATGTGCACATGAGTTACTAAGATCTCAATCAAGCTCATTGATTAGTTTCACCCATAATGTTGTTTCAAAATGACAGGCACTTCGTTACATCACCAAATTTGGCAATCAAATATAAATCACTTTAAATAAAGCCAGCTTGTATAAAGTTGATTAATTTCTCGAAATTCCCATTCATATTCAGTATTTACAAAAACAAGTATTGAATCTTCTATAATCATGTTCCTCTAATTTGAGATTCATATGTTTCAATAATATAACTCGATTTTTTTAAAAACTTTTTAAAGAATATGAAAGTTACCTCTTCCTCCCGGCACTTGCTGAAAGGACTTTTGGTAATTTAAATGTTGCTGCGTTGTTACATGTTATATTTTATTTGTTTTGAAAATGACTTGGGTAGAATCGAAACATGTCCACAGTCGAATAAAACTACTTTATTGCTTCAAAAATTTTAATTTTGCACCCTTTTGCAGTTAGAAATTGTACATTATTACAAAGTATTAATGTGTTATGTATACACACACTTGTTTTATTAGTTTCTATAGTTTTTAAAGTTTAGGTCAATAATGGATTTAAAAACAAAAGAAATTTTAACACATGCTAAAAAAAAAAGTGGGCACTATAGGTAGTTAAAAAAGATTTTAGAATAGTTATTTTATGACATTGATTGTTAACATTTTCATTTGCTGTAGTTTTCCTTTGCAGATTACGGAATTTTCCAAGATAGTCAAAAGCCAGTGGATATTTGAGTAATGTAAAATAATAGTAAAAATGGCTCCCTCTTTTTAAGTCATCAAAATAATCAACTTTTGAACACTATCATTTTGTATATTTGTTAATTTGCATGTGCAGTAAAAATTCAGCACAAGCATCACTGGTTTATAATGCTATTTATATATACATTTAGTGAAGTGTTCAAATGTGCACCAAACATTAGCATGCATGCGAATCTCCAGCTTTTTCAAAATCATACAGTTATACTTTGAACCAGAATTTAATTTAGTTAACAAATTTAATTAAATTACAAATGACCATCTCATTTAATGTCAGAGACTTCTATTTATACAAATTTTCTGGTTCAAAGTATATTTTCTTAAATTAAAAAAGTTGGAGGTTGGCAGTAATGCATTAGTCTTGTAAGTTATGGCTTTTATGTCTTTCAGGCTGTTTGTATTGTATTTACCAACATGTATATATACATATAAAATTGCATATGTCTGTTGAAATGATTATTTATATTTACATAAGTAATTATCATTAGATTACAAGGAAACACATACCTGTACCATGACATATATTACAAAATAAGGTGAGCCCATTTCTCTGAAAATTAAGAAAATTGCATAGCCAGGCTTAGTTGTCCAAAATTTTCTGTGGATCAGCTGATCATTCTTTACATTTATATTTTTCTTTCTTTGAAGCAATATATCTTTACTATTGTGCCTTGCCCTATAGTGGCTGACAATTGCTTATTTCTCATTGAAGTTTAAGAAACATTATTTAAATTTTAAAATTAATAAATGCTTAACCTTTTAGTTTTATGTTATTTAAATGGATTTCAATAGATTCTAACAATTTACTGTATATTACTGTTACATTCCTATAACTTTTTAGATCTGTTCAAATGCTTATTTTTTTACTTTTTCCTGTAGTAGATTAATGAAGAATTTTAGTTCAGTTAATATCTTAAAATATCTTATGCTGAAAAAAAAGGTATACATACACATTGTATGCACTTTAAGATTAAAAATCTTAAACCTGCTGATGATGCATATGTATGCATCTATCCATGTAACACAATTAGCAAAGACTGGTAGAGCTATATAACCTAATTAGTAAAGATTACCAAATTGTAGTGAGTGTCAGATTATCTAGCTAAAGTTCTGTAATTGAGTATATCACTAAGATTGTCAACAAGCTATCTGACAATAATGATTTGATGGTGGTAGTTTCAAGTGTGGTAAGAGTATATGAGGGCAGTTACTTATAAAGAAATGTTTGCATATTTGCAGAATATTTAAGAAAGTGTACAAAATGTTCAGGAAAATATTTTAATTAATCAAATCAGTTAATTTCATCAAATAAATTATACAAAAATAGCTGAAAGAAACAAACAAAAACTACATTTATTACCTATTTTGAAATTTTTGTAATTTTCTTTTCTTTATAGATCATAAATTTCTTCTTCTGTAAATTCTTAAATTATGTATCACAATGTAAATATATAATATAAGTAACCACTAAAATATGTTGCAAACTTACAAGAATAAATATTTTATTTTGTGATTTATTATATGACCTGGAAAAAAAAGAAGATAAAAACAACCAGGTTACAATAATGAAATTAAATTTTCATCTAGCCAAATTCAATAAATCATGCCAACTAGCAACATATACCCACTTATGGAACTTTTCCTGGCTAAGTCTTGTCCAGACTTCACTTCTGTTACAGGGTTTTGATACTGGCAACCAGGGTTCGTTGATTTAAATCAGCTTGATTTTAATCATGATTTAAATCACGATTTAAATCAACTGATTTTTTTAAAAAAATCATTGATTTAAATCAATTTTTCTATAAGTTATTTTTTAATAAATTTCAGATGAAACAAACATAATAATGTGCTTTAATATAATTTAGTTTTATATACCATATATAATCAAACAACTTTCAGAAAGATAAAGCTTAAGCTTGGTAAAAAAGTAAAATAAATGTAAAGTTTAGAAAAAAAAATGCTTTCAAATTTCATTTGAATCAAATTATAAAATAATCTTGCAATGGTAAAGAAATCTAAACAGAAATATACTAAATATTTGAATATTTACTCATTAGTATTTAGAAAAACTTTTGCAAGTTGAGGTAAAATAAAATTGTATGACTTTATGTGCTGTACTTTGGTGAAGCCTGCTATATAAGGATTTGAGCAAAATCTGAATCAGCAATTGATTTATTTATTTAATTTAATATAATTGATCTCAGCCCTTTAGAATGGTGGAAGGTATTTTTGTTACAGTTATCGAAAAAGCTCATACTAAAAAGAGAATTAATGATCAACTAGCTTTTTACTGCAATAGATTTATCTGCTTCAATCGAACAAATGTTTTTTGCCTTTGGTTTGATACTTTCAGAAATTAGAAATCAACAGATAAAACTGTTAAACCGCTGCCATTGAAATGCTCAAGGCCAGAGGACACAAATTGTGAGGTATTCACTAATTGACTTACTTCTCAATTATGTTGGAATTCACACTAGAAAAATTTGAATAACAATTTACTTTTATTTTATTTGTGGAATATCAATCATCGTATAAAACACTGAACATACTGATTAACTTATGATTAATTACTTCTTAAACTTAAACATACACATGAGAATTAGGAATCCCCCAATAAAAAAATATCCAGATGCGGCAACACTGTAGCATTCCTTCTCTGGCTGAATTTTTATTTAGGGATTCCAAGTTCTTATTAGTGAGTTTAAATAGTTGTTGTTTTAAATGATGATAAATATTCCACAAGTAAAATAAAATTGCTATTCAAAATTTTCTTGTGTAAATTCCAACACTACTGAGAAGTCAGTCGATTAGTGATGACATCTCAATTTGTTCCTCTGGGCTTAAGTATTTTGATGGCAGCACTTGAACTCATTTTTCTCAGTCAACACTTAAAAAAAAAAAAAAAAAACTTAGTTAAAAACTTCCAATTTTGTTTAAATTTTTGTGTGTTGCAGATGTTTTTTATTTTAATTAAAATATTGAAGGTTGAATTAATTTTTGACATCAGATTTGTAGTTTTTCATGCATTTTGTGTAATCAAGATATTTTTCATAGCCTAAAATTTTACCTTGAAATAATATGAATCATTTATGTAAATTGTGTAATATTAGTAATAGATAATACTTATAATATGCATGTCTATGTATTAAACTTTATATTATTTAAATTAAACAAAAAGTCATAAAATAATTATAATGTGTGGCAATTTTTAAAAAAATCAAAAAAATCTGATTTAAATCAAAAAAATCCGATTTAAATCAAAAAAATCCGATTGTTTTGATTTTTATTAAAAAAATAAAAAAAATCACGAACCCTGCTGGCAACCTTTAGTAGTTGGCTTCATAAATTTTAAGTAAATAGACTTGCTTTCTATATTAGATATGCCACATCTCTACATACAAATAAGTAGCTCATCAGGATTTAAAGCCATAAATCCACATTATTAATGTCTGATATAAATGTCTCTGTGCCTACGTCTAACTAATTGCATAATAAATAATAGCTCTAGGAGTTTTCATGGAGGTTGATGTCTGGGGATTTGCCTTGTATACTTTATTTATATTTGCAGTTACTTCTATTTTTTTTAAATGTTTATCCATATTCCTTGCTAGATAAAAAAGTTATTTCATTACAAAAAAATTCTGTCTCTTCAAATATAAGCTAATGAGGGGAAAAATATTAGTACAAAATGTTTTAATTATAAGTGATATAGTTATAATAGTGAATATATTTTTATTTTCATGTCCATTTGTTAGATTTAGTCATTTATTAACTTTAACCTACATGATATAATATTATTTAATTTTATTTATCAAATATATTATTACATATTCTTTATATATATATATAAAAGTTTCACATGTCTGCAATAGGGATTAAGCATATAAAATGTTTGTGTGTTTTCATTTAAAATATACACTAATTGTACAGAAAGACAGTGTCACTTGATTAACATGTTATTAAGCTTAGTTTAACAGATTTATATAAAAAAAATATATGGCAGTTTCTCAAAATTATGTAGATGAATAAGTTTCTTGTTAGATTCCATGTTTTATTATTAATTATTGAGGTCTTTTATGTATATATGTAATACTAAACATGTGTACATCTACATAAAAGACTGCTCATTGTTGTTTGACTTAAAATTTGAATGGAGACACATTTTTTTTAACAGTATTTCTTACTATGATATTTATAAAATACTCAGGAATTTTAATATTCTAATTTCATTGTGTAGCTTCTAAAGCAGCTTGTTTTATTTGACACATCATCTATGTTACATATATTTTCTTTAAAAACATCAAATTAGGTTTTAGGTTGCAGGACTTAAGATGTATTTTCATTGTTTTGTAAGGATTGTTTGCATTAGTTATTTTTTCATATGTGAAGATGGTGAATTTATTTTTAAAAATGATGAATGGAAGTTTAATAAGGAAACTTACTTACTTGACCTCATAAAATCTGTTTCCTTAAGAAACAGTCATCTATTTTTTTTGTTTCTGCTGAGAGCTTTCAGGATTTTCATTTTTTCATCTGTATATGATTTTCATTATTATCATATTTCAAAAATGGCACATTCAGTATTATGAAACTTTCATTTTAGTTGGTGCTAATGATAGTGCCAAAAAATATTTATATAAAATATGCATTTCTGCATTGAAAAATAATTATTTATACACTGGATATTTTTTTTTGAATAACAAATATTAATGATAAATTCATTATTCTAAGGGTGTTTCATTTTTCAATAATACCTTTAGAGTATTGTGTTTTTTGTTATTTCTAGTACTTTACATTATAATGTGCCTTATAATAAATTATAAATATTGTACTCATCATCAACTGTAAAAATAGTTCTGTAATAAAGCAAATGTGAAAATAAATTTGCATTTGGTGGTTTTAATCTTATATTCTATTTTCAATAAATATTTAATGTATCTCAGAGCTTCAAACTGTTGAGAATGTTCCACATATTCACTTAAGAGTGTAAGAACTTTCTATGGCTAGATACAGCTACTACTACTCACTCTGACTGGTTGTGGAGTTTTGCTTTAACTGATTGACTGTTGAAGTTCTTTTAAACTTATGTGCATATTAATAGACTCGTTTGTTCAGGTTATTATCCATATTATTGTCAATTTGTTCAGATCTCAGCTACAGTGAATCATCTTAGATGAGTTTTGCAGTATAAACAGGTATTGTTATTCTTGGACATACCACCTCCAAAATTGAAATTTCAGATATCTTAAATGTCTGGTATGAATGTAGTATTAACTACTTTAATTACTTTTTATAAATGACTTCAGGGTTTTACTTTGACATTTCACTGTTTCTCATCAGTGAATGTTGCATCAACAGTTTTATTGAAATATTATTATTATTATTATTATTAATTTCTAAATGAAGCACATATTCACTGCTTAAAGACTCAGCTCAAATGAAGTATGTTTTACAAGGTATCAGTAAAAGTGTAAGCAAATTAAGCTTACTAAGCATGATAAAATAAAGAAAGTAATAGAGGTTTGTATAGAAACTTTTGATGTTTAATTAAAAGTATGCAGGCAGTCATTCAAAAATAAAATAAATAAATGAAGCTGATAATGGCTAAAGTAACAGAGGTTTGTATCAAAATTTTTGATGTTTAATTAAAAGCAAATATAAATAATTTTTTTCTAAACACATAAAAAAAGAAAAAGTAAAATGGAGGCTGCATCTAATATTTGAAAAATAAAATTAATTTTAAGTAATTTACTGCTAATTCAGTATATTCAGTTTATTAGTTTCTGTATAGAAATCAACATTTGATGACTGTACCAGCCTCAAATAATTTGTTTATTATTCTTGCCAATTATACCTTTTACATCATCACAAAAAGCAAAGCACTCCCTCTATAAATAGATATTTGAAAGAGCAGATTTGTCAAACATTTAAATATCAGTGATGAAACACACAAGTTGAATAATCTCAAAATGAATTATTCACATCCATGAAAACAATTTAACAAGATACTAGAGTATTAATGTTTGAATGTCTTTAAGTCCCAGATTATCTAATCTTTGGTAACTAAAAGTGGCCATATTGCCAAAGAACTGATTCTTGAATTTAGATCTTAATTTAACTGCAGTGAAATTTCAATTATTCAGATTAATATGTTCTTGACATACCGTAATTTTCGGTGTATAAGCCACGGATCAAACAATTCTTTTTCGACCCAGAATTTTTTAAGAAATAAATATAACTACTTAGATTGCCATAAATATTTGTCTTCAATCACTAAATAAGATTTCTGGATCCAAAAAGAATTGTTTGATCCGCGGCTTATACACCGGAAATTACGGTAATCTGAATAATTAGAGTAATGATATATAAAGCTAGAAAATAACAATATCACTAAAATCAGCATTTTTTATGTAATAAATAAAACCAAATATAGGCAACTAGCAATCAGGCTTGATTTTAATAAGATCACTCTTATAAAGAAAATTTAAAATAACAAATACAATACTTTCATATATTTACGTGTTACAGTTAAATATGCCCAGCAAAGTTAATTGTTTTGTTGTAGATCATAAATATTAACTAAGAATTGTTCAAATGCAGACAAAATTTTCAATGAAATATAAATTCTAATGGTGGTTTAAATAAGAATTTTACGGAAATTAATTATCAAGTACATAAATCCACATTTCAGTAAATTTTAACCTGTAAAATATTTCCTGCTATTAATTTGGATTATTGGAGTTTTACTATAAAAGAGGTACTGTTGTAGTAAAAAGCAAAGCTTTAGCAAGTAGCAATACACAAAAATAATTTTTAAATGTGTATTTATGTATGTATACAAAATAATTTCATCACATAGTAAAGTACACTAAATACAAAATATTTATTGTGGTTGAAATATGATTAGTAACAATTACTTTCATCAGTATAATCTTTCAAAAATATTAGTTACAACAACTCTTTTTCTTTTCTTTGTTAGTTACATCAATTTTTCCATCATCAGTTTCTGTTTGCATATCATCAAGTTTTGATACTTTTCCCCCGTCTCTGCTTAACATAGCATCAATGAGAAATCTGCAAAGAAAACAAAAAGCAAAGGTTTTAGGTTTGTTATTTGTAAGACGTTTATAGTTGATAGGTAATTGATAAAGACAATTTTGGGATGCAAGGTCATTAAAATTTTTCTTTTAGTATTCCATGACTAATCACATCTTATAGAATTTTGATCCATGCTTTGGATTGTTAATAATGATTTTGTGATCAATAATGTTCAATTACCCTGAATTTTATTTGTATTGAATTTAATTCCTGTTTTCTAAATTTGTTATTTGTAAGGCTGCATACAATGTTCAAACATTTTAATAAAAATAACACATTCTTACAAATGTATAAATCAGGGATGCCACTTTTCCGCCAAATGGCGGATTTCCGTTTTTTTTAATTTTTAAGAATTTGCGATTTTTGTTAAGCGGCGATCATGAAATAAAATAACGATTTTTGTCGAACGATCGCGAAATTACACAGCTATTTTCATCAAACGGTCGCGATATAAAACAGCTATTTTCATCGAACAATCGCGAAACAAAAACGGTGATTTTCGTGAAATGATCGCATTATGAAACGGCGATTTTCGACAAACGGTCGCGATGTAAAACGACGATTTGCGTTAAATGATCGCGAAATAAAACGGCGATTTTCGCCAAATGATCATGAAATAAAACAGCTATTTATGTCAAAAATATATAAATTAATTTTTAAAAAAAAATTGCAAAATCTGCTATTTACTCCTGGAATAATCGTCAAATCTATTGTTGGGATACTTAATTGATTTAAAATGATGTGATATATAAAATTCCTCACTGAATCTGATGCTGAGTTACCTTAATTGATGTAGAATACTGTGAACTAAAGAAAAATAATTTTTATTTACTCTTATAAATTAAGTTTACAAAAAAAAAAAAAAAAAAAAAAAGGCTGTAATTCTTTTTTTAGTTTCTTATAAACAAAATAGTTTACAAAATTCAGGCATAAATGTTGTGAAAAATGTCGTAAATCTGACTTTATGCGTAATTTTCTCTTTTTTGCTATTTTCTGAGTGGCATCCCTGATAAATAGAATGATGCAAGGAGTTCACAGGTCTATATATTTGATCTTTCCATTAATTTGATTTTGATGTGCAGTTCAAGTAAAATGCAAGTAAACGGAATGAATTTGCAGTGAAAATGTATGTAAAACATGCAATTAATTTTTTAGCTTTAGTGACATAAAGATGATACTCTTTTATTACTTTTGTGCTTTTGTGAGTATCTTAAATTATATATAATGGGATACATTAATTATCAAAATGTATAATCATTGAATGAGAAAAAATTATTGCAAACATAAGTTTATTTTGAGTAGGTCAGCGAAATTTGAGGTTTGATTTTCTTGTCCTCATAATTATCTATGTATCTTTTAATCAAATTATTGAAATTTAATTGACCTAATTTTTGTTTGATAGAAAACTAAAACGGTTCAACAGGAATTTAACAACTTCAATAATAAAAGATGCGAGATGAGAGACATATGCCATATTATTTTTATTCAATTTGCACATTACTTTCTGTGCAATATTTAATCATGTATTTGTTTATTCTTAGGCAGATGATTAATAGTATATATATTGAAATTAAATGTATATATACTTTTTATTTTATGTACATGTCTTTTTAAACTATGCAGAATTTTTTTTTATGAAGACATCTAATAAACATACCTATTATCGCTCTAAAAGAATTATGAAAATTGGATCCCATACAATGAATTAGGCATAAAAACTTGCACATATACAATATACACATTAATCATTATAATATCTCCTCTCCCTCTTACTTTTCTTTTACTAGTTTAAATCTTATTAAAATTATGTAACTTAAAGTTTATAAATTGTGATTAAACTTATTTCTTGAAGAAGAAGCTTATTATATTTAAAAAATAAAAATAATTTTATGTTAATAGAGGCTATAAAACAGTGATTCTCAAATACAGGGCCACAAAACAAAATGTGCAAGAGCACAAAAAAAAAAAAGTCTCGGAAGAGTGATTCTTTGTTATCGGATTAAAAAAAAATAATAAATAGTGAAATTGGTTGAAAGTCAACACTTGATTTCAGCCGATTTTCTGCGAGAAATTGTCTCAAACCCCAATGCGATAGCAAACAGCAATATCTCACACTTTTTTACCCCTGTCTGTGGCTAGCCACGATTTTTCATCCAACTTCCAACCTGTTAGCCAAATCCTAACTTAAATGACGAGAAAATTTAATTAGGTGATTATTCATTGTCTAATATAAATATCCCCCCCCCCCCCACCCGCAATGCAGTTTTCACCACCAAAAAGTAGATGTCAGATTTCGGCTAATTGCGTTATCAAAATTGCTTTCTGACAATTTAAGTATTTTTAAAAATGCTATAAAACTTGAAATTTTCACTTTAGACAAATTTTTCGAATTTTATAGTCTTTTTAAAAGACTGAAAATTTAAGAAAATAGCTTTTGAAACCACACTGCATGGGCATCTGCCATCTACTTTCTGATTGTGAAAATCGCATTTCAATATTTTTCATTAGGTAATGAGTAAACAGCTGATTGAATTTTACCGAATATTTACACAAGATTTTGCAATTGTCGAAGAAAGACAAAGCATGCTCTTCATGAGGATAAGATTATCAGCCTAGCAATAATAAAATACTGTTATTTCATAGAAACGTTTGAAACTATTTTGTTATTGTGAACGTTAACGTCGTTTGTTATTTATTCCTTTTACTAGCTGACCCGCCCGGCATTGCCCGGGTCCGTATTAACAATATTAAACGAACTTGAAATTTGTATGATTTTATCATTAACTGGAAGCATGCAGAAATGCATTGTTTAAAATACGCCGCAGCTGACTTTGTGAAAAATCGGTTTTAAAAACAACAACTAATATTAAGTTCTAAAAATACTTAAAATGAGCAATGAGAAACACGGGAGGGAACATGTATCCAACGATTGCGTTAGTTTCGTGTTAAAGTGTTGATATTTACCCGTAAAAATCACTGTTAAATCACGTAACTAATTACTTTTTTCACATAGAAATCCCAAGTGAGATATTTTAAATTTCAAACTAATTATATCACTCTTAAATCCGACTATACCGTGAATGAAATCGATACGCGATCATAAAAGATTGGTATATAGTATTATAATTTCAGAGCCATTTAACAAAAGTGTATATTTTTAATCAAAGCATGCGTAATGTTGACTCTGTGGACAAATTCCTAAGCGTAAACTTTTGTACCGTAACCATAATCTGTCTGTAACCTAACTGCGACTTAACAGTATCCTACCGTAACTTAAATATAACATAAATGTAACCTAGCCGTTACTTTATTGTAAACTATTCTTATTCTAACCATCACATAAATGCAATTTAACTTTAAACTAACTTTAAATTAACCGTGATCTAACTGTAACCTAACATGAAATTAAATAAAATCAAAGACTTACCGTAATGTAATTGCAACCTAATCGCAACCCAAATGTTACCTAACCATATACTGGGTTCATGTCCATGGAAATCATTTTGTCTTGTTCGGATCTTGATTATGATTCATTAGAATATTTTCGTCGGGCTCAGATTTGGTTCGATTCAGATTTCAGGTATTTTTTGAAATTCGATTTAAAATGTTCATGTCGGATTCAGGTCCATGGAAATTATTTTGCCTTGCTCGGATTCAGTTATGTTTCTGTGAAATAATTTTGTCGGGAACAGATTTGGTTCAATTCAGATTTCGGCGTTTTTTTCTCAAATGGAATTTTTGGGTTCAGGTCTTCCTGCGTGTCCACGGAAATTATTCTGTCTAATTCGAATAAAGACATGCTTCACTGGAATATTTTTGTCAAGTTCAGACTTGGTGTAATTCAGATTTCGGCTTTTTCTTCAAATGTAATTTTTGGATTCGGGTTTTCTTGCATGTTCACGGACATTATTCTGCCTTGTTCGAATAAATACATGCTTCACTGGAATATTTTTATCAAGTTCATTTCAGATTTCGAGATTTTTTCAAAGAAATTTTTTAGGTTCAGATTCGGTTCATGTGCATGGAAATTTTGTCTTATTCGGATCCTGTTACGGTTCTTTGGAATATTTTTGTCATGTTCAGATCTGGTTCGATTCAAATTTCAGGTATTTTTTCAATAGAATTTTTAGGTTCGAATCTCGTTCATGTCCACGGAAATTATTTTATCATACTCGAGTCCGGTTATGATTCTTTCTAATATTTGATCGGATTCAGATGTGGTTTGAGTCAAATTTCAGGTTTTTTTTAAATCGGATTTTTTAGGTTCGAGTCGGGTTTATGTCCATGGAAATTATTTCGTCTTGCTCGAATCGGGTTATAGTTCTTTGGAATACTTTTATCGGGTTCAGATTTGGTTCAATTCAGATTTCGGGTTTTTTTTTTTTTTCAAATGGAACTTTTGGGTTCGGGTCTTCTTGAGTGTTCTCGAAAATTATTCTGTCTTGTTCGAATAAGAAGATGCTTCACTGAAATATTTTTGCCAAGTTCAGATTTGGTTCAGTTCAGCTTTCGCGATGTTTTCAAAGAAATTTTTCGGGTTCGGATTGGGTTCATGTCCATGGAAATATTTTGTCTTGTTCGGATCCGGTTGCGGTTCTTTGAAATAGTTTTGTCACATTCAGATTTAGTTCGATTCAAATTTCAGGTATTTTTTCGAATGGAAGTTTTAGGTTCGTATCGGGTTCATATTCACGGTTCATAGTCTTACTCTAATCCGGTTATTGTTCTTTCGAATATTTTGGTCCGATTTAGATGTGGTTTGGGTCAAATTTCAGAATTTTTCAAATGGAATTTTTTAGGTTTGAGTCGGGTTTATGATCACGGAAAGTATTTTGTCTTGCTGGGATCGGGTTATAGTTCTCTGGAATATTTTTATCGGTTTCAAGTTTTGTTCGGGTTTTTCGAGTTTTAAAAAAACTCGAAATATGACAATATTTAGGTTCGGCTCAAGTTTCATGCCCACTAAAATTATTTTGCCTTGTTTGGATCGGGTTATGCTTCATTCGAACATTTTTATGGGATCGAGATTTGGTTCGGGTCAGTTATCAAATCCGTAGTTTTTTTTTTCAAACAGAATTTTTAGGTTCGGTCGGGTTTATACTCACGGAAATTTTGTCTATCACGGAGTGTGGTCTGTTTTTTCTGGTTGGGATCCGGTTATGTGTTAATTAGTCTAAACATTAAGGTTATAATCAGTTTTGCTACTATTCTTTTTATGGCTATTTCTGATAAATAATTTACTTTGCTATTTGATAATTTATTATGGTGTATGAATCGTTTGCGGATTCGAACAATTGTACGCCAAACAGATATATTTTATCTTTGTTTTAAAACCAAATTAAAGCCATAATTTAATTTTAAATTGAATAGAATACATTTAAATTTTATCAATGATAAAAAAAAGAAACTCCTAGAAAAGTGTTGTGTGATTTTTTTTACTGCAACACAGCTAATGACTCATGCATTCTAGTGTTCGAAATACCAAAGATCTGCGTACAACTACACAGTAAAAAGAAATCGAGTGGAAGTATAATGTCTTGGGCTGACGCCAAAAATGTAACCCTAAAATCTGCTACATTAAGTCCAAATAAGTATCAACAAAACCATGTGCTTTGACACGCCGATCAATTCAAACTGGTTTAAACCCGTATTTCTTTGTTTTTTACCTTTTAAACTGTTATTGAACAGATGACAAAAATTTCGTTTAAAAAATAACGTTTTGTGCCATTATTGACTGTAATACACGATCGGAATGCATAAAAGATACAAATATATCAATCATAGGCAAGAATTGTGTGATTATTTTTATCATATGACTTTGAAATATCAATATAGAAGCATCATTTAAGATTTTACTTGAAAAGTTAACATTCTTTCGTTAATGCCTTAAAATCGTCTGCACTCTGAAATCTAGATTTTAGACTAATATTTGTTATTTCAGTTTTCGCGCATGATTTTAAAAGAATGTTTTCATAAATATATTTTATATATTGACATAGGATTATTAATATGTTGTTAAATCATAAACATTTTTCATCTACGTTATAAAGTATTAAAAAGTTCTGAAAAAAAGGAAAACTTTTAGTAATACAATTTTTAGTTCAAATCAAATGTTTTCAATATTTTATTTAATTTTATTTTGACATTTAATTATTTCGAATTTATCAATTTCCATTATTTTAAAATCAAACATTTTTTTTAAATAAATAATATAATAGAAAAAAGACCATTTTAAAAAATTACTGTTTCTTCGTAAAATATACTTCAGCTGTAATTCATTTATTTCAATTCGTCTTATTAATACAAAATCCCTTCCACATGCTTTTGTTTGGGACATTAAAATTTGAGCGATAAATGGTTTAATATTGCAACCCTTTTTTCGGTTTACTTCACCACCACCTATCTTTTTCCTCCATGGTTTACAATCGCTGTGATAAAAAATCATCATTTAAATTGACAGTTTGCCAGTCTATGAATTTTAAAGCTCTGTTCCAGCTTCTTTAATTATTTATGCGAAAATTTTATGCAACCAACCAACCATGACTAAATGAAGGGGAAAAAAAGAAGAAAAAAGGCGATTTTTATGAGAGTGGTCTTTGGAATTTAATTAATTACTCAGTTAATAAATAGAATTTCGAAATTCCGAAGCTCAGGTACACCAGAAGAGATTTGGGACTACTCTCAAAAAAATTTTGAGCATCGTACATGCTGTAGATTTTGCTAGCCATCGCAGACACACACACACACACACACACACACACACACACACGCAGACAGAGCGATTTGTTATTTTATTAATATAGATTAAGCCTTTTGGTGGGGAGAGAAAAAAAAAAGTAACGTACATTTTAAATATACAGTGCACAATAACTTTCTTTTATTTAGTTGTACCATTTCTATATTTTAAAAGAACTCGGTACTCTTTGATTTTTTTAAAGCATTTTAATGCATATTTTTGGCTTAATAACAATATTCAATGAAGGAAAATGATTCGTTCAAGAAATAGTTCGATTTTCCCAGCAAATTTGAACAAGTTGGAAATTGCACGTGAAGCGTAGCAAATGAGGTGCGTTCGTACGATACCGAAGTTTTAAAAATATTACTCTCATATATCAATCACATAAATTTGTCAATAGTGAATTACAATTAAAATGCTCATCAAACAATGTTCTCCCTGTACCATTTTATAATAGTATACTTTTGTGTGGCCTTGTAAATCAATAACAAATGTTCTTTGCACCACAAATTATGTAAAATGAATATTATAATATGTACTTTATAGTTGCATATAAATTTTATTAAGTTCGAATAAGTGTAACACCATTAAAATGCATTTGAAACATTTTCCCCCATTGACTTTAATGTAATTGAATACTTTTGATTGTCCCTGTAATTGATCTATGCATCCGATTTTGATAAAATTTGAAATAACTCGACTAAATTATGTAATAATTATGTATTTTAAATTTCAAACGTATAAAATAAATTTGAAACTTTTTCTCAATTGACCACAATGTCATTGAGAAAATCAAATACTTTTGATTACCCCTGAAATTGATCTATTCACCCGATTACCAAAAAAATTGAAATAACTCGACAAAATTATGTAATAATTATGTATTTTAAATTTCAAACGATTAAAATGCATTTGAAACTTTTTTCTCCATATACCGTAATGTAATGGAATACTTTTGATTGCCCCTGTAATTGATCTATGCATCCGATTTTCATAAAATTTGAAATGACTCGACAGAATTGTGTAATAATTATGTATTTTAAATTTCAAACGATTCGGTTGGGTAGTTTTTGCGTTGTTATATGCGGACAGACAGACGGACGGACAGAACGACCACTATAGGTGCTACGTATATACATAATTACGAACGCACCTAATAAAAAATTAAGTTTGTTTGAAAATTTTAAAATATATCTTCTCGTACAATTTTAAACATTTTGAGATAATTTTTTCAAACTACTCGTAGAAGTGTGTTGTATAATTTTAAGTATAAGATTTATCATAAGTTAATTAGTTTGAAAAAAATAAAATAAAATTTGCAAATACGTGTAAAATTACAGTAAAAACTAAATTAATTTTACATTTTTATGTTTTTTTTTTTTTTTTTTTTTTTTTTTTTTTTTTTTTTTTTTTAAGATATTTAGTTCCAACCAAATTTATTCAACTTAGTTCAAATAGACAAAGGACAAAAGAAAATTTTTTTTTTGAGTCAATTGAAAAATGTATATAAAAGTTTTATCACTTCGAACACACCAATTCGTCGAAAAAACACAGTGAAAAATAACTTTAAAGTGAAGTGGACGGAGGCATTTAAAGGGACAGCGATGTAATAAAATCGCATTAAACTGCATTTATAATACCCGGATCTTCACGAAACTTCATTGGAATGTACTAGGCTAATAAAATATAATTTAAGGTCTGTGCCTGCCTTCGGAGCACTTTTTCAAAAAATATGAAATTTTAACAAACGCATGTG
Source organism: Maratus speculifer (assembly GCA_964019185.1). Classification (NCBI taxonomy): domain Eukaryota; kingdom Metazoa; phylum Arthropoda; class Arachnida; order Araneae; family Salticidae; genus Maratus; species Maratus speculifer. The sequence continues at coordinate 87,896,819 of OZ025299.1, read as the reverse complement.
TTTTTAGTTAAAATAGGGAATAAAACAATGAATTCATGTAACTTTTTAATGGAAGTTTAATTTTTTTATTTTAGTCAAATTTTAGTAAAGAATTACATTTATGCCAAATCTTTTATAACGAAATCTATCTACATTTACCATTTTTTCCAGCAATATATTAGTAAACTTGCATTATAAAGCAAAATATATTCAATACCTCTATAATTTACTAACATATACCAAATTTTGCATACAAACATGATTAAAAAAAATTTTTATTTATGTGTTTCCAAACCTTATTAAAATGTATTACTGTTAACATAAAAAGAAATCATCCCATGTAAAGTTAAAAATCTTCCTTATTATCGCCTTTCCACAGAAATTTTATTTGCAGAGTTGCCTTTTTCTTCGATTTCTTTCGTTTCTCCTTTTGCATTGTCACATGCAGCGTTGCGACTTGATCGTAAAATTCTAGCCGTAGTGAATCTCATAAAATAAAGCTGGCACCTTTTCAGGGAACAGAGGATTCTTACTCCTTCGGGAAGACTTTCTTTTTTGACTTTTACGAATCGTATCATTTAAGTCTAAGGATAAGATCTACTATAAATTAAAGTAAAATTTTTTTCAAAGGTGCTAATATAAAATTAAAAGAAAGAAAGCTTTATAGACATATTAATTGCCGTAATTTCCGGCGTATAATCCGTGGATCAAACAATCATTTTTCGACCCAGAAAATTTTTAAAATAAAATGTAGCTTTTTAGATCGTATTATTTCTTTTACTTCATTTACTAAGTAACATTTTTGGGTCGAAAAAAGAATTGTTTGATCCGCGGATTATACGCCGGAAATTACGGTAATAAAATTCCAACGGTTAGTTTTTATAAAATCTTAATTTATGTAGAAGAAAAAAGTTGTGTTATGCATTGAAAATGACTCGGTATACAGAATGAGTCATAAATATCGAAACAATAGGCTATCTCCTTAAATATTGCCCCTAGACCCATACTTCCAATCGCAAAAATTCATAAAAAAGGTGAAATTTCTCATACGATAAGTTGCAACTCCATTGGGGGGGGGGGGGGTCTATTTGAAAAAAATACGAAAATTAAATTTTTATACGGCCCCCGTAGTGCAAAATTTCCAATTAGGAAATTATTCCTTATCCATTCCTAAATTGATCAAAAAAAAAAATTTCATCTCCGTATCTGAAAACCTGACAGAGCTATTAGAATCCAAAATTCCCGACTCACACCACTTTACCATGCCTGTAAACGAAGAATTTTTCATCCACTTTCAAAGCAAATAAGGGATCGTCCACAAATTATCCGTTAGTATATGTCGATTTAAGACCTTGCCTCTTATTTGGACATAATAAAGCAGCGTATTGATTTAAATCAAAACTTGTTTCCAAAATATGTTGATCGTTAGCAGTGGAGGTCTGCATGGATCGAAATATCCAAATCTGGTCCCAAACCGACCCATAGGGAAAAAAGTTCTGCCCGGCATGGAAAATTTTTTAAATTATAATCCGGACAAGCGTGGAAAAAAAGCTTAAATCATAGCCCGCTCAGCCGTGAATTTCAACATAGTTTTTTACTTCAGTGTAGTTAAAAATTGTTTCGCGTGGAGGAGTTCTGACCAAAAATACTTATTATAGATTTTCTTTTTTTTTTATATTTATACTTTTTATTATTAAAGAAGCTCCAAAGTCTGTGATATATTTATTTTATCAATGAACCTCTGTTTATATGTAAATGTTTCACTTATATTTCAATATCGCTAATCCATATTTCGTGCGTTGGAACTTTGAAAAATGGTATACAGTAAAACCTTTTAAGACGGAATCACATAGGGAAGAAAAAATACGTAATAGACAAATGCCCTTCCGGGGAGGGTTAAATGGAGTTTATTTTTTTTCTCAGGTATTATTGTATTTATTTTGCATGGATCAACACATTTTCCGTTTAAGATAGAATTCCGTCATAGTCAGATTTTTTTCTCTGGGTTTAATATGTTTAATTTTTTAGCATTTAAATATACTATTCTTAATATATATATATATATATATTGTAAAATAAAAGCAATTTTAAAATCTATGTGGTTTTTGTAAACATTTTGATTGAACCAAATTTTACTTATTTCATGCACGCATTAGATCAGTCAGAGACTGTGATTTTAATACGTATTGTTCGAGACCGAGATTGAAAATTTCGTTCAGTGCAGACCAGGGAATAATTACTTCTTCCCAGGTCCCCCTCCCCGGTATGAAAAATACATTAGACCCGGATAGGCAAGTCTTGAGAAAAAAGTAACGTCTCGGTCCTGATCCGACCTGGGCCCAGAATACAGATTTTTTAACAGCCTCTCCAGGACGATAAAAAGCTTGAAGTTGTGAGAGCTAAATAAAAAAAAAAAAAAAAAAAAAAAAAAAAAGACTTAATCTGCATCTTAGAAAAGCATTCTTTTAAATAACTGATGGGTTGTAAAACAGTACATTTCGTTTTTCTGTATAATGAATTTTCCCCCCGCCATTTCTTGTCTTTAAATTATTAAAAGTTAAGAATTGTTAAAGAAAAAAGTACAAACTTGAAACATGTCATTTTTAATTATTTTACATTAGTTTTGTTTAAAAAAATGGAAAAATTATTTACTTTTGAAATTATTATTATTATTTTTAAGTTATTATTTTTTCATTAAATTTTTTTAATAGTTCTAAAATTAATATTGAAAAACAAAAACCCCGAAACAAACCTAAAATCAGATTTTCATCTTTAATTAAATGGAAAGAAATTGAAATTCGATAAATAATGTTTGGAGTTATAACGATTTTTAACTATCGCATTTAAACCAGTACAAACCATATGAAATTTTTATAAATTTTATGATAAATTTTAGGATGTTATTTTCTTAGTAAATTATATGGTTAACCATCACAAAAAAGAAAAAAAAAAATCAAAATTCTATCTCAAAAGATGGATTTTTTACACATTTCCTACAACTGTTAAAGTAACATTGTCTTTGGAATTGCGCTCATTTCAATTTGTGTCTAATCCCTTAAAACCTGATGAATTATTCAAACGACTATAACTCTGCGAATTTTAAAGATATGAAGTTGCAATTTTTTGTGTATTATTCAGGACTGGATAAGGAAAGTTTTCTTAATTGGAATTTTTATCCTACGGGGGCCGTATAAAAAGTTAATTTTCGTATTTTTTCAAATAGACCCCCCATGGAGTTGCAATTTATCTTATCAAAAATTTAACCTTTTTTTTAAAGAAATTTTTGCAATTGGAAGTATGGATCCAAAAGCAATATTTAAGGAGATAGCCTATTGTTTCGATATTTATGACTCACCCTGTATATTCATGTACATAGCTATCAGAATGATTTAAAATAGATAACAGTAAATTCTCTGTAAGGTGGTCTCTGTGTAAGACAGAAATCTGCCTAACTCCGGAAAGATTTTCAAGCCCCTACGAATCCTTAGACATAGAGTAAAATTTATCTAAGGTGAAATATTGTTTATCATAGAAAACTTTGTCAGTCTCGATCGATTCCGCCTTTGAGAGAGTTTACTGTATATTCACGTGTACAGCTATCAGAATGATTTGAAATAGATATACAGTAAACTCACAGCAAGGAGGACTCGGAAAGATTTTCAAGTCCCTGTGAATCTTTAAACATAGAGTGAAATTTGTCTAAGGCGAAATATAGTGTACCACGGAAAACTTTTTCAGCCCCGATCGATTCCGCCTTAGACCGAGTTTACTGTATTTTTAAAAACATGTTCTCATTTAGATCATTTTTCAAAATTTTCATTTCATTGACTAACGAAAATGTAATCTAATCTAATCTCTTATCCCCTTGGGGACGAACGACACGTATACGTGCCGCAAAAAGGCTTAAGAATCCTTGTTTATTCCCACCAGTAAAATTTCATTATAAAATTTCCCTTATTTAGTCGGAGCATTTTCTCGATTTAATAAGGCACAAATTTCTGTCTTTAAAAACCGGTGACAAAACATTAAAAAATTCGTAAAAGGCTCCCGTCACGAAGGGGTTAAATTGTTCTTTGATAATCCTTTGATGTCCTTTGTTGATTTTCTGAAGTAAAAAGGCATTCTATGGTTTTCATTTCCACGTTGCAGAATTTCCTCTACTTTCTTTTAATATATATTCTTGAAACAGGAAATTTTCGAAAAACGTTACATTTATATGTTTTCTATAAAATGGGGGAAAAAACGCGCATTTTTTTTTTCTGAAACTTTGGAAAAGTAAAAATAAATACGGGAATTTTTCAGATTAGCCGTACTTGGTCATTTTTGTTATTAATAGACTTTATCCGTAATTATCCTTGATACCCTTTGTACTTGGAATATTTTTTAATTCATTTAGAGATCTAAGCAAATTCTTCATGATTTTTTAAGTACGTTCGTAATTATGTAAATATGTAGCACCGATAATCGCCCGTTCATAAGCACCGTTCAGCCCGCCCCTTTTGTCCGCATACAACAACGCAAAAACTACCGAGCCGAATCATTTGAAATTTAAAATATGCAATTTTTACATAATTTTGTCTAGTCGTTTCAAATTTTATGAAAATTGGAAGTATAGTTCAATTACAGGGACAATCAAAACTATACCGTTATATTACGGGCAATGGGGAAAAAATAGTTTCAAATGCATTTTAATGAAGTCACACTCTTTCGAACTTAATAAAATTAATATGCATCTATGAAATATATACTAAAATATACATTCTGTACAATCTGTGGTGCAAAGAATATTTTTATTAATTTACAGGGCCACACAAAAGTATTCTATTACATAATGGTATAAGGGTGGGGGAGGGACATTTATTGAGGTGCGTTTTAATCATATTAAACTATTTCACATTTTATGAAATTGATATATGTTACTGAGGTTAAGGTAATTTCTGTATAATAGAGATCATATAGTAATTATAGGAAGACACTAAAAATTTCGGATACTGTACCGTGTCCGAAGTATTGTATATTTTGAAAACTTTGTTATAGTACGAACGCACTTCATTTGCTGCGTTTAATGTACTATTTCCGACTTGTTTATTTCAGATATTTTTTTAAATTCAAATAACAGATACAGCGTGAATAATTTTTGATTTAATAATGTTTTTTATATTTTATGTAAATCTATAATAATTATTACAGTCACTGCAATAAATACATTCACAAGAATCTTGCGTTCTTTACTGTTCTTAGAGATTTTAGTGTTCTTTCATAATTTGGTGACCTAAATTTTTCAGTTTCTTGTGATCGGAATAGAATGGTCGCCCGATTGGAAGTTCAGGGCGAAAACTTTCATGTATTTTCCATCCCACAAGCTGTATTATCTATTTTTTACATTAAATATTTAAATATATAAGTTAAATATAAATAAATAAATAAATAAAATCTCGAAATTGATTCTTTTAAGGAAGTCAAAAGAGTTCAATCTCTTCTTAATTGGTAATAAAATTGTGGCGACTAGTACTTTTAGCATGGGCACTACCTCAAGACTTCAAATTTCGTGCTTTACTCCAGTATATATTTTTAAATCGTGAGTAAAATAAGGAATCCATTATTGATCTAAGGGAAAACAATGTAAAACATCAGTTGTATCGAAATTTTGCATTAAATCTTACACCACACCAGTGTTACCGGATGGGCTACTTTTTTTAAATTCAGATTCTTGATTGACACCAATTTTTTGAAATGGTAACACCCTTCTTATTTAGAGACATATTAAATAAGGCGAAAATAAGGAGAATTTTACTGTTTCAATAAAGTGGTGCTAATCAAGAAATCCGAGTTCAAAAAAAGTAGCCCACTGGCAACACTGCACCACACACTGATGTCCTAGAGATAGCCATGGGATAATCAATTCAAGATAACCAATATTCTGTGGATAGTTATAATTGCCCTATAGACAGTCCCAGGATATCCTCTGTATGCCAAAAATGTCACAAGTATAGGTACAATACAGATGATAGGCCGAAATAAATTTTTAAAATCCCAATGTAATGTTCAGTCGTAAAATTAAAAACTGCCCCCTTACTAATTTTACCGCAAATCATCGTATAAAAACGTGGCTTGCCATTGTCGTTGTAACAATGTATGCTAATTATTAATATACATAAAATTTTGCTTAGGCTTTCGTCTACACAGGGAAATTGCATTAACCCTTTAACCTTTTATCTACCGACGGTACTTATAAATACCATAAAAATTACTTATTATAAAATTCTTTTAATACGTAAGTTAGTTGTAATACTGCTTAGAATGAGTTACCGATAAATTACTTTATTTTGATCCAAAAGCATTATTGGTTATACAAAACAAAAATATTTTTAAAAGGATGATTTCTTTTGCCTTTGTATCTTTTCAGCTTTCTTGGTGCTGAGGGAGGGAGGTGGGGATTTTTCAATTCGGAAATATTTCTATATTTATATTGTAGGAACATCATATTTGTACATTTTATAATTCTACAAAATGCTAAGAAAACAATTTAAAATAAAAGATTTGAGTAGGGTTATAAACATTACACTTAATAACTGTAAATTCAAATATAATTAATCCTTCTAAATCCTCCAATCCTTCTAAAATCCTTAAAAAATTTCTTAAATGATTATGTAAATCTTTTAATTTAGTTTAAACAATTTACGTAAAATGCTTTAGAATGTAAAATGAATATTTCGGAATCAAGTTGGATGCTCCATGTAATAGAACACTGATCAACAAAGGGTCAAACTCTGTAAATTTCATTAAGAAGGGCTAAATACGAATGGCCAAGCGAGAGGTCACCCGGTCAAATAGCTTAAGACTTACGACTGTTTAAAATTTGAAATTTCTAATTTAAAATATTTTTTTATCTTTGCAAAGTAGACTGACCAATGCATTTTTTTAAGCAGAAATTGTTCTTTAGAAGTTTCAAATATGCGAATCAAAAATTGAAACTCATTCTTAAAAGTAGTTTTTGAATTACTGCTTGCAAAACCATCCGCATCGTAATCTGCTTTTATCACAAGGTAAAATTTATCGGAGAATCTAAATATGAGGTCAAAATTAGGTGTTAAGATTGAAAATTTCAGGGTTTAATGCAACTTCAGACGGCTTGTAAGTAAAAAAATAATAGAAGGATATTTCAAGAAAAGTTATTATTAATCGATTGGTTCCTCAAATTATCCTATAAAAGTCACATTTTTATAGGATGATTTGAGGCAGAGTTATTGGGGGGGGGGGGGAGGTTAACTTTTTACTTTTTTTCACGACTGTACATGTCGTTAAAACAAAATACAATTGAATGTTAGTACAAAACCCTAAGTGTATTTTTACTTTAAAAAAAGTATTGAAAAATATTTAATTTTTTTTTTACAAATTTTAAGTAAAGAATTTCGATCAAATTGGAATCTTGGCACTGCTCCATTTACTCTATTTAAAGCTAATCCAAAAAACAGATAACGCAATCTATCTTTTTTATCTGCTACTTTTTTCGTTAAAAGTATCTTCAAAGCTTATTCTAAGATGTATTTTTACTTATTATCATGAAAGGTTATTTTTGTAATACAAAATATAAGAAATATTTCCAAATAGCTATACCATGCAACGTAATGTTAAAAGCAAACGAAACACGGTTCATTAAGTATTTAAAAATGAGACTTTCATTCTTTAGCACAGATATGACATTTTCTTTAGAGAATTTAGATATTCTTGTGACAAACTTTAATAAAATTTTTATAAAAACATCTTAATACAAATAATTTTTGTGTGACAATTTATAGGCTCGAAAAAGACGGTTTCAGAAGAAAAAACTTTGTCGGACAATTAATCAGAAGTTCTAAATATTAAGAGAGAGAAAGAGAGAAAAAAGCACAAATACGTTGTCATACTTACCAACTTCGGACATAACTACCTTAAAATGCGAGTTAACCAATCGTCGCGCCCGAGACATTCACGGGCTGCAAGCTTCACAGCTTTTATTCAGAATTGTTCGATTCCCACGAGTTTTATAAAATAGTGGAATTGGTTCTATTCTGGTATCATTTTACTTGTCATTAAATAAGATGAATATCTTTTTTTTTTCTAAAAAGTAGAGGTAATAATGAATTTGAATTTTAAACCGTATTTTAATAATAGAAAATAATTTATATGTGAGAGGGTTAACTTACATTTCACGGAAGTTATGTCCGAAGTTGGCGAGTTTGCATTGTTAATGCCTAATAGTTTCTTTAACAGATTATTCAGAAATCTTCATTGGCATCACTTTGTTGAAACAGTAAAATTTCCATTGTTTTCACGTTAATGTGAAACGTGAAAACTATGGAATTTTACCATTTAAAAAAAAGTGGTACCAATGAAAAAAATATGAATTTTAAAAAAGCAATAGGCGTGAAATAACATTATATGACAGAATTTTTTAGTTGACCTAATACATTATCGGAGCGGAAGAAAGAAGACGTACTAAATCAAAGCGTTAAATTTCATTAAACTTTATATAATACTATACTTATTGCCAAAAATATGCATAAATTAATGGATAGATGGACCAAATAGGTATTATTGTTGATGTTTGCACCCTACACCCAGAAAAAAGAAGTGATTAAAACTACAAAAAATGCTTTGTTGAGTACATTTTGGTTGTTTTAAGCGAATTTTTTAGTTAAAGTAAAAAGTCGGTTTTGTTGCTCAGACAAAATAAAAATATTGTTAACACTCTTATAAAATTTTAACAAAATTTCATCAAGTTTATTTGAGTCTTACTAAAATCTTGTATTTTCAAGTTGTAATTCCAACACAATTTTGTTGTTTTTGCAAAATTTAAATTGGTGTGCAGTTCCCATAACTCTCGCACGTAATTTTGTTTAATTGACTTATGTAGCTATAAAGGATTAACATAATTTTTGGACAATAAAACTTTTCAAATTGAGACGGATTAACAATTTTATTATGCATTTCGTATGAAAATTGTGGACAGAAAATTGAAAAAAAAAAAAAATAAATAAATAAACAACATATTTTGTTTATTCAAATAAAATGTCATTGACCCATATTTAAACGGAAAGATTTGTTGTACCAAACAAATTTTTGTTGATTCAACAAAATTTTTCTATGGGTGTAGACGCCAGCAGGCAGTCGTTCACCACTACATTTATTTGGATATTTTTCGTCTAATACTTCATTTAAAATTCTCGTAAGAATGCTATTAAATTTTAAGCGAAGAAAACTTATAAGTTTTAGTGGTGAGAGACTACCCGCTTGTGCCTAGATTTTCGCACCCTGCGTTAGGTTCCACTAATTGCTTTGCCAGTGCCCCGCGCAACGTTGCACCTATCCTGCTCACTACTGAAGAATTTTTCTAAAGATTTAACATCAAATAAAACGAAGAGGCGGCGATTACGGAAACTTGCAGTTTTATTGTAATCACAAATCTATATTTTGTTTATTAGAGCTCTGATTTTTTAATGTTTATTAAAAAATAAAATAAAAAATACGATAAAACACCCGCGCGATTTATTTCTTTTCATCGTGTATTTTAATTTAGCTTCATTAAATTATGCAGGTGCAAAGGGAATTTCAATTCAAATTACTCTTAAATGTCAAATGCATAATAAAAAGCTAAGATTTCAAGGGGAAAAAAAAAAAGTTTCTTATTGTGAAGTAATTATACAGAAAAAAAAATTAAGTTTCAGTTAAAAAAAAAGAAAAAACTTAATTTTATTTGCGTCTCCCATCCACAAATATATTCATTAAATAATTCAATGATTTGACATAATGCTTTTTATAAGTTTTTTTTATTACTCGTTTTTAAAACTAATTAATTCATTATTTTTTTCTGTCTCACTTTATCCAGTTACAAATAATTTCTTCGTTCCTTTAAGTTTTTCAATAAAAGATAATTTTATTAAGAAAAGAAGAAATAGCTAATTATTTTTTTCTAGAATGAAAAGACAGCGTTAATTAATGTTTTAAAGAGTAAATTTAATTAAATAAAGAATTTCTTTGAAGTTTTACGGCTTTTAATGATTGATGACACAAAGTTTATTAAATTACAAGCCATCTTTTTTTTTCTTTGTTTGATTGAAATAGGTAAAAAAATATATATATACTTACATATATATATATATTTGCAAATTTTATTTAAAATGTTTTTGAGGAATATCAAAACGCTGGCTAAATAAAAATCATGTTTGATTGGTAAGAATTGTAGGAAAAAAATGAGTATTTCTTTGAAAATATCTTTATGCTGGCTCGTTTTATTAATTGAAAACATTGGTGACATTAATTTAATTGCCTTGGAATCTTTTGGTTTCAAAGAATGTTAATTAGACTTTTTTAAACTGGTTACTCTCAAAAATGGAAAAAGTTTTATTTTTCACGGATCGCAAGTCTTAAAAGTAATTCATTAAATAAATTTAAAACAAACCAATAACATCGATTGAAATATGGATTTTAGTAGACGAAAAAAAAAAAATAAATAAAATTTGCTAATAACAAAAAAAAAAAAAAAAAAAAAAAAAAAATGAAAACCAGTAATACGTTCTATTTTTAATCTCTTAACAGTTATATTTTTTAACATAAATTAAAAATAGGGGCTAAACATTACAGTTTCCATACTAAAATATTTGCCTTACTTAATCGAAAAATATCTGAAAATCGATAATGATAAATTTACAGTTACAAATCAGTGGTATCTAAAAAGCATTTACTAACAAAACACGCAAAGTGTTCTTGCCCGAATCTACATTTCGGGCAACATAGTTTAGGGGTTATTTGGTAAATGAGCTTAGATAATCAGGGCCTGATTATGATTAATTGGGGCCCTCGGTAAAAATAAATTAGGGGGCCCCTTTCGAATCAATACAGCTTTATTCAAATAGAACTAATGGTCACTCATATATGTGTAATGTATAAACATATTTTCGCACCTTGGATATAAATAGAAGAAAATTCTTAACTCCGTCAATTCTAAATTAAATATCTTAATTAATAAAAGTACACCTTTTTTCCACCCCAGTACAGAATAAAAGTCTTTTATGTAACTTTAGAAGTTTGTTATATTACTTTAAGATGAATTTAATAACTTCAACATATAGAAGAGGTGGAACTGGAGAAAGTAAGTAAATATTTTATAATTTAATTTATGAATTTGGGGGCCCCTTAAGGTTTGGCGCCCATGGGCAAAGTCCGGAGTTTCCCATGTGGTAATAAGGGCCTGTAGATGAAATTACAGAATACACTGACAATATTGTTATACCGTGTTTCGTTCAGTAAAAAACCAGAAAAGTTGTATACGAAATCTAAAATACGAAATTAACGTGAAAAGTATAAAATGTGTTTTTGATGCTCTGTTGTTGATAATATATTGATTTTTTGTAACTTTTATGGTTATTGTGGCACTTTAAATTTCGCTATGGATTTTTAGGTTATTTCTTAACTACTATACAAGACTCATTTTATAAATAATAATAATAATAAAAACTTATATAATCTAAAGTACGGTAATAATAAAAGTTGTATATACTTTTAAGTTGGTTTAATAACATAGCTGCTGATTCTTTACAAAACATGGTACAAATCCTTTCATATGATCCGCAATGATCCCACCGCGGGACCACTTAAATTTAATTCGAAAATTACAAAAGGCACCAAGAATATTTTAATAAAATTCTTTAACAATGAAAGTTTAAAACAATGACCTTTTTTATTTTGCAGGAAGTTCGTTCGTTTCGAACATTCTGGTGCCAGTGAGCCATTTCATCATTTTACAAGTAGAATTTTCTGTGCCAAAAAAGGTTAATTTATGATACCAATATTTCTTATTCTAATATTAATACTCGTCTTAGTCCATGACAGAAATTTTGTCAAAGAAATTTGTCTGTAATCCTTGCTCAATGAATAGATGCATTGTCATGTTGAAGTATGAGTCCCGTGACATTGATCTCTTGGAGAGTTTCTGGAAGATATTTAGAGGTTTACCAGTTAGCTGTAACTATCTTCTGCTTTTCTAATGGGGTTCGTATGCTTCAAGGACTTTCGAGGACCTTATAATAGAATTTCCGTAAAGTAATATTTGTGTTATTTAAAGGATAAGTAAATCTATCTTCAGATATAGCAACCAGTCCTTTATGAGATTTCTGGTACTAAAACACCTAAAATCATCTGAATTCCTAGATGCGTATGAACCCTGCTTTAGCTACGGGCGATGGATGCAAATCAAGCAAACTTCCACCAATAATTATATAATGCTATTTTTCTCAATTAATTAAAAGCGATACTTTCGTACTATCCTGCTACTATCGTAATACTCAAGGCCTGAGGACACGAGGTGTGACGTCACTGCTAATGGACCAACTTCTCACTAGTGTTGGGATTCACATCGAAAAAATTTTGAATAACAATTTTATTTTATTTGTGGAATATCTATCATCTTATAAAACAATAATAAATATTTAAACTTACTAGTGATAATTTGAAAAAAAATCAGGTTGATGACGCAACACTGTGGCATTCCGCATGTGGCTGAATTTTTATTTAGTGATTCTGAATTCTCACCAGTAAATTTAAATAGTCAATATTGTTTTATAAGAGGATAGATGTCACACAAACAAAATAAAAGAAAATTGTTATTCAGAATTCTCCGGTTCGAATTCCAACACTAGTGACAAGTCGGTCGATTAGTGATGACTTCACACCTCGCGTTCTCTGGCTTTGAGTATTTTGAAGGTAGTGACTCTACCTCGTCCCAGGAGGTGATAGCATAAGAAATTGTCAAAAGTTTCGCTACTCACAACAGCCGAATGATTTGATTACGAATATTTCAGTGGTTTAACACTAGAACCGCGGAGACGGGTCATTTTGACCCGGTCTCCGTGAAAAGATGCCGATTCAAACCAGATAAGTCTTCTTAAAATAAGTTAAATATAAGCTCTACAAACTTATTTAAATAAATAAATTAAATAAATTTTAATAAAAAATCTGATGCGTATTATTTTTATAAAACTCGGGGGAAATTTCCTGCGGTTCTAGTGTTAAGCGTGTAGTTGGATTGCACGTCTGTTAAATTTGTCTGTCATTTTATGTTACTTATTTATTGACGAAATTTTAATTTCATCATGGAGTTTTATCTAAAAACAAATGCTGGGCTACCTATATTGTTATAAGCGCAAAACGGATTAATTTTTCGTAATCGATAGTGATAGATAAAAAAATAAATTCAAGCTTGAAAATTATTTTTAAACCATAAAAAATCAGCAAACTGATATACAATTGCAAAATGTGTTATTTGAAAGAACACCGTTTTCCTCTTTTATGTCCTGCAAAAAACAAAGCAAAAAAAAGATATAGTTTTTATCTAATACCAGTCTAATGTCCATCCATGTGTTTAAACTGAGGAATTAAATATGTATAGACTTCAGAAATTTATCCTAAAAAGAATATGCTTGAAATACTTTATGATTTATTATTTTTCCTTCTTTAGCTACATGGGCAGAGAAATGCAGTTGAGAGAAATGGTCGCCGGTTGGTCGATGTAGTTCAAGAGTTGAGGCAAAGTTATTCAAGAAAAACCTCCAATAGCAAAGAAAATAACAATAAAAAATTCAAAATTTCCTAAAACTCTTCGGGACAAGCGTCACGTGTACGTGACATATAAGGTGCTCAGATTCCTTGATTAGTCACTCCAGTTATTTTTGTTGCAAATTTTGACTTTGTTAATCAGAGCATTTTCTCGATTCAATTAGGCAAAAATTTCTGTTTTGAGAAACCAGTGATAAAAGATTTAAAATTTTGTAAAAGATGCTCGTCGCGAAGGGGTTAAGGTTCGGGATTTTAAAATGTTAGTTCAACTATGCGATAGTGATGGTAGTTCGGTGAAGGGCTTTACAGTATGCAGAATGTCCTGGTGCCAAAAAACTCATGCTGAGATTGAAGAAAAAAATAACACATATGATTCCGACATTAGGGAAAGCACCGATGAAGTAGTAAAAACTTTCAGGAAACAGTTCTTCCATATAAACGACCAGTGGTGTAACAAGGGTGGGTGCTCAAATGTTTTGAATACCGGTAATATTTTAAGTTATTTTCGCCTTGTCTAACCTGAAAATTTTCTGCTGTGAATCAAGCAGAAGAAAACTTTACACTATTACTGGTTTTGGGCACTCACCCTGGTTACGCCACTGACGACATGTATTTTTGAAAGGATGTCTTTAAATTTCTTAACACTAGAATCGCGGAGACGGGTCATTTTGACCCGGACTCCGTGAAAAGATGCCGATTCAAACCAGATAAGTCTTCTTAAAATAAGTTAAATATAAGCTCTACAAACTTATTTAAATAAATAAATTAAATAAATTTTAATAAAAATTCTGATGCGTATTATTTTTATAAAACTCGGGGGAAATTTCCCGCGGTTCTAGTGTTAACCCTTTGAGCTCTGGTGGGTAAATTTCATCAAAATTCCAAACTTCAAACTGGCACCAGTATTTTGCAAAGAAAAAAATCGGTTAACGATATACGCGAAAAAATGCATTAAACCTTTTTCAAATAAATCTGGTTGAATTTTCTGGTGCCGTTGTGACATGTCGCAATTAAAATGGTAAGAAAATTTAACCATCAGAGCTCAAAGAGTTAAACATTATGATAAATGCATCATCAAAGTTATTAGAGATTATGTAGAAAAATAAAGTAAAGTCTACTTCTTTATGTTCATTGTACATTACTTGTTTTGAATAAAAACACTACTGATAGCAGCTTAAACAAACTTATTTTCAGAACCCCTTTAACCATATAAAATGGATTATCTATATATTTTCTGATTTCCCGAAATACATTTTTATTTTAATGGAAGCATTTATATTCTTTCTTTTAACCCTTTAACGTTCATTGGTTTCGCCACGAAACCACAAAATTTTAATTCCGATACGCAACACTGACACCGGTATTTTTATCTAAAAATATCCCTTTTATTTTGTATGCGAAAAATCACGTTTTCTTATTTAGAAATATATCTGTTCTTAATTACCGGTGTCATTCATTTATTTCGACATCTTAGCAATGAAAATGCTATGATCGTTAAAGGGTTAAAATGTGTTATAAGAAATAATATAATTATATCAGACAAACATTGCCTTTATCCTGCTAAAAACTAACGTATATGTATATAGAAAAAAAGTCTTACTTCATACAATCATCCACCATTAAACCTTCCTTCGCAGATACTTCAGTCCATCCAAGATAATTACCCTTTTTGTAAGCGTATTCAATTTCATCCTGGTTTACATCACGATGTTGTAAATCACACTTCAAAGACAAAGCAATATAAACATTACTTTTTTTGGACAGAAATATTATATAGGAAATTTTCATTATAACTACATTGTTTTTATATTTAACGTCCTTATGCATGAGCTATTTTTAAACTCATGAAAAAAAAAAAAAAAAAAAAAAAAAGAAAAAAAAAAAACATATTTTGCACTCAAATAGATTTAAAAGTTCTAAGTAGCACGGACAATTGGAAGTTTTCGGAAACCGATGGAAATGATAGGTACAAAAGTCTCTTCTAATTTGGAGCATATATCTGAGCATCTAACAGTTGAATTACTGTTGAATTTTTGCTGGAAAATGGCTGGATAGCTATTGGTATGATAAAGTGGACTTTTTTTTTATTGTGGGCTAGTGTGGGATCACAATTATTAAGGCATACATGTCAACTTTTCTGTACCACAAAAATGTAATAGAAAAATTTACCTTAACCCATTAACGCCCAGCGTCCTCTTTTGAGGGCGGTTACAAAAACAGTAAAAAAGTGGTTTTCCCACCAGTAAAGAGAAAGATAAATATATATGTTATTTTACGAGACAGAATCCTCGATAAATTTAGATAAAAGTTAATTTGCTTTTAAAAGTGATGGGAAATACTAAATTTAAATTTTAGCGAAGAAAATAATTCGGGCGTTAATGGGTTAAACGTCGCAATCTTCCGCTTAAATAACGCAAAATTTGTTATTACATTTTTGTGCTACAAAAAAGCGTGATATGTTGGCCCAAACATTTTTTCCTACTTCATGGATAAGTAAGTAAAATAACGCAAAAAAAAAAAAAAAAAAAAAAAAAAAACTTAGGTTTATTTTGTAATTTTATTATAAATATAATAAGAGGATTAGAAGGAATAAAAATTACTATTATTAGCTATTAAATAGTTCTGTTTTAATTTTAAATTTAAATACATTGACACAAAGCAAAAAAAAAAAAAAAAGAAAAAAAAAAAAGTTAACCAAAAACTACGATCGATACAATTACAATAAATTAAAAAAGAAATGATAAACTATACAAACTGAAAAATAATTACCGAAACTTACTAATTGAATTTGATACTTTTTTCGATGCTCTGTTTGAAACTGAGTTTTTTTTCCGATCGCCCACTTCTTTTTTGTAACGCAACAATGAAAAATATATAATTTGCAAAGTGACTAATTTTATGATGGTAAGAAATTATTCAAACTGAAATTTAAGGGAAAAAAAACTTGCATAAAGGAATAAATTTATGGTTCTTACTAATCTCACAAAACTTAACGCGGATTACTATATACAGCCATACCAAAGAATCTTAGACGGTTATTATATTAGAGGTTTACGCTTTATTTTCTTTGGCCATACCTTCCAATGGCTTTAGACACAATGACGGATTGCCGTATATCTAACAGATTTCGATGGGATAAATTGTTGTTTAAAGCGTTGTTTATTAGTGGGCGGTAGATGACCCAGTATTTATTGGGCCAGCGTGCTCCCCTTTGTTTTTTTAAGACAGCTGATCGTTTCTATTTTGCTCAAAAATGACACAATTTTCACGTTTGGTGAAAAAGGTGTAGCATTTTGAAAGGAATTTGTAATTGCATCATTTTATTATTTACATATTTATATTTTCCTTTGATCATTTATCACCTGAATTTGATAGTTGATTTCCATTTTGAAATATTATTCAACTCTCTCTAAAGAATTGCGAGAATTCATCGATAAATTCCATTTGAATACTTAATTTTTTAATAATTTATGCCTTCCAAAATCTTATTGAATTCCATTTCTTCATTTAATAATTTTCGCTACGGTTCTCATTGTCGCGCCCATCTCAGATGACTTTGTGCGCACAATGAAAACTGTCAATAAAAATATCCCTCTTGCCGAAAAATTCTTCAAAACTAATTACATATCCATTCACAAATATTTTTTCATAGCAATCAAACATTTTTTCTGTATTTAATTTTATTGCCGTATAATATGTCGTATCCTACTACCTCCACTCTTTTCTGTAATAATATTTTACTACTACAGTTATAGGATTTCGCAACACATTTTGAGGCTTCGTTGTTTATAATACGCCTACTAGAAGTGTTTCCACAAACGTATCTTTTATTAATATTCCCTCATGATACCTTACAACGTGTCTATAGAATTCAATTTAATTATGAGTTGTTATTTATATTTTCCTTTTCATACTCCCTTCCCCCATCGGCCAATCGTAATAGATGATTCACATTTTGAGATGTTATTAAAATCTTTCTAAAGAATTGCAACAATATTTTAAAGGGATACGCTAGCATTTGAAAAAATATTTTTATTTGACTATTTTATAATAACTTTTTAACATATTATTAAAGGGTTTTATGAAAGAAAATTATTTAATTAAGAAAAATACAATTTTTATATTTAAGATGCGAAAATTTTATTTATTTATTTTTTAAATTAAGAAAACTTTAACCTATTCGTGCCCAGCATCTTTTGCGTAAATTTTATTTAGGTGGCACCACTATTTTTAGAAGTTTTAAGTTTAGTTCATTAATCACGAAAATGCATCATTTAAATAAAATAATTATTGCTTTTCTTTTTTACCGGTGTCAAAAACAGTGCTGCATGCACCTTTTGAAGCGTCCCTAAAAAGGGACGCTAGGCACTAATGGGTTAATATAACACTTCTATAATTTTGTAGCTTTTTCAACATTATTTTTTCACGATAAACATTTCAGAATTTTTTCTTTATCACGGAAAATATAATAAAATCATAAATGAAAATATATAATAATCTCTTCCGAGTTACCCACGATTCCAAAAAAGCGTTCATTACCCTTAGAAACCTCAGAAAGATATATTTTCGAGATTAGATTTAAAGACTCATTTACCGAGTTCGTACGCATCAAGAGATTCAGGGGGATTTTGGATGTTTTAGTACCAGAACTTTCCTAAATTACTGGTTGCTGTAACTGAAGATAGACCCCCCCCCTTAACCCTTTCCGTCACAGTGGCCCCACTTCCCCCAGGCACACCTACTTTTAATTCAAAACTTATAAAAGACACCAAGAATATTTTGATAAAATTTTGATTTTACAATGAAAGCCTAAATTAGGGAGTTCTTAATTTCTAAAAAAGTAGCTTGTGAATTCCGGTGTCAGTCAATCATTTCACGTTTTACGAACAGAATTTGTCTATGCCGGAAAGGGTTAAATAAGGCAAATATCATTTTATGAAAGTTCTGGTATTTGGTGATCTTTGAAAGTCCCTGAAGCGTACGGACCCTGATTTATAAAAACAAAGTTTATTTTTACTGCCAGTGATTTTCACAAATGTTTTCTAGTAGTTTTTATAATATATTAATTAGTTTTCTCAAACTGAAGTAGAGGTTTTTCCGATGTTATTGATTCTCAAATAAACATTTTCACATTTTAATTTTTAACACATGTGCTCTGTAACTGGAAGGGCCATATTTCCAAAAATGCAATTATTTTAAAGGAAAAAAAAAATGTCATGGCATATGTAAAAATAGAGTCAAAATATTTTTATTAACATTTTGTATTTTAAAAATAAATACTTATATTACCAGAAATCTGATACTTAGTTTAACCCATTAGTGCCTAGCGTCCCTTTTTAGGGACGCTTCAAAAGGTGCATGTAGCACTGTTTTTGACACCGGTAAAAAAGAACAGCAATCTTTATTTTATTTAATTGAAACATTTTCGTAATTAATGAACTAAACTTAATTCTTTTAAAAATAGTGGTGCCAACCGAATAAAATTTGCGCAAAAGGTCGTGGGCACGAATGGGTTAATAAAGCATACCAATTGAAACATCCATAAATATATCAAGAAAATTTTAACACTAGATCCGCGGGAAAATTCATTCAAGTTTTATAAAAAATATTTCTCACCGGAATTTTTATTTAAAACTGTTTAAGTTATTTATTGAAAATGTTTTTGCGCAGCACATACTTAGCTTATTTTATTAAGTGTTTTCTGGTTCGAATCGACATCTTTCCATATGATACGGGTCAAAATGACCCGTCGCCGCGGTTCTAGTGTTAAGATTATGTTTTATGCATTTGAACCGGCTGGTATAAACCTGACTCATTTAAAAATAAATGGATGCAGTAAAAAGTCTTTTTGATATTTTTTTAACTATCGGATCTTTACACAACTTTGTCAGAATATTACTATGGATTTCTAAATTCATTTCAAGTAAGAAGTTTCATATTTTACCAAATGAAAGGCAGCCATTTCCCTTAATGAATTTCATTTGAAAAAGCATTAGTTTAATAAATTATGCTTTCTAAAATCTTATTGATTTCCCATTCTTAACCCTTTGCACTTGAAAAGAGGCTCTCTCTCACCATTAGTGTTGTCAAGTGTCTCTCTTGAATTGTGGCGCCAAATGCTTTGGACACGACTAATAACTTATTGTTTATTTCGCCATCTTTTATCATGGATTATTCGGCCATTAGATAAGGCTAAGAAAATTAGTTTAAAATACTGGTGTCCAGAGTCACGATATTTAAGCGGGACATTAGTGGTCAGTGATAATCACCTCTCGAGTGCAAAGGATTAAATATAAAGTACTGATGAATCATGCCAATCCTCTATCCCTGATTTATAATACGAAATAAATCAATAAAATTAATTTTTACAAATCGCGTGTGTTTAAATAACGCGATTTAAATAAGTAAGCTGTCAAATGTTACATCGAAATAATTTAGCGATGTCCTTTCTAACCCTTTGCACTCGACAGGTGACTCTCACTCATCACTAGCGTTGTCAGCTGTCCCTCGTGGACGCTAAATGCTTTGGACACCACTAATATCTTATAGATTATTTCACTATCTTTTATCACTGATTATTCGGCCATTAAAAAAGGCGAAGAAAATCAGTTTAAAATACTAGTGTTGCGAGCATTTGGAGTTCTTAATTACGCAGTGGTCAGTGAGAATTACCTTTTGAATGCAGAGGGTTAATTTAATAATATGTGATACTGATAATACACGTTTTATTGTCCTCCCAAGTTTTATTGCTCCCTCCCACTTCCTCTGATGGCTGTGTGCGTTCAATGAAACCAATATGAACTCTAGTTTTGCATTTTGCATTTCAAAATTACTCATATATTCAAGACTATTTTTTCATAATAATTGTACCAATTCTCTAAAATTAATTTTATTACCACATAATAATTTGTATTACCTTCTTCCCCTCTTATCTCAGGGCTACCACCGGCGACTTTTTTAAAATTTCATCTCGCACCATTTTTTCAAAGCAGAAATCTTTTCCATAGAATTTAACAACATGTGCAAAACATGCCACAAAATTTATTAAATGCAAATAATTATGCGAATAGAGTATAAAAATAGTCGCCAGTGGCAGTGTCAACTCTGTTATCTGTAATAAGGTTTTACTATTATAGTTACAAGTATGGTTAACAGGAAAATACCAAAATTTTATTTTAAATACCACTAATATTTTAGTGGATTAGTTATCATATTAAAGAATACTAGATTAAAATAGTGGTGCTCAAAACAAAATTTTAATATTCTCCTTGCAGCGGTTAGAGACAGGTGTTAAGAGCCCACAATAGTCACAGAAAAATTACGCAAAAAGACCCGGATGATTATGTAAAGTCTATGGGAGCGTTCTTTTCTAATATCTCGCTCAAATTTTAATGTTTTTACATGATTTTTTTTGCATAGGCTAGCTTAGGACGATCTACAGCCGGGCTAGTTTTTACTTTTTCGATTTTGGTTTCAGATTTTTAAAAAAAAATATTTTAACTTTCAAAACCGGTTTAAACCTGTTCTGAAATTGAAACTATCATAATATAAAAAATATATGAGCAAAATCGAAAAAGTAAAAACTAGCCCGGTTGTAGCTCGTCCTAAGCTAGCCTATGCAAAAAAAATCATGTAAAAACATTAAAATTTGAGCGAGATATTAGAAAAGAACGCTTCCATAGACTTTACATAATCATCCGGGTCTTTTTGCTTACTTTTTCTGTGACTATTGTGGGCTCTTAAGAACTGAGCGTCAGTAAGCGGATTCCAGAACTAAATTTTATTAGCATTTTTCGCAGAGGGCCGATTGTCAACACTAAATTTTATTAGTATTCTTCGTCCAATAAAAAAGTTAATAAAACTTAGTGGTGATAATCGACCGACTGGCGTTCAGTTCTTACACTCCTGATGACAGGGCTGCACAACAGATTTTGAGGCTTTGCTATTAACCTTTTGCACTCGAGATGTGACTCTCATTCACCACTAGTGTCGTCAGTTATCCCTCGTAAATCAGGCCGCCAAATGCTTTGGACACCACTAACATCTTACAGTTTATTTCGCCATCTTTTATTGCAGGTTATTCGGCTATTAGATAAAGTAAAAAAAATTAGTTTAAAATACTGGTGTCCAGAGCATTTAGAGCACCCATTTACGAGGGACACCAGTGGCCAGTGGAATCACCTCTCGAGTGCAAAGATTGCTCCATAAAAAATTTTGTGGTTCATATTCATTCGTGATACCTTACAACTTGCATATAAATATTCTATGGTTTGAGAAATTACCAGAATTAGAATTAATTGTTGCCTACAAAACTAAATTTATTTCTTTAAAAGATAATTATTTTTTCTTACTTTATTGCCTAATAAAATTGATGGAAGATGTGAACCATCAGACAACTGGCATTTGGCATCAACATCTTTCTTCCATTTCATTGCACTAAGAAACGTACTTCTTTTACTCAAGTCGAACATAACAATGCAGCCTTGAGCATCTCGGTAATAAACTCGTGTCATCCATGTGAATCTTTCTTGACCTAAAAATGTAATAAACACAGAAATTTAATAAAAAAAAAGATTCATACTACACAAATACATCGAAACTAACATAATATATTTCAACAATAAAAATAACGATTAGTTATTTTTTACTTTTAGCAGCCATGTACAAGTAAAATTACCCGCGTTTTTATAGTTTTTTTCATAGATCTAAAGGACTGATAAAATGACTTTGGCACAAAAATAAAAGCCACAAAAATAAATTGCTAACTCTGTATTAAAAAAAATGTTTCGTAGGATTAGGTAATAAAATAAAAGTAAATTCTAAATTTTGACTTAGTAAGAGACTGAAATCCCCCTATTATACGTATAAGTCATAATAATTGGGGATTTGCAAGTAAGCGAAAAAAAAAAAAAAGAATGTTGAATTTGGGGGGCATTTGACGGAAGATAAAGAAAATAATCTTGGTTTTTCTCCGCCTAAAAAAAAAAAAAAAAAAAAAAAAAAAAAAAAAAAAAAAAAAGGGCAGAAATTTAGTTAAATCTATGTTTAGTTTTTAGTGTTCTTATTTGTTCCGTTATTTTCCAGCTATCAGCTTTTTTAAATAAAAAAATAAATCTAGTTTAAGCTTGCGAAAGTTCGAACTTATTTAAAGAGAGATGCTCTATAAGAAAACACCTGTCCGAATAATTTCTTAGTCTGGCAATTTCAGGACCCGTACGAAGCCTGGTTTTGCTAAGCTCAGAAATTATATGACAAAAATACGAAATACAATGCATTATTAGTAACTTTCTGGAATCCAACTGGTTGTTAATATTCAAGAACTGAATAGATTATAGGTTTGATTTAATAGATTTGATCAAAATACAAATATAATGAGTACATGAGTTATATTCCATAAGAAAGTAGGCTTAATCTACTTTACATACTAGGAATCTCTGAGTACCTCTAAGCTTTCTTATGATCCCTCTTCTGGAATAAACTGTCCTAGAAAATCTGAGCTAAAACTAGTAGCTTATTAATTACATCTATACTCATCGAAGGTGAGATTGCAACACCGCGAAGGAATGCCCGTAGTCATATGCAAGTGATACAACTAATTATGTAAAGAAAAATTCTCAAATGACTAAATTTGTGTGCGCATTGAGTCAAATGATACCCAATAATAGCTATAAAAATCGGTAGGCGGCTCATCCCGTATACTCAATTAGTGGTTGATTGCAGTAGCGGGACAACTGAAGAAGTATATGAAATGCGTCGAAGAGATATCAGAGAGCTGAATGCCAGCAGTTAACGGATAGCTAAAGAAATGGAATACTGAAAATGGGAGATCTCGTCTTGGCCTTTTCAACGCGTATTGAACGCCAAGTGAGCACCATCCAGCTATATGTGACACGATTGACGCAGGACCATATGCAAACATTTGCAAACGCTTCGAAGTTGGAGTGGATCGCACAGGTGTACAACGAGAAATACTGTCCAAGAGTTTTGCTGAGTAGCTCGTCAAAGCAATTCACCATGACACGTGACCTAAAGTTGCCTGCCACTATCAAAGGGTGCATCTGTATCCATCCAAATTATCCACAACAAGCTGCACAAGGTACATCTGCGTGAACGGCAACAGCACTGAGATCCTGTTAAGCGCTCGCCACGAGGTTGCACGCGTGACTTGGTACACTTAATATCACAATTGGACAATGAATGACATGAGGTACTATTCATAGAAAAATCTTGCTTTTGTCCCTGGATACACGGTCATAGACACATCCAGACATACGCCCCTTAGCAAGTGTCAGCAAGTGTCATACTGCCCCTGACATCGGTATAATTGCTTCGGGAGGTGTCATTTTTGCAGGGCGGACATCCGATGTGCTAATTGCTGATAGTTAGACAGCGAAGTGACACGTCAACCAAGTTACTTTGCCTGTAGTTGGACTATTGGTACACGCCTGTCCTGGTACGTTGTGAAAGCAAGACAATACACGGGTACACGGGTACTTCTCATTGTGGACGGATTCGGCAGACTTTTCTCGCAGGCAGATTTCCCCGATCTCTTTCTTATGGGACACGTGTGGAACCTTTTCGTATGTAGTTGCACTGGACACCACCATAACACCACCGACAAATACTGTAGAGCAGGGCTGTCCAATCTGGTGCCCGAGAAATACCAAAAAAATTTTACAGAAATTTTCGCCTTATTAAATCTCCGAATATCGCCTACTAAATAAGGTTTTAAATTCTATAAGAATTTTCTGGTATCCCGCGAGCGCCAGGTTGGACAGCCTTACCATAGAAGATCTGCCTGCAGCAGTACACGCGGCTTGACAAGGAATATTCGACAGTGTGTCTCATCATTTTGCAGCCTGTATAACTGTCCGCGTGAGTGTGTATGTAGGAGGGGGGGGGGAGGAATTTCTAAACAAGCAGTTTTCTTTTGCATATATTTTTTTTGTCTTTTTAATTATTTGTGTTTGTCTTTCACTTCAATTAATCCATGATTTTTGCACAGTTACGCGCATTTCTTTAATAGTTGAAATATGCACATTTTCAAAAAATAAAACTTCTAAAGATGTAATTTAATTCTATTTTTTTTCTTAATTGTAAATCATCACGCACCTGGAAATGCATTTGGCACTGCTACAGTGGTTATAACAAAACATGATGAAATAAAGAACTACTAAGATACCAGAACACGCATGTTCAAGACGACGATATAATTACTATAATAATTTTGGAAATTCAAAGCTATTTGAAAACAAAAGAATGTAGTATCATTATCGAAAACTTGAAGTACGGAAAAGTAGCACTTAAGGTGTTTTTACTTTCATATCTGCTTAGTCTGATACTGTGAAAAAAAGCCCTAAAGACAAGTGGATATTATGATCTTACTCAGTACATGATGATTACTGAAATAAATTTACAGCTTGCAGATACAAAATAGAATATAATCAGCATCAGATTTTTAACAGTAATTTAATTTAATCCCATGGCTTCGAAATCGAAAGGAGAGGCGTTTAAAGATCTGCTTCAAATTGATCATGTAATAAAAGTGAGGATAAAATAATCTCTTTCATAGAGAATCTCATTTTATATTTCGGCCAGAAGTATGAAAAAGCAGCGAAAACGTTTAATTC
This sequence comes from Maratus speculifer, assembly GCA_964019185.1. Taxonomy (NCBI): domain Eukaryota; kingdom Metazoa; phylum Arthropoda; class Arachnida; order Araneae; family Salticidae; genus Maratus; species Maratus speculifer. Next base: position 87,871,617 of record OZ025299.1, on the reverse strand, counting down.
TTTTTTAAATGTAGAATTTTATACAATGGATCTTGTATTTATTTTTATTATCGGCTGAAGAAATAAATTTTAATTTAAAAAGACAATAATATTTTCCAAATTTTACTTTAAAATTTGCAGGAGATCCATAATATATTGTTTAATGCTTTCATAAAATAAGTAAAAAAATAACGAAAAAACCCTTTAAAAAACCCTTAATACCACTGCTGAGTTCGAAGTAATTTTATTTTTCCTTTTGTGAATGTTTTCCAGTGAAGAAAAATCCTTTTACGAAGTTAATTAATGTTTTTTTACTTTAAAATTCCATCATATAAAAAAAAACCCTAGAAAAAAATAGATAAATTTATACAGACAAAAATAATAAAGATTTGTACCTGCAATGTCCCATAGTTGAAGTTTGATTACTTCTTTTTCAGATTTCCAGAGGACTTTCATTGCAAAATCAACTATAAAATAAGTAGCAATATTCAAAGAATGTAAATAACATTCTAAAATCTTCAATTTAGATGCATTAAAAAAAGTCTTTGCATTATACTAAATAAGCAATCCATTAATATTTTTGTTACAATAATATATTACTTTTATTTTTGCTGTAATGTCCATAACTAAATTATTAACATATCAAGAAGGAATATTTCGACTGATATGAAAATTTGTATGTAAACACAATGTAATATCTTAATTCGTGCTGTATAACTTGGTACTAGCTCTAAATAGTGGTAAATTTCGATTTATTTAAGAGCCAGAATTCAGTGATTAAGTAAGGAAAAAAATCACTATTCAGAAATCGTGATAACCTACCACCACTAGGTTGTACAATTCTAATGTAAATAATTTCAATGCACAGATACCAAACCTACCGGTTTTTGAGTATCAATATTTCAGTGTAGAAATTTAGATTTATTTAATAACAGACATTCGCAATGAAATATTGATTAAATAAGTGGAAAATTATTGTTCGGACATAATGGTGCTCAAAAATTTGAAGAATGGACAATTGGCTGTTGCATAATGAAAAATTGCGCATCGCCAGATGCAATTCAAACCAGATGCGCACGATTGAGGAAGAAAAGTCCATCAAAGCTATAATAACCAAAATTGTTAAAAATAAAAGTTACGAAAATTTAACTTATGTATTAAAATTTTAGCTCCCGAAATTTCTATAAAATTTTCGGAATTTCAGAAAAGATTCCCTGTAAAAGAACCAAGTAGAAAAGTTTGTTGGCTCATCGTTGGTAATTTGTGAAGTGCGTTGGGAAATGCTAGGATTGAGAATGGTACAGTTGTCAAATGATTGCGAAATAGTAGGTGCAGAGATCCCTCTAATTTGGAATGTATTTGAGCACGATTCCAAGAAGTGAAGGATTGGACCATTTTAGACTTTTGTTGGCAAATGATTCGTTGGCTAATTGTACAGCAAGGTGGACATTTCTTACTGTGGACCAATGTAGAACTAGAACGCCAATTAGGCCACAGTTTGCTAATATTTGCACAACCATTGTTTTCTACTTGAGAAAACTTATTGTTTTACGAATTAAAAAATCGCAATTCCACAACCACCAATAACAGCAAAATTCTAAAATCTTACAAATTACAAGCTTTTAACCCTTTGCTCCCCAGTGGTTTAGGTCTTAAACCACCGATCTTTAATTCGTGTATTTCAGTTCCCACCAGAAAATTAAAACAACAATATTTGCTTTAATCAATAACAGAACATTCCATATTTAAATAAAACGAAATTAGCCATTGAATTTTTCTGGTGTGAAATGAACTACATAATTTCTAGAACGTGTTCTGGCATGGGAATTAAAGGGTTAAACACAAAAATGTACAATTACCGTAATTTCGGGTGTATAAGCCGCAGATCAAACAATTCTTTTTCGACCCAGAATTTTTAAAGAGACAAATATAACGAGTTAGATCGCCGTAAATATTTGTCTTCAATCACTAAATAAGATTTCTGGGCCCAAAAAGAATTGTTTGATCCGCGGCTTATACACCCGAAATTACGGTATGTAAATTTTGTCTTGCTTATATTTCATAAAACATCCATATAAAAAAAGTTTATTGTTCCTATCAGAATCTTTAATCAGTAATCTTCATTATGAATTTACTTAGGATCTGCTATAGAAAAGAGAGATAAAGATATTATATTCAAAATAGAATTAAGAACAATAATTGTTTTTCTATAGAATGCGACTCCTGAACATCTATTAAACTTTTATATGCATAGCTACTAATATCTGACTCTTTTTTGAGCCACAAAAATTTTATAGTAAATTTTGGCTTTTGAAATTGCCGTAATCCGCCAATTGAATAAAGCAAAAATTGCTACATATTAAATTTTTGTTTTAAAAAAGGCGGAAGAGTTGGCACCAGTGTTGCCAGACGAATACTAAAATTTTATTTAGAATCCCACTATTTTCGTCCGGTATTATTCGCTTGTTTTAATCGCAACAAATTTGTTAATAAATAAGGCGACTATCTCTTTATGGAAATAGTGGTATTCAAAATAAAATTTTAGTATTCGCCTGGCAACACTGGTTGGCACCTACACATTTGTCACAATCAATCTCAATCATTGGGTCATCCAGAAAGTCATGCCAGTTTGGGTAAACTAATTCGTACCGAAAAATTCTATCATTGAATTATTAGATATTGTTTCCCATATCTAATGTTTAATAATTAATGGGTAAATTTTCCGGTACAAATTGATTTTCAACAAACGAACACGACTTTCCGAAAGACCCAATAATCTTGCTAGCAAAAATTTTCAGCTGTATCAAATTAAATTTACGAAAATGCAATTAAAAAAGAAGTGTTTATATTTAAAAATCACAATGTTTTGAAAGTAGTTTCCATTTCGGGAATAAAACAGATCAGTTACATAATGCTATGTATCCATTTTTAAGGTTACTTTTGGTAATATAGACATCCCAGATTTACTCAATATCAAATTACTCTTTCAGTAACATTTTCATCATACGAAGCAAAAACTCTTTATCATTTTATGCTACATAACTTTCATCTTCTATTCAGAATGTGAATGCATAAACAAACAAAAGATGTATTACCGGATTGGGCTACCTTTATTTTACAGTTCGATCTCCACTTTTATGTTTGAATTAAGTTAAAGTTTTCTTTATATTAATATTAGTAATTTTTTTATTTAAATTAAAAATTGATAGAATTATTGCTAACATTTGACTTTTATAACAAAAGAAACAGTTTTTCCTTTAACCCTTTGAGGGTCAAAGCAGTTCTACTCTTAAAATGCTCAAATCATTGATTGGCACCAGAATTTAAAAACAAAGTTATTGAGCTCTTTGATTGTAGAATTTTTTACCGCATAATTTTAATTCCGAAATGCCACAACGGCACCAGAAAATTCGACCAAATTTACTCTAAAAAGGTTTATTGCATTTTTCCTTGTATATCGTTAACAGGTTTTTTTCTTTGTAAAATACTGGTGCTAATGTGATATTTGGAATTTTGAAGAAATTTACCCATCAGAGCTCAAAGGGTTAAAAATAGATAAAATCCTTTCTTCACGTACTTGATGAAATTAAAATTTTCATTTCAAAATTCTGGTGTCGATATGACGTTTCTCAATTAAAATTAAGTGGGATATATTTTATCCCACCACCCTTAACGGGGTTAAAGTTAAACCATTCACCAATTTCAACTGTTGTGAAAGCATCTCATTGTTCAGAATTTTTTTTTTATAAAATGCATTTTTAGAATACATTTCATTAGCATTAATTGCTAAAAAAGAAGAAACATAAATCTGTTCATCACTTTAACATAAAAAATGATTATTTGTCATATTCATCAGTTCTATATTATCTCTCAAAGTGACAGCTTTGCCCTAGATGTTTAAAAATGCCAAAACTATTGCTTGAATAATTATATAGATGCTAAATTGAGGAGGCTGGGTGATGTAATTTGTCAAATTACAAAAGTAAAAATTTGAAACAAACAAAAATTCTTTAAAAATTATAAAATAAATTATTACATCATTCTCCACATAATTATTTGATCTCTTATAATTATTTAGTCATTATTATTATTTTTTTCTCTCATATAATTATTAGGTCTTATATAATTGTATCATTAAGCACTATAAAGTAAGTTTATTCATATTATTTATATAATATTCATCTCAAAAACTGAAACCACCTTCAATTTTATAAATACTAACTTTTTCACCTTTTATCCAATATTAAACACTTAGCATGGGCATTTTTATGTTAAGATAACTTACTAAATAAAACTGATATATAAGTATTTTATCATTTTTATGTTAATTTAAGATTACACTTACATTATTACTTTTAATTTTCAATATTTTGTCCAAGTTATTGCTTTGCTAAATTACATTAATTAAACTCTTAATGAATTTTTGCTTTCCAAAATGCACTTTATACGTATTAACTCCAATTATGTAAAAATGCTTTCCGTGCTACTAATATTTATACCCAATTAATGTTTTTGGTAATTGTTTCAACAAAGGTTTATTATGGTATTTTTAAAATATATACTATTATTATTATTTTTTACCTTAACAAAAAGCTTTTCATAAAGTAGTCTGAATAGAGGGCAACATTATATTCTCCTAATTAATCCATCACCTATCTCTCCTTCTGCATTATCCTAATTAGTCTTTGGTTTCGATTTGTTACTTCTGTTTATATAATGAAAACATAATCCTTTTCTTATCGTATCACATGTAGCTTTACCAACTTTTTGTGGTTAAGTACATCAGACAGGTTTGAAGGTGCTTGGTTTATATATTTTTTCTATGACCTTAGTTGCATATACAATGCATTTGAATGTTGCTATCAAAATTTTTTCTAATGGATTTAAAAAATGGTTTCTCATTTTTTATTTATGAAAGGCATTCTATATTATTGCATTTATTTTTTTAACTCATTTTTTCTTTTCTTACCTGCCGGTTGTTTTTCTTTGCTATACATTAGGAAATATCTTAAACGAAATCTTAGTACCATAATTTCCGGCGTATAATCCGCGAATCAAACAATTATTTTTAGACCTAAAAATCTTATTTAGTGATAGAAGATAAATATTTACGGCGATCTAACAAATTACATTTCTAAAAAAAAAAAAAAAAAAAAAAAGCGTCAAAACAGGGATTATTTGATCCACGGTTTACGCACCGAAAATTGCGGTATATTAATCTATTATAATGAAAAAATGCATTATCAGGCTAATTTTATATAAACCTATTTTGTTGTCTCTTTTTTTATTGACAGGTTTTTTTCCAAGGGAGATTGGGATTTTTAAGTAGATACGCCTGTATTTTTTTGAGATCCGAATTCGAAAAATTAAAAAAAAAATTACAAAATTATATCTGAAACGTGGCAAAGTAACTACGGTTTACGTTACTTATTTCAATCGATTGTTCTTAAACATTTTTCTCTTTTTTTTTGCATTTTACAATAAAAGCTTGTCTTTAAAATATTTTTTAAAATATAATTCATTTAAGATTATTATTACTGATGTTTAAAAACTTTCACTCACAAATATTATTAGCGAAATTTAGTTACTCAGAATCAACCGCTATTTAAAGTAAAGATATTTCTTACGAATTTTCTTTTAAAGAAGCGCTTTTGCAGTGTGATATTCTCGGCAATCAATACGAACGAAGCCATTAAAATACTTTTATTCCAATTTTTTAACATTTCAAGCCGCATTTCTTTAATCCATCCTTAATTACGATTTTGCGTGTAATACGGAAAATTATCATTCGGAAGCAAGAAGAACTTCATATTCATTTCAGCGCGTTAAATTGCACGAGTCCGTCATCGATAAAAGAACTGGTCACACTTTTAACAAGATAGAGGAAGTTATAATTAAATTCTCTGTTGGAAGAAATACGCCCATTGTTTAATTTTATATAACCGTATTCCATACATATGCAGCATATTCAGCATGCCTAGGATGCTATGAAATTCAAAGTGGAGATTTCAGAAACCAGTTTACTTATTATCGCATTTGCATGACATTGCAAATATTCCAAAATATCCGTTTAATTCTATAGAAAAGATATATACTTCTTTACAATTCTGCCCAGAAGGTCTTGGTGCACCAGTATTTCCTAGCAGTACAATTTCAAACATGAAAAAAGAAATTATTTATTTTAGTTCAGATTATTTATTTTTGGTTGGGGGAGGGGGGATCACTCACCCAGGGCACCCACCAAAAACTTGGCATAGGTGTTTAGAAGGAAATCTTTTTTATATGTTTTCTGTGTGCAATAAAAAGTGTACACAGAATTAATATTTATACAGTAGATTCATGTTAGTGAGCTGATAAGAAAGAGTATGCTCGATTTGATAAAATACTAAACGATATATTTAATAGACGATATATTTAAGCCTCTGTAGAGAAACGAAATTCAAAAAAGGAATACTCATGAATCAAACAGGGTACATGTATCAGGGCTCCCAAATGGTCCGCGAATTGAACATCAATATTTTCTTCGAAAGATTTTCGTTTTATATTTTTGTAACAAATTGCACAGAAACGGCCTTCGAAGGTTACTTTAAACGCAAATGTTCTAAAAACCTACTATATAATTTTCTGTTAAAAAGTATTGGTGTTCAGTTCGTGGACCATTTGGGAGCCCTGATGTATTATTGTAATATTATTTGATAAAAAAAAAAAATATAAATTCTACAATTAAGTAAAGCACTAATAGAGTATTAATATATTCCTTTAAAATAGCGAGTAGTGTACGCATCCTGGTCAAGTTATGATGAGACTCTACGTCAAAATCCTTCTTAAATTGATTTATGTACTAATTACAGTTCCTACGAGTCCTTGAACTTGCATATAACTATTTCAGAATAGTAATTTTTGCTTTATTTAAGCGCAGAATTTCTGTCTATAAATAAGAGGAAATTTATTAATCGGAAATAGAGGAATTGGAGTTCAAAGGCCCCGTGGGAACCTTCTAAATGCTTATTGGGATCAATAATATAGAGATGAGAATTTTCCGCGGTTTTCCGCGTTTTTGCATACCAGTATAATGTTAGAGAAATTTTTATTTTCTTAAATCCCAGTATGTTTTTGATTAAATAAAATAACATTTTCTCTAAGATTATACTGGTGTGAAAAAACCCGGAAAACTCTCATGCCTAATAATAAGATAGTACTATAAGATAGTACTATTATATATTCAATGATGGTACAATAGCGTGCCAGGGGGTTAATCGTCACCACCATTTCCGAATAGTTAATCTTCCTTATATTTAACTATAGAAATTCTGCCATTAAGTAAGCTTCAGATAACTTGAAAGCAGTGCTGACATTTAGCCCGCTGGTTTGTGAGTCACTACTCCACATATACGCAAAATTACATCTCTACCTTGGACAAACAATGATTGCTACCGAAATAAACTTACAAATTTATTCGCAAGTAAGAAAGAGCTATTTTTTCACATACATAATAAACAGAAAAAAATGTGTATAAAAATTCTGGTGTCAATGTTGCATTTGGAAATTAAAATTAAGCGGTTTCATAAACATACCACCGCCCCTGAAAAGGTTAAAGAAAATCCGTAAAATAATCTCTTTAAACATCTTTAACTTAAATTTGTCTTTATGTTAATAATAATAGTAGGAAACAAAAATTAAAAAAAAAAAAAAAAAAAAAAAAAAAAAAAGTGCTAAAGAACCTCTTTTTACTGGCCTTAAAAACTTTATACTGAGATTAATAACTTTTTTTTAAAATAAGTTAAAAAAAAGCAAGCATTTTATTTAACCTGATAAATTATAGAATTTTAGAATTTAAAGGGTACGAAGGGAAATTTTATCTTAAAAGTTTGACTTTTGAAATACAACTTTTTGGATTTAACTTGTGACTAAATCAAATAAAGATATGAGATCTGGTATAAGCTGGAAATCTGCTTAGGTTGAAAGTTTCAAGCTCTTTTTCAAAATATAGTATTTTTTGGTGAAAAGTTATTGTTGTCTTTGGAGCATTATATATATTGTTGTCTACAGGATTGACCGAGAAATGGTTTAATTATAGACGCACTAGATATTCAAATGAAGGAGCTTTATTATTCTTTCAAATGTTTTTTAGAAGAATACTCCCCAACTTTCGAAAAACTTGACTAGTACGAAATATCTTAAACATCTGACCGAAAACTATATTTTCAATAATACATAAATCGAACGTTACTTTGTCTCTCTAAAATTAAATCGAACACCGTAGCACCTTCGAACTGCATTCGTCGTCTCATCTTTAACTAACCAACAACAAATCTAAACTACTCTCATTCGTCTGATAGATTGTCAGAGTTCTTTAATTTTCTTTGGTCTAAGATCACAAATAAAGTCAGCTGACTCCTAATCTCTAATCAACATTGCTTTAAGAGGAATTAATTTACTACTTCTGACGCGAATCAATTTCCATGGCGCTGAAACTTTTTCTAGAATTTCCCAAATCCTCGTCCCAGGTGCAATAATATATAAATAAAAAATAATTTCTGGCGTCGAGAAGGGAGCTAAAAATAGAAGTTATTTATCAAACGATAATTTTATTGAAAGAAAAAATGATTTTATTGATATGTAATAAATCTAAAACGCTGAATATAAACTAAATTTTTTTAAATAAAAGAATGATTTTGAAATAGTAAGTTTTTTTAGAACGTAATAATTTAGGAATTACGATGTTGTATAAATTAAATAAAAGATTTAAAAAGGGGTTGATAAACACAGGAAATATATAGTGAATTTTACTAGGGATTTAAATACTAAAAGGTTTTATTTAAAGTATATTTTTAATTACCGCCAGTATTTAGATTTAAGCAAATTGAAATAAATATTTTTGGCTAGATTCAGATTTTATATCTTTCATAAAAAAATTAATAGATAAAGTTAAAAATAGGGATTTAATTTAATAAGCCGGAATAATGTATGGAATATTCTTAAAAGGAAATTAATATAGTATAATGTTAATTTTGGCAGAAAAATATATTTATTCACAAACGTAATTCAGAATCGTGTGTATCACATGAGACAAACATTCTTTAATTCCATGGTTAGACTGTCAAGTGAATATTACAGTGTCAAGATGATCTAAAATATAAAGGGAATGACTCATATACATTTTGAATGTTTTTATAAATAGTATAGCAAAGAAATTTCCTTTTTTACATCTGCATACTATTCTGTTTAATGTACGTGGAATTATAGGCATTTTTAAAAATTACTTTAAATGAACAGAAAGGTCAATTTCAGGAATAGAATTAAATAAATAACAATGGTTACCTTTAATTATTTTTCTTTTGCCTTATATTGCTGTTTTTTAATGGAATTTGTTTTAAATTGTTTCTTTATGCCCTTAATAAATTATTGTTTTTTTTTTCAAGTTACTCAATAGAACGAACTCTTTTCTAAGCTTATTATTATTCCAAACGACAAGAAAGTTGTTTCTTTCTAAATATTTTCCATAATGTATATTAATTACTCTTCTGCGTAACGAACTTCCAATTTTTAACATATCTATGACATTCAAAGCTATATTCTGAACACGAGCAACACGTCAAAACTTCCATCAGTATTTCAGAAAAGTAATTTTCGCATATTTCATTAAATTATTCGGTGTACGGCCGTAATGGCATTAATTAATTTTTTTGGATTTTTATAAATAAAGCAGACTTTTCTACAGTTTTTTTTGTTGTCTCATTGGCGAAACCATACATAGTTTTTTTTTTTATTTTATCGATTAAATGCTCTAAATGCCTGCAAATGAAGTATTTAGTATAAAAAAATAAGAAAAAAAAATCCTTGAAAATTATTGATTGCAACATTTTTATAATTTGCGCCTATTATGAAACCTTTTTAAAAATTAAATTTTAAATATGGGAAAGTAAGGTAAAATCATATTATCCAGCGAAAATCAAAGATTTTAGTTTGGTACAATTTGAGCAGCACTCTGCTATGGTTAAAATACTTAGCTCTAGGTAAGAAAAAGAAATAGCATTTGACTACTCCCTGTATTAGAAAGTTATTTTACCATACCAAGCGTTTTAGTATTAATGTTTGCTAGTTGTCAAAATTCATTAATATGGGCACATTTAAAGGTATTGAAACTTTCTGTATTATTTTGCTTGGCGTATTTAAATAAGGATTTAATTTTAATAATGAAGCTGTTGCTATAAATAGATACACATTTGTATAAAATTAATATAAATATATCACAACAATGATTCATTTTAACTTTAATCAGTTTCATTTACCGTAATTTCCTGCGTATAATCCGCGGATCAAACAATCATTTTTCGACCCGGAAATTTAATTAAATAAAATGTAACTTTTTAGATCGCCGTAAATATTTGCCTTCAATTACAAAAAAAAAATTCTGGGTCGAAAAAGAATTGTTTGATCCGCGGATTATACGCAGGAAATTACGGTAATCAGTCAATCGTTTTCGCATTAAAAAAATTGCAGAAAATCAGATATCGGGAGAGATTTTACTGAAAAAGGCCGCGCACTTCTCGTGGATGTATAATGTTTATAACATATACTGTACTATCAAGCTACTTGTTCCCCAAGTATATATTTATAAGGATAATTTTATGGCTTGTTTTGCGATTCATTTTCTTTAAGAATGATCGGATAATTTTTGGAGAAAAAAAACATCTATTGAAAAACAAAGCTTGAAGAGCTAATAAACAATTCATGAGAAAAATGTAGTCATATCTACTGTAATTTCGGGTGTATAAGCCGCAGATCAAACAATTCTTTTTCGACCCAGAATTTTTTAAGAAACAAATATAACTAGTTAGATCGCCGTAAATATTTGTCTTCAATCACTAAATAATATTTCTGGGTCCAAAAAGAATTGTTTGATCCGCGGCTTATACACCCGAAATTACAATAAATGGACAAATGTGATTATGATTTTTCAAAGCTTGATAAAGAAGTAAATTTCTTTTCTTCAATTTCTGAATCTTTGAAGACTTTTGATTGCTCTTACAATATAAAATTATTAGACTTGTAACTGAAGTATTAAAGTTGAAATTTGAGCTAAAAAAATACGAAGAATTATTTTATAGGCCTAGATAATTCATTTATTGGGAAAAATATGGAAATTGAAAATATGTTAAATTATGCCCCCCCCCCCCCAATATGATTAAGGTTTACAAGATCAAAAAATGTACTCTTTTAAGTTATAATTTGGAGAGATTTGTGCTCATTTATTAACTTTATTTGCTAACTATATGTTAGAATACTTTCCTAACGTTCAGTAACTATAATCAATACTTAAAAGACTGAAAAGACTACCACCATTAACTCTTTCGAGTCCGGGTTTTTTCCGTTTTGGGAACAAAATTACTTTTACTTTAATAATGTAAATCGAAGCCATCTAAATAGACCTACTGAAGTTTAAAAATTATCGCATTGTCTGAAATCTAACAAATGTACTTATTTTGTTCACTTTCAATTTATATGATAAAAGTCTAAGGAAGAGTTTTTGGAAACATTTGGAAAACATCACATTACAGCAATGCTTAACAGATATTACAACTTTCTAATAGTTTTCCCTCTTTATCATACATAATTCGTTCAGAAATGTAACCTAGGCTTTAAATTTAAAGAGTGAAGTATGTGTATAAAATAAAGGAATCGTTAACGGTGCAAAGAGAAATAAGTAAACTTTTATTATTATTGTTATTACTAAAATTCAAAACTTAAATGAAATCATAATAAGAAAGGCATAGCCATATATACTTTCATTTTTATCCGTAGAAAGTAACTAAGTAATTGTTAAGACAAAATAATACTTTATGAAAGGATATGTGCTATTAATAGTACTCCAGACTCGAAAGGGTTAAGTATACAATAAATACATTAATAAACAGTGTATAAAAAAATAGTGACTTAAAATTAGTAATAATGGCAAATAATATATAACACAAAATAATAATAAATATTAACACAATAAACTTTTTCACTTTAACCCTTTGTTGCATACTGTCCACTACAGTGGACAAAAATTCATTCCCAAATGCTAATGAATTTAATTCCCAAATGCCACATTGGCACCGGAATTTTGGTTAAAAAAAATTCGGTTTATTAAATTCCTGCAAAATAGCTTTTTCTTGTTTACAAATAAAGCTGTTTTCAAATTCCGGTGTCAGTCATCAATTTCAACACTTAAGCAATGAATTTTCTCTGCGTCGCAAAGTGTTAAGCTATGCAACAAAGGGTTAAGAATGAGTTAATATTTTACCAGAAAAATTGTCTAAATCGTTGGAGGCTTGTAGTCTATATTAGTAAGTAGCTATAGCAGTTATACTGGCTATTAGTACCACTGTTTTTATTTTTCATTTTAATTTAATTTCACCTTATACTTTATCAAGTACTCTGAACTTCTAAAAATTTTGAATCATATGCACTCTTAAATTTTAATATTGATCAGTATCTCTGTAATCTAACTTTCATAATCAATAACTCTATTTTCTCTTCATAGGTCAACATTGAATAAATACACTCAAATCATAACTTGAAAAAATCTTAATAATTTGATTTCATAACATTTATTATTTTTTTTATTAAAGTCTCTCAATTCTTATTTTTTAACATAACAACAGTAATAATAATGAATTAAATTTTGCTCTCAATAATTTTAGATGGACAAAATTTTACATAGTAGTAAAAATATCTTATTAAAAATTTTGTTTATATAAGAAATTGTAATGCTAAATCGAAAAAAGAAAAAAAAATCCAACTGCATCCATAAAAATTATTCAATAACTTCTATAATTAATCTCCATAGAAATAAACTTTCCATACATAAAAAAACTGTTCTCGTTAATTAGTAAGTATTGACATAATTTACAAAATTCAAGATTACTTAAGAAATTCAATTCAATTCATCATCAACAAAAATTTTACTTGCGATAACCTAATTATGTCTACATAAGAAAAAACTCCCTAAATAAAAATTTCTAACTAGCAAATATCCCTGTCGCGCACCAACGATACACTTGTAATGCTAAATAGAACACTATTAATTACCTTTATTATTATAATGTAATTAAGTTAATTAAATTTTAGTTTTTTTACTTCAATGCTTAGAATAAATCTTTATTGACCAAATTTACTTTTTCATTTAATTTGCTTTTCTTCGCGAGATAATTAAAATTGAGCAGGAGTGTTATAAGGAAAAAAAATAGTAATTTACATTATATTTCAGTATTAGTTCCTGTGTGATAATTAAGTATATCGATTTCATAATTAACATAAGATAATTTACTAACAATTTTATAATGACAGGTCTCCCACAAATCCATTTTTTTAAGAACCAGAATGTTTTTATATATAAAAAAACTTTCTTGGTAGGTTTTGGCAACAGTTTCCGTGTCACGTGTTGGAGAAATTTTCTATACATTAATGCTGTTTTGAGAATGCTGTTATATATTCAAATTAAAACGAAAATGATAATATGAAAATCTAGTTTTTTATGCTATTTTTAATATATTTTTCATATACTGACAACTAATAAGCTGATAGATATAGGTATCTATGTAAGTTTCATACGCTGGATATTTTGTCCTATTTTTCATGAAATGGCCCTGAAAACGGGCCGTTACTTAGGTCTAGAGCCTAACCCCTTTGGGTCTGGTGTTCTATTAATAGTATATGTCTTTTAATTGAGTATTATGTTGTTTTAACAAATACTTTTGTTTCTACTTACCTGTAGTCATGTTAGTATATGCCTAGGCATTTATTATATGACTTCATTAATGTTTAAGCATTTAGTAGTAATAGTAATAATAAATATTTTCTCAATTCTCTTTGCACCGTTTGCGATTCTTTTATTTTAAACATACATTTCACTCTTTAAATTTAAAATAAAGGTTACTTTCCTGAAAGAAGCATGTGTAATAAAGTGCAAAAAAGTATTAGAAAGTAGTAATATCAGTTAAATCTTGCTGTAATATAGTATTTTCTAAATATCTAAAAAAATCTTCCTTATTCTATTTTCATATGAATATTAATTGAGCTCAAAGGGTTAAACTCTAACTAAGCTGTTTAGATTGCTAGCATCAAAGTTATTAACGTAAAAGTAATTTTTTCTAATTTTTTCTATCTTTTTTCTGTGACCCGTCTGGTACGGCGAATTGATAAAATAAAAATTTTCATTTCAAGTTTTTGGTGTCAATGTGGCATTTTGCAATTATTGCAGTGGGATATATTTTATCCAACCGCCCAACAAGGGGTTAAAAGTGAGCTCTACCTTATTATCCAAGGAATCAATACAGTGCTGTCATCTGTAATATTTATTATTAATAAAATATGCTGTTTTGGAATAAAATCTAATATATAATTAAAACAAATATAGTAATAAATATTTATATCGAATATTAAATAAAGCTTTAAAGCAAATATTGTCAACAAATACATAAATGATAATTAAAAATATATTAATAAATTTATATCAAAATATAAGAAAAATAAGCAAATGATTTATTAAATTTTAATAATGTTTATCATTGAAATAAGCATAAAATAGTATTTCTGTAAAAATGGTGATATGGATGATTCATTAATTAATGTTTCATATAAATAAATGTACCATACTATAACATATTAATATTTATATCACTGCCACAACAGCGCATAATCCCTAAATACACAAGTAAAATATAAATAAATAAATAAATAAATTAAATAATGATGATTAGATAAATTCAAATAGACAATTTAGATTTTGAAATTAATAAGTTACATTTAATGTGCCTACAAACGTTTTTAAAATTCAATGTATATAATTTTGGGGGAATGTATAAATATACGCATATAAACTAGCAAAGAATAGAGTTGACCCTAACTACCACCTCCCCCCCCCCCCCTCATAGAACCAGGAAAAAAGAATATAACTTGTGAGTCTTACAGTGTCATTTTGGTCTATTTCACCTAGATGTATTTTTATTTTTTGTTGGTGATTATTATAATTATCGCTTGTATATGTCCAAATTATAACTCATCCATCCATGAGTTGTAATTTTTAAAACTTATTGGAAAAGTGCACAGTCTGGGAGTCAAACCAAGGCCTTAGGTTTACATTGCTAAAGAATTATCATTTGAACAGGGCTCCCAAATGGTCCGCGAACTGAACACCAATATTTTTTATCAGAAAATTTCATAATAGGTTTCTACAGTATTTGATCAAAAACTAATCTCCGAAGGCGATTTCCGCGCAATTTGCTAGAAAAATATAAAACGAAAAACTTTCTAAGAAAAGATTGATGTTCAGTTGGCGGACCATTGGAGAGCCTTGCTTGAACTACTTGGCCGACAATCCATCCTACACAATTTACTCTGATAGCCTTTTGGCGATGAACAAAGATTTGTGATTTCTTTCCCAATCAGTGTGATCGTGTTTACAAGAATAAAAGTGTAATTATCCATTCATCGTCTGTTGGAGTTTCTTTACCTGCAGTTTATAGTGTTAATATGTAAAAATACATCTGATATCATTATCTGACGGTTATCTTAGTGAATTGTGCAGACTGGGTTTTCAACCAAATATCTCATTTGGTAGACTATCGGCCGTGTACTTCAAAGATTCTGGTTTAGATTCCCAAGGTGGACCTTTTTTCATTCAATTGTAAACATTAGAACTGGTGGGATTTTTTTCACAGTTAGTATGATTGTGTTAAAAATAATAAAAATATAAAGCTAATCATTCATCATTAATAAATGTGGCAGAATCGATGGGAATGACAGTACTACCGTACAAATTTTATATGAAACTTGGTGTTTAGTTCGAGAGTTTATTATTTTAGATAGTTTTGGATTATATTTTTTGAATAATTTTAAACCTTTCTTGACTGAGATCAAGCGTCTCCATATATACACTATATTGCCATTGATTATGGGACACTTGCGATTTTAGACATTTTACTAAATATCTAGAAAAATACATGAGGAATCATCTCGAAACTCTTAGTGTATAAATATAATAGTATACGTCATACATCTCCGTGAAGATTTTTTACCGAAACTTTATAGGGGACCGTCAACAAATTAAAAAAATGAATATCTTTTGAATAACCCTGTCAAAACTAATGTAGCAAAAGCGCTCAAACTCTAGATTATGATTGAATGCCTTATTGTAATACACTGTGTTTATTTTTATGCAAATAGCATGCATACTCGCAGAGTAATTAAGGTTTTTATAAAAATGGCCCCAAATTTTTCTAAGTTTTTCCTTTATAATCTTCAGAGTTCTTAATATAAAATAATATTTTTTTCAGAAAATATGACAAACAACATTGCACACAGTACCTTGTAATCAGAATTAAAAAATAATAAAAATTGTATGAAAAATGAGTAGGTTTAAAGGTTTTTGTAGGTCAAAGATATCAAAATTTCATTTGCATATTATGTTAGCTAAATGTATAGAGCAACTTTTGTAAAAGTCTCAAAATTATAGCTTGAAAATTCTGAAAGTAATCGTCTATAGAAAAAGGACAAAATCCGTTGTTTTCAAAATGAAGCAAAAAAAATGAGGGATTTTATCCAAAAGTAGTTGTAACATCCCGTATTGTGTATTCTATATTGACACTAATCAATGAATATATGGATACAACCCCTCTTGTTTTTGCTTCATTTTGAGAATAACGGATTTTCAACTTATTCAATCGACGATTATTTTCAGAATTTTCAAGTTATGATTTTGTGACGTTCACAAAAGTTGCTCTATACATTTAGCTAACATAATATGCAAATGAAATTTTAATATCGTTGACGCATGCGCAGTAAAAAATTATTCAGTAAACCAACTCATTTTGTATGCAATTTTCATTATTTTTTAATTCTGATTACAGGGTACTGTGTGCAATGTTGTTTGTCATATTGTCTGAAAAAAATATTATTTTATATTAAGAACTCTGAAAATTATAAGGAAAAAACTTGGAAAAATTTGGGACCATTTTTATAAAAACCTTAATTACTCTGCGAGTATGCATGCTATTTGCATAAAAATGAACACAGTATATTACAATAAGGCATTCAATCATAATCTAGAGTTTGAGCGCTTTTGCTACATTAGTTTTGACAGGGTTATTCAAAAGATATTCATTCTTTTTTAATTTGTTGACGGTCCCCTATGGAGTTTCGGTAAAAAATCTTCACGGAGATGTATGACGTATACTATTATATTTATACACTAAGAGTTTCTAGATGATTCCTCATGTATTTTTCTAGATAATTAGTAAAATGTCTAAAATCGCAAGTGTCCAATAATCAATGGCAATATAGTGTATATATATTGTTTTCATTTAGATCATTAATATTATGATAACTTTACATTTTTTTCAATTAAAGAATTCTTTTATACATAACAAGCAATTACTATGGTAAATCATACCTCCAACTGTTCCTTTGTAATCGTCTCTAAAGACATCGTTGACATATCTTTGAACAAATGAGGTTTTCCCAACAGTAGCTTCACCAACTATGATGACTTTATATGACCTTTCAAGTGTGGATGTTGTCACTGGAAAAAAAAAAAAAAAAAACAGCTTGTTTGAAACATATTCGAAAATTTTGAAGAAATTTATAGAAGAAATTTTTTTTATAACCAGTGTTCGTACGTTTCAGGGAAATTTTAAAGAAAAATATTGGTATTTTTTAACCCTTTGTGGCGCAGGACAAATTCATTGCTTAACCCTTTCCGTCGCAAGCAAATTCTGTTAGTAAAATGGGAAATTGTCGATTGACACCGGAATTTATAAAGGACTTGTCTAGATATTACGAATTCCTTAATTTAAGCTTTCATTGTAAAAGCAAAATTATATTTAAATATTACTGGTGCCGTTTGCAAGTTTGGAATTAAAATTAGGTGTTGCCGGCCCGGAAACACTGCGCAAGAAAGGGTTAAGTGTCGAAGTTAATGACTGACACCGGAATTTGAAAACAACTTTATTTGCAAATAAGAAACAGCTACATTTCACGCATTCAATAAACCGTTATTTCTTTAAACAAAATTCCGGTGCTAATGTGGCGTTTGGGAATTAAAATTAAGGGGTTAAAAGAAAAATAAATGATCGCTGTGTGCTCGAAATTTCGCTTTATTTACGGAGAGATTTTCTCTAAGAAAATACTGGTACTGAAGAATCTCTTGTTCAGAAAATTCCAGGACCCGTACGATTCCTGTAGAACTGACACTACAAGCTGAGTTGAGATAATCATTCTTTTCTATATATGCTAATTAAATAAGAAAATTATACTAAATTGTTCGACTTTCTTAACCCATTAGTGCCTAGCGTCCCTTTTTAGGGACGCTTCAAAAGGTGCATTCAGCACTGTTTTCGACACCGGTAAAAAAGAAAAGCAATAATTATTTTATTTAAATGATGCATTTTCGTGATTAATGAACTAAACTTAAATATTCTAAAAATAGTGCTGCCAACCAAATAAAATTTACGCAAAAGATACTGGGCACGAATGGGTTAAATGTACCCTTAATACAGAACGCATTTAACAATGGAACTTTTTTAATTGGCTTATCACCATACTTTAACAGCATATATCTACCCTATATATGAGGACGTGAGTTTCAAAACTCGTCTTATCCAGAAAATCAAATTTGGGGAATAGCAAAAAAAACCTCTGACTGTCTCCATTGGTTTTAATTGTAAACTAACATTTTGCAATGCCAGGAATACATGACAAAAATTGTTTTTTGCAGGTTGTAGTGTTTTGATGCAGGCTCACCCACAGAAAGATTGATAGAGAGATCTCGATGTTTTTTGATAAATGCATTCACAATTAAGCCTCATCAAAAAAAAATCAGTGACCCTCTAGCTTTGTTGGCTTTACGGCTCTGTTCTACCGGTGCATAGTTTAACCCTTTGAGCTCTGATGGTAGAATTTTCTACCACATAATTTTAATTGCGAAATGTCACAGCGGCACCAGAAAATTCGACCAAATTTATTTGAAAAAGGTTTAATGCATCCCCCCCCCCCCCGTATATCTCGTTAACCGTTTTTTCTTTGCAAAATACTGGTGCCAATGTGACATTTGAAATTTTGAAGAAATTTACCCACCAGAGCTCAAAGGGTTAAGGATATGGATTTACTATAGTATCGAGAGCTGTTACAGAGTTGGCAAGTCTCCGGCATTTTACCCGGTAAGTTGAGATGCCCGCAGTCTCAGCAATCTCAAGCCCTATTGCACTCTCCGATCGTTTATCACAATATCGTGGATATTTTGAATCAGTTCTAATGTCGTAACAAAAATTCTGATAAAATGTCCTTACTAGTCCTTGACGCGTACAAACCCTGTAAATCTAAATTAAAGATAGAATCAAATTATTCTTATTTTCTTAAAGAATACATAATAAGTTCCGCTTTTTCTTTAGCTTCGTACGTGATAAGATCAGCGCTCTGTATAGATATAAGGATTTTAGAACTATTCCGTTTACTTGACTATTAAAAACTTTTTTCTGAAATACATCCAATTAAAGCTAATCAGATTCTAGTGGATAATATTAAAAAAGAATCAGTATTAAAGCGGTATTAAGTTCTTTTTAACAGTAATATCAAGTTAAGCAGTGAAGTTTACTAAACAGACATGGTCATCCTAATTATCTTGGGCTTATCTTGTGAACAGTTATAGAGGTTATTGCATTTCGTTCTTCAAGCTAATTTGCAAGTCTTCAGTTACACATTTTCCCTTATGGAAACGTATTGTTTTACAAGCAGTTATTTTTATTATTGAATAATTTTCATTAAGTGTTTTATTCTTAAAATGCAAAAAGAAATAAAGAATGCAAGATGAATACTTTTTCCTTAAGGATAAACCGATAACATTTAATGACATTGCCCGAAGTAAAATTATTATCTATACATTTCAAATAACGTTAAATAAAAAAGATCCATGTTTAAAAGCTATCACGATAGTTTACGTATTAATATTTCTGTAAAGAATGTTTTTCATTCCTTTAACACGTTGACAGCTACAGACTGTAACAAAGAGGTATTTTTTAAGCAGACATTGACAAAGCAGGTTTAAGTGTTTATCAAGTCTTTTCAGAATTATTAATTGCATAAATGCTTATTAATTTTATATTTTTTAATTGAAAAACTAAAATTTCAGTTATTTTTACAAATTGAGCGACAAACTGAAATCATTAAAAATGTCTGGGCAGTTACAAGAGGCTCTCTTTTTTTTTACAAATTACGCTTCATTTATTCCGATAAAAAAAGAAAAAAAAAGATAATCAGATGTTAGAATACATCATTTTAACCCTTTGAGCTCTGATGGTAAAGTTTCTACCACATAATTTTAATTCCGAAATGTCACAACGGCACCAGAAAATTCAACCAAATTTGTTTGAAAAAGGTTTAATGCATTTTTTCGTGTATCTTAACGGGTTCTTTTCTTTGCAAATTACTGGTGCCAATGTGACAGTTGGAATTTTTAAGAAATTTACCCACCAGAGCTGAAAGGTTTAAGCGAGTAAAAAAATGGAACATAAAAAAATATATTGAGTAAGAGGTAATTTTTTCATACCTAGAATAAAAGGAAAATTACATTATTCTCACAAATATTATCAATTCTCTAATATAAAATAGTACAGTATATGAGCTTTGTAAAAAAAAAAAAAAATATTTTTTGACATCTTTAGCCTTCTGATTTTTAAAAAATTGCAAAATTGATTTTAGTAGTGACGATGCAAAAGGTGCTTAACCTTCCTACCCTGAATGGGTCTAATCGACCAAAAACTATAATTTGTTTTATACGATTCGAACCAGAACTTTTTTCATAAAGAAAGTTAAATAACAGATTCAGATAAATAAGTCAGTTAAATATATTAAAATGTTTTAA
Organism: Maratus speculifer; assembly: GCA_964019185.1. Taxonomy (NCBI): domain Eukaryota; kingdom Metazoa; phylum Arthropoda; class Arachnida; order Araneae; family Salticidae; genus Maratus; species Maratus speculifer. The sequence continues at coordinate 87,850,736 of OZ025299.1, read as the reverse complement.
ATAAAAATTCTGGTGAGAAATGTTTTTGTCAAGATTGAGTAAAATTTGGACAGGGTAGGAAGGTTAAATGATAAATAAACTTTTGGAGTGAAAAATCAAATCAGCATCGCCGTATACTGAGAATACTCTAACAATTTATATCATTTGCTTTGTGGGAGATAACAAAAATAAATGAAAGTGTCTTTTAAAGCTCACTGCATAAGTAAGATTAACTTTTGGTAATTATAGAACAGCGACACAGTAGTTTTGGGCAACTGCCTCCACTAAACTTAAATAGAATTGCTCGTGTTACAATATCTGAGAAAGTCTGTTATTAAATCGTAATTAATCTGTTATTAAATAATAATCTGTAATTAAATTAATATCTATTTAAATTTTGCGATATCAATTGGTTCTGTGACGCACAACTGTTCCATCGCAATTTGGGGTATGTTGCTGATATATAACAGTGATACAAAGGTAAAAAAAATGGCAGTATGTTATAAATAAATCTATATAATTGGAAATTTTTCTGTAGAATATTTCTCATTCCTTGAATTCAAATAATATTTCAAATTTTAATTTCTTGAAAGGCATTCGTGTTTTCCCCCTCTCCCCCCCCCCCCCCGTCCTCTCAGCGTTGGTGGCTCACGGAAAAATATTCCATCTTGTGTTGTGTTGTTGCATTGACAACACATGATGGTAAAAAAGTTCTAGGCTGCGTATCGTGCCAAGTGGTTAATTTAGTAGAACGTTTGTGAGCTATGCTGATGACCCCGGTTCGAAACTCGGCTAAGATATTTTTTCACTCTGTTGGCTTTATACCTTTTAAGCATTTAAAATTTGAAATATTAAGTTGTAAATAGTTTTGTTTCATAGCAATAAATCATCAATAAAAATACTGGTGGCACACGTTTCGGTATGTCGGGGCAGTCAATGTGATAATAAATACAAACTTTTTAAATGTAATTTTATTTGATTTTTATGAATATGTTATTAGATTACATTTTTAAAAAAAACTTTTATGCATTACTTTTATTTAAAAAAATCCACCTATAGATTTTAACCCTTTCCGGCAAAGTGGTCTCACTCTGGGTACACCTAATTTTAATTGCAAACTTGCAAACGGCACCAACAATATTTTACTGATATTTTTCTTTTATAACGAAAGCTTAAATTAAGGAGATCATGATTTCTAAAAAGTCATTTGTAAATTTCGGTGTCAGTCAATAATGTCTCATTTTACGGACAGAAGTTGCATGTGCAGGAAAGGGTTAATGAAATTTTCTCCTTATTTATATGTCTCATTCATGTAGAATTTCAGTCATAATTCTGTTAAAAATCGATATTAATTTTTATGGGTGGAAGTTTATTCCGGCAGTAGTTCGGCCGTGAGCTTCTGCCATATTGCGACACACTGAACGATCACCTGTCAATGTCAGTGAAAGACATTATAATACCGGAGCCAACATCTACCATTAAAAACGAATAGAAATTTTTAGCATATTCTTGAAAAAAATGTCACATTATTCTTTGCAATAGAAATCATCCTTTGCATTAATTACTAAATATTTGGATTTGAATATGCTTAGGGCGATTTCTTTTTCACGAGAACCATAAAATATGTTCATTCTGGAGAGTATATGGAAACTCGAGGGTTTAAAAAAATTGCAAATTCGAAACAAAAATTTTCCACTTTTAAAACTCATTAAAAATGTTTAAAAAGTTTATTTTTGCGCATATCTTTAAAAGAATAATGAATGTTACCTGTTCTGAAAATTCGGAAATGCTATATATGTTGCATGTCATGAAAACAAATTCTAAGAGTACTTTATGAATCATGTTTAATGCTATTTTGATTACTGTATCTTACCATCATAAAGGGTGGGTCATAATGTTGGTAATCTTAGTTTTAACATTTGTGTCTCAAGAGTAGATCAAAGAGTCAGTTATCATCGTCATAAATTTTAAAGACAAATCCTGTTTGATAAATATTAGGCGTTTGTATCCTCCCTGTGTAAAGGGCGTGCCATCGAAATGTGAATTGCTTAAAGACTATCAACTTGTAAGATGGTTTTTGCAAATACACAAATAAAAATTTAAAAAAAACTTTAAATTTAGTTTTTTTGTGGCAAATAAGTTATTTCTTTCTTTCATGAAAGTATATTAAAAATATCTTAAGAGAAAAAAAACCTTGAAATTAATTACCCTAATTTTTGGCGTATAATCTGCGGATCAAACAATTATTTTTAGACCCAGAAAATTTTAAAAATAAAATGTAACTTTTTAGATCGAAGTAAATATTTGGCTCCAATAACTAAATAAAATTTCTGGGTCTAAAAAGAATTGTTTGATCCCCGGATTATACGCCGGAAATTACGGTACAAAAGAATATCACATAAGCGCAAAATGGCATAATCAGAGTTCATACGCATAGAGATATTCAAAAGATTTTTGGTGTTTTAGTATCAGAATTTCGTAAAGTATGGGTCGGTACATACTTTTCATTAAATAAGGCAAACATTACTTTGCGAAAATTCTGGGAAAAGGTCCCTGAAAGTCTTTGAAGAGTACGAACCCTGTATAAATAAAGGGAATTTCTTTGGAATATCTTCGGTACCATGTCAAACTATTCAAAATGAAAATAGTGTTGCCAGAGGGCCACTTTTTTGAAATTCAGATATCTTGAATAGCACCATTTTTCTGGAATGGTAAAATTTCCCTTGTTTTCGCCTTAATTAATATACCATTAAAGAAATTTAAAATAAGGAGAATTTTACTATTGCAAAAAAATGGTGCCAAACAAGAAATCTGAATTAAAAAAAACTAGTCCACTGGCAACACTGTACAATAATGCAACATTAACCCCATAATCCTCATTCCGGTCAATATCACGGGTTGAGGTGTCATTCATTAATTCTCATTCCCGTCACATTTTCGGGTTGGAAATTTAATTACTGGAAGAAACTTTCGAAATAAAAATTTTTTTTTAACTGGCATTTCCTTGTGAAGTCTATGAATATTAACGTTCGGGATGGATTTGCACGATCTACGTTTTGGTAAATTATGGATTTAAGCATTTGTAAAAAATCACAGTTAAAAAATAATTATTGATGATCAAAAACTAATGTGTATTCATATATCACTTATAAAAATTTGTAATAATGTGAAAAATAAATGTTTTTATTCGAATTAATTTGTATAGCGTAAAACAAACATTAAGACACAGAATTCTCGCATGATGGCTTTTCTACAAATGTGAATTTGTTCTATAACATCTTTTTTTTTAATCTACAAAAAAAAAGGAAAAAAAAACCTAATTGCATATTTTATTTAGAAATCTTATGATTACTCAATTACTGTCATAAAAATAGGTATTTCTTTATGTTTTTTCCAAATATTAACCTTTTGTATTCGAGAGGTGATTCTTACAGACCACTAGTGTCCCGCATAAATGGGTGCCACAAACGTTCTGGACACCAGTATTTTAAACTAATTTTCTTCGCCTTATCTAATGACCAAATAACCTGTGATAAAATACGGTGAAATAAACTGTAAGATATTATTGGTGTCCAAAGCATTGGGCGTCCCGATTTACGAGGGACACCTTTCAGTACTAGTAGTGAGTTAAAGTCACCCCTCGAGTGCAAAGGGTCAAGCGATCTTTAACCCTTTAAGGGGCAAAAGAATTCTGTTCGTAAAAAGATGAATTAACAGACTGACACCAGTATATTCAAACGAATTTGTTAGAAAATAAAAATCCAATATTTTGCACTTTCATTAGAAAAGCAAAATTTTATTCAAATATTACTGGTGCCATTTGTCAATTTTGGAATTAAAAATAGGTGGCTAGACCCTCTAGCCACCGCCCTTGAAAGGGTTAAGGGGTTAATACAAAACTAACACATTTTGCTTTATATATTTGTATAGATTTATTTAAACCACTCTATAGCATAATCAGAAATACGATAAAATAGATTTTGAAAGTTGTAGTATAAAAGAGAATAAAATCTATATTAAATGAGCACAACAGAAAATACTCCCACCGGATTTAGCAACAGGATTTTTTGTTGCCCACATGCCTTACTAAAATACTTTTTATTCTTTTTTCCAATTTTTATAACATTTAAACTGAATAGAAGTAGAAAATGTCATTGAATGTTTTGATGGTCTGAAATAAGAATTGGAAAAAGCGATTGAAATTTTTCTTTGACATGGGCTTTTCCACTGATTCAATTTTTAGCTTTTCACTATTAACCCCTTGAGGGGCAAAGCACTTCTGCTCTTAAAATGTTCAAAGGATTGATTGACACCGGGATTCACAAACAAATTTATATGATAGAAAGTAAAAGCTGTTTTTCGTGTATATTGTAAAAAGCAAATCTTAATACTAAAATTCCGGTGCCAATGTGGCATAAGGGAATTAAAAGTAACTGGTATATATTATATACCGGTGCCCTTCAAGGGGTTAAATCACATCTACTAAATAGCACTTTACTTTAAGATACTATTTATCCAGTAAATAAAAAAAGAAGTAATGCAGTTGAGGATGTTATATTCTCGGATCACAGAAAGTGTACTATAAACCTTATTCAATCTTAACTCGTCATTTATTATGCGACATTATAAGATAAATTCTGCATAAAATTTATTATATATATTTGTGTTTCGCCATCAAAAGAAAGCATTAAATATTAGTAACCATAATTCTTCTTATTGTTTAATTTATCCTCAAATTTTTGAATAAGCCTTGACTTGGTATAGCTTTTTCTCACTAAGGTAATTTTACATGCATAAGTGCCTTTTTCACCAAGATTGTCAATTCGGCTTCTACTTTATTCAGAAATTCCACAAGAAGAATTTTTACTTTGCAAAATCCCAAATATCTGTTATTAACAAAGCAAAAATTAGCATTTTGAATTTCAGATACAACTTTCTGAATAAAAAAGTTTGTCAAACTGGCACTTTTAAATTAGACTTTTAGTTTAATTTGTCACGAGCAAAATAATGCCTTTATTAAACAGTAAATTATGATTGATAGGAATCAGAATTTACATTAAATTGATTTGGAAATAAATAAATGCTTTTCTCATTTACGTGTACTATAAAAGTATTTTTTATTTCCAAAAGTTATGGTAATATTTCTATAGGTGGAAACTAAAATTATATAAAGTATTCTTTATACCCCATATGAAAGGGTTAAAGTCAGAGCTGCTTTTTTCTTACAACTAAAATTAAATAGCATATTTTGCCTTATTTAATCATTAAAATATGCTAATAAAGAAAGGTTTTCACAAGGTTCGCACACTCCTTGGAATTTCCAAGGACTCTGGCACCACTATTAAAAATAAGAAAATTTACATTTAATTTTTAAACCACAACATTCGTAATCCCCACCTTCATTCACAGATTTTGCGATATTTTTTCTGCAGTGAAACCCTATGAAAAATATTCTTAAAATTTAGTGGTAGAACTGTGCGAACCCTGTTTTCAATAATGACAAAATTTTCTCTTAAAGTTTCGTGATAACAAAAATATGTAGAAGTTGGCAGCTATGTTAAAGTAGATTATTGACTGTTACGGGCAATTGAGTGAGATCCAGGTAGCAAATCCGGGAGTCATTGCTTTCTAACCCGGTTGCTAACCATTAAACTAGAAGATGATCTAATTCAGGGTTAAATATTAGTTGATTAGGTGGTTAACTAATAGAGTTTCAAAGATTTCTTTCTCAAATGATCCATTTTTCTATTATGTATTTTTAATAAACGCAACAAATCAAAAAATATTCTACCAATATATTCCCTAAATATTCGTACTTTATTGTTACCTTATGAGTTGACCACCAAATTCAAGGGTAAAAGCGAATACTGGTATTTATACCAGTATTTTAACCCTTAAATGCATAGGATAGAACGCGTTCCAAAAAATGCGCAATTCAAAGAATCAGAATTCATACCAGAAAAATCTAAATAGTAAATTTTTCTTTATTTAATTACGAATGGTCTGTCATTAAGTAAAGTGAAAATTGCTCTTTTAAATTTCTGGTGAGAATACGGAATATGTGAATAACACCCCCAATAAATCGGGAACACTTATGGTATCGAAAATGATACAATATGCATTTAAGGGTTAAAATAGATAGCTCTCCTTTATTTAATAGGAGGGAATTATTCCGAATTATGCGAATAAGTAATACAAAGAAAACTAGTAAGAAATACTGCTTTTCTTGTTCCTCTCGTACTGAGGAGTGTTTGGGGGATGAGATTACATTTTCGAAGTTTTAAATCTTGTCGTTCTTTAGAGTCACTGTGCTGAGAGATTAATGTGATTCACAATTATTCCACGTGAAACTAATAACATTGGGTAACATTGTATACCCAGGATTGATTAAAACATTTTAAAAAATAATGATGCGAATAGAATATAAAAACATTCGCCTGTCATTGAAACTTTGCAAAACCCCAACGTTTTTAAATCATTAACTACCAAACTTTTAAGGTTGAGTTTTTTTTAACTTTTTTTGCTGAACGTCGTTTGCCACCACAAATCCTGAAAGATAATTTTTCTTTATTTGATCTAAAAACTTTGCATCTTTAAGGGTGTTCTCAACTGCTTTGCTCAACAAGCGCGAAACGTTTTGACACATTAACTAATTAACCCTTTCCGGCGCAAGCAAATTTTATTAGTAAAATGATAAATTGTCGATTGACACCGGAATTTATAAAGGACTTGTCTAGATATTACGAATTCCTTAATTTAAGCTTTCATTGTAAAAGCTAAATTATATTAAAATATTACTGGTGTCGTTTGCAAGCTTGGAATTAAAATTAGGTGTTGCCGGCCCGGCAACACTGCGCAAGAAAGGGTTAACTGTTTAACCCAACGATACGAAATTGGGAGGCTTGACTATGGAAGAGATTTCGAATCGCACTTAGTTTTCCATTTTGTGATAATTAATTTACCTATCGAGTTATAAGCGATTTCGATCACGTGATCACTCCTTTTTCTCCCTTTGTAAGACTGGTTTTTCTTTTTTCGCCAGGAAATGTCATTTAAAACGTCAATTTTGACAACTTGTTCTGAAATATCTAGTGCGTTTGAAAAAAAAAAAGGACCTTCTAATTTCATGTATTTTCGATCAAAAATATATTAAAACATATGTCACAAAGTTGTCCTTTTTGATTTAAGAACACCCTTAAATAAAGTTAATTCCCTTACCTGTGTCCAAGAAATGTCAATTTACGATGTAATATCCCTTTAAAATCCAGTCCACATGATCGTGCTGGTTAGACATTAATTTAAATTGTTGCTTCAGAGTTGTATGTAATAAAAACCCAAACCGAACGATCATGTTGGTTTTCAGAAAGAGTAAATTATCATCTTTTATCAACAGGCAGTGCTTGTAGTACAGGTTTTACTTTTAGACAGCATAACTAGCTTTCTCATTGCGTCTTAAAGGGTTAAACTAATAAACAAAAATAATTTTGGCGATTAAGAAAACAAATACAAATGAACAAGTGTGATACGATTTAAATCGATACAATTATTTTTGACAAATTGTGTCTGCCTAAATAATGTTTCATCGTAACAATTTAGCAAAGAGCTTTCTAAAATAACCTGTTTTAATTGCTTGGTAGAAGGACTTAAGAAGGTGAATAAATTACCTTGAAATATAAAAGTAAATAATAATATAGCATGTATCTATACAAATTCTGTTATCAGAATAGAAAATGATTTGAATTTAAATCTACCTTAATTAAGTACAAATTCGTTGTAACTGACCTTCTACTCAATGAATAACATGCTATTAAAACAATGGGTACATTGTATACGAGGAGTTTGCCAAAGCTATGGAAATATTACGGTTTGAGTAAAAAATAAAATATCCTTCAATAATTGATAAATATTGGTAATAAAAAGTGGAAATATCATATTAGCGAAAATTCAGTAGCAAAAACGATAGCAATCATACATAGCTAGATGATAGCGTTCCATCGTTCTTTTCCTTACGCGCGTTGATTTCCATCGTTTACCCAATGGAGCTATGATTAAAGAGTTAGAGACATATTGTATTGTCTAGCAGTTGTGAGTGAAGCAACTGAGGACGTTGTCATCAGATGACGGACATTTTTTTCAATCTTATTAGTGATTTATGATTATCATCGGTGAAAACTTACGTCAATAGAATTATCAATTGAATAGAAAGCTTATTTTAATTTAAGCGCCTTATTGATGGAAAATTTCACTCACAAGCATGGTAAATTATTTCTATTTCTTTTTACCGGTGTCAATATGCACACGTATTACAATCCTTTCACTGGCACAAACAGTAGGTTGTCTTGGTTGTCACAATGTGGCGGAATTATAATCACCGAAATAAACTCCTACCAGTATAAATTAATATCAATTTTTGAGATTATTTTTGGTTGAAATTTTCTATTAATGAGGCTTTTAAATAAAGAGAAAATTTCCACAGTAGTAATGAACCCTTACAAAAGCGGTTATAGTCGAAGCTTAAGTTTTTAAGGACATGTCAGTTCCTTCTTCTTAGTTCCATGGTTTTCTCCCACTTTATACCTATTTTTAACCTTGTACGCGTGCAGATTTTTATCTTTCTTCTCACTTACCCTCCATTTTTTGCTCCTCTTCAATCTTCAAGTGTTATTCATTCAGACTTTTGAAAAGTAATGTTTCAGATTTTGGACAATTAGAATGTACTGTAATATGGATTTGTGTAGTACGAAAAATAATGAAGTAGAACATAAATTAAGTGTACGTTATAAATTAAATATTTTCCAATCAAGATTGGAATATTTGAATACATAAGCCAAAATTTAAATTAAAATAACAAATAATGTTTATTGAAACCTATTGACGGGGTATGCATAAACAATGTGAGAAATTCAGTTCCAACACATTCTAAGAAAAATTGCATTAGTAGATGAAATAAGTTACCATTTAGTTAGTTAAACAACAGTACCGTTTTTTATATACAAATAAAATGTAGGCACGAATTGTGTACTTTCGTAACCAAATATTTTTCTAAATGTTAATTGTATGTAAGGTATCAGTTCCATGACAGAATGGTGATACTGTATTTAGAGCTTGCAGGCCCATAAAGCCAGGGAGCGCTCTGGCCCTCTAAGTAGCAGGCCTGCACACTGACACAAAAATGGTGGCTGCCGTAGGCGTTTTTTTAACGGTTTATACGTTCCCTTGAACTTGAATACCAATGAGCTCTAAAAGTTTCCCTCTTTACTTTTTACAGATAAAGTAAGTCAAAGAAATTATTTATAAAATGCTGATGTCTAACATCAGTTGATTGTACAAACGATTAAAGAAAATCCGTCTATGATAGCTGCCATTTTTGTGTCGGTGCGTAGTAATACCATTAACTCTTTGCGAGGCAAAGGACTTTCATTGCGAAATTGTTGAAATAAATGTGAGACACCGGAATTTACGAATTTAATTGAAAAAAAGTAAAAGCTATTTTTTCCATAAGGAAAATATTTATATCAGACCTCTGGTGTCAATGTGGCATCTGGGAATCATGTTGATTATTCCATGTAACGAAACATTGAAGCACAAAGGGTTAACCTCTTCACGAAGGGAGCCTTTTACGAAATTTTTAATCTTTTATCACCGGATTTTAAAAACAGATATTTGTGCCGTATTAAATAGAGGAAATGCTCCGATTAAATAAGGAAAATTTGACGACAACATTTTACGGGTGGAGATAAACGAGGATTCTTAAGTCTTTTTGAGGCACGTATACGCGTGTCGCTCGTCCCCAAGGGGTCAAGGGAGCACTGGCTTGCGCACCGCCCCCTACACATTGGGTCAGAGTGCTGGCACAAAAATATAGCGTCTGTCATTAGAAGGGTTTTTTTAGGCGTCTGTACGGTCTCTCATATTTACATACCAGTAACTTTACAAAGTTTATTTGGACCTATTTAATCTTAGAAAAACAAAGATGAGAAAACTTAAAACAATTATTGGTGTTCAAATTGAAGGGACCATATAAACGCAAAAAAAAAAAAAAAAAAAAAAAAAAAAAAAAAAAAAAAAAAAAAGCAGCCCACGATAGCCGCCATTATTTGTGAGCGCTCAGGTCTAGTATTCAGGGCCGGTGGCTTGCAAACGAGGCAAACGAAAAAGAAATGTTACCGCGATGTATTCTACTTATCTTTTTTTAAAAACTGCTGGAGCCATGTGATGCTCGAATACAACGATGCAGGTGTGCAAAAAAAGCATCACGTCACTTTCACGGTCTGTAAAAAAAGATACTAGGGATGCACCGTTGTAGCCTGTCTTTTTTGTTAGCCTCGGCTTGTGAGTATATGACGCAATGAGTTCTTAGTCCACGATTTTATGAGAAGTCATCAGCAGTGGCGTAACCAGGATGGGTGCCCAAAACAAGTAATATTGTAAAGTTTTCTTCTCCTTGATACATAGCAGAAAATTTTCTAGTTAGATAAGGTGAACAGAACTTAAAAAAATAATCGATATTCAGAGCGCTTGAGTACCCACCCTGGTGACACCAACGATCAGTAATTAATCATCTTTCGTTTTGTGTTCTTTTGAGTTCACGTTAAGATAAATGTGATAGTGTTTTAAAAACGAAATGTTATATGTGATTTATCAAATAAATTCCACCGATCCAGTGCAGAGACATTTACACGGAGAATAGAAAGTTCCTTCAAAATATACACTGCGGTAGCAGAGAAGACAGAACTGAATTACCAATTTTCAATAACCTGTTTAGTGATGAGACATTAGCAGAGCAATGAAGGACTATCGCATTGAAAAATTATAAAAAAGGAAAAAAATGGTGTGTTTTGATGTCTTTTAATCGTATTTGGCTGTCTAAATGCGCATAACATACTTTTTTTTGCCTAACTAATTAACGTACAAACTGATTTTTTTTTTTCAAATTTTGAATTTGGTTTGCATTTTTCAGTGAAAAACATTCATAATTTATTACTTTACTCATTGTGTTAATGTCCATTTTAGTTTAACTTTTATTTCTTTGTTGAGAGCTTTTATTATTTTGGACGGATGTTTGGGAAAAAATCTGACATTCCTGCATTTTTAAAACGCAAATTCTAAAAATTAAACAATTTAGCTAAAAATATTCTTCATTCATAAAAGAGAAATGAACAGGAAATTCTTGTAATTCAATTACTCCATTGTCTATTCGGATTTAACTTTTAAAGTTAGTTTTTTTATGGGATTTCCTTTTTTAAAATTTCAGCAGAGCATTTAACTGTAATTCCTTAATAATATTTACCTTGTTTGGCGTGATTACTCTATTCTATCATACTTATGGAGGAATTGTACTTTAAATATTTTATTAAGTATAAACAAAAATACAGAAAACTCTCTGTAAGGCGGACTTTGTGTAAGACGGAAATCTGTCCATGTCCTTTTGAATCCATAGACACAGAGTAAAATTTGTCTAAGGCGGATATTTTCTTCGACAGAAAATTTTTTCGGTCCCGAACGATTACGCCTTAGACAGAGTTTACTGTAATATGTAAGGTGTTGCAAAAAGGCTGTTACGCGCTTTAATTTTTTATATTTGTGAGATAAGTAAGAAATTTAAAATACAAATGTGATTAAAATCAGATAGAAAATAAGACAATATTAAAGATATAATTTTGCCATCAATTTTTAAAATGTACTCTTGATTAAATTTTTAGGCGACCTATCTAGTCAAAATTCGTCAATTAGAAAATTTTCAATTTTCTGAGATAAGATCATTACAAAAATTGCATATACATGCCTTAACACTAAAATCGCCGGCTATTTTATTCAAGTTTTATGACACTTGTTTGATACTAGAATTTTTATTTACAACTATTTAACTTATTTAATTAGCCTATTTTTGTTTTGCACGTATTTAACAAACCTTATCAAGAAATGTCTGCTTCGAATTGGCTATTTTCAATTTGGCAGTGGTCATAATGATCCCTAATGGCGATTCTAGTGTTAAAAATTGAATCAGGTGAGCTGAATTGAATACTGGGAATGACGATCATATATCAAATTTGAAAGATAGTTGTGAAAAATATTGGAAGAAAGAGGAAACAAAGTTGATCTTAAACAATAAATTAATCGATTTTTTTAAGCATTATGTTTGGCGAAGAACTTTGAAATATTCACAGAAATATTATTAAAAGAGCTTTGATATGTATTGGAGTTAGCAGATTAAGTTTAATTCCAATAAAGTGATGTACTATATGCTACATACTGCGGAATATAATAGGCTTTAGATACGGTGTTACTGACCGAATTACTGTGTTCTTCCAGCTCTCGCACTTTATATAAAGCAAGGTATGTGATCTGGAGATTTAGTCAAAATATCATCATTATTGTCAAAATTATGAAGAAAAATTCTTATTAAATTTCCAATGACATATCCCTCTTCTTGACTGAATAAATGGGCTCTGAAAGCAGATTCAAATACAAAGTTTTTTTGTTATAACGTGCATTGGTCTCCGGTATTTTAAGTATGACTATAATAGGATAAAAACATTCGTCTTATTTACTGACGTAAGATTTCAATTGATAAGAAAGAGCTTTCTGTCGAAAAAAATTGTGATGCACTGAATACGCATAAATTGGTAAGATTCAAATGCGTACCACTTTTAAAGGAGGGCATTTTATACCTTTGAGGGGTAGGGGATTTTAATGCTTCGAGAAAGAAAGTCATCTACCCCCGATTTAATAGCGGATTTCTTGAAATGGCGTAGTGGTCGAAAAGGGGGAGGGGATCATTTTATTACATTTATTATTATATGCTAAATTTTGCTTCGTTTAACACTAGAACCGCGGCGACGGGTCATTTTGACCCGTATCATATGCAGAGATGTTGAATCGAACCAGAAAACGCTTTATAAAATTAGCCAAATATAAGCTGGGCAAAAATAATTTCAATATATAATTTAAACAGTTTTAAATGAAAATTCCGGTGAGAAATATTTTTATTTAAACTTGAAAGAATTTCTCCGCGGTTCTAGTGTTAATCATAGGACATTCAATGATTATCGTAATTTCGGGTGTATAAGCCGCGGATCAAACAATTCTTTTTGGACCCAGAAATCTTATTTAGTGCTTTAAAACAAATATTTACGGCAATCAAACAAGTTATATTTGTTTCTTAAAAAATTCTGGGTCGAAAAAGAATTGTTTGACCTGTGGCTTATACACCCGAAATTACGGTAAATGAAACCAAATTTTCTACATAATTGTACTGGCAATAAAATAATCCAACCACCCCTTACGCTACTACTGTTCCCAGTGTGCTACTTTTTAAAAAATCTGATTTCTTGATTGAAATCACTTTTTTGAAATAGTAAAATTTGTCTTGTTTAACCGCTTCCCTGTTTTACGCGTTGTACGGGTAACGCGTTTTTGCCATTCATGATTTGCCCGTACCACGTACGGGCATCCATACTACCTATTGTAATTTATTTTTCTCACCAGTAAAATTTTATTGTAAATTTTGATTTATTTAATCCAAGTTTTTTCTGATTCAATTAGGCAAAAATTTGTGTTTTGAAAAGCCGGGGGTAAAAGATTAAAAATTCTGTAAACGACATAAAAAAATATAGACATTATTTGAAAATTTGTTTCAAAAATATTGATAAGTTAAGTAGTGAACCTTATTTAGTGAGATATTAATTAAAGCAAAAACAAGGGGAGCTTTACCATTTCAGAAATAGGTGCCAATCAAGAAATCTGAATTTTTAAAAAGTAACTTTCTGTCAACACTGTACGCTACGGCATGGGTCTCTAGTATCAAATTATATTACAAATATAACACAATCTAGACTTTTGAATTTAACTACAAACACAACAAAATTTTTCATATTAATCGAATCAATATTTCATGAATGCAACATTTATTAATACCAACAAAAAAAGAAACACATCAAGGAAAACGTGTCAATGTTCTCATCAGAAACATTGCGTTTGAATTATACATGAAAACAAAAGGTGTAACGCGATCTCTGATATTGTGTTATGAATGCTAATTTCACCCCAGGGGTTACTTTCGTTTTCTTTCCCTGTAAAGAAGGAAATAACAACTTTCGAGGAAACTGTATACATTTCATTTGGTTTGCATTTCTAGTTTTGAAAGAGAAATTTATTATTCATACTTCAAAGGAGAAAAAAAAAAGACACAAATCAAATAAAATTTCCTCGTGGCGATCATTTCTTTAACACGAAATAACGTAATTTAAATTACATATAAATTTTCTAAATAAATAAAGATTGGAATGAAGTACTGTAGTCGATACGTGTTTCTTGTTTTTTGTCATTTTTGATAATGATCATTATTCATTACGAATTATTTGTACTTCAAAGAAAAAATGAATACAAATAAAAATTTATTGTGGAGATAATTACTTTAAAATGAAATATGAATTTACTAAATAAATAAAGGCTGCGACGAGGTATTGAAATCGATACGTGTTATCTATTTTGTTATTTATTTGATAATAATTATTATTCTTTATTAATGGGTCACTACAGGTCAGGAATTTGAATATCACACATACCAAACAGTAAAATTCAATTTTTATAAAAGTAAATTATGTAATTGATTCTTCTAGTTCGAAGTTTTAATTCTACATGAGCGTTCTTAATTTTGCTACATGATCTGACATGACATCTTTACACGAGCTTTCTTAAGATCTGAACTAGAAATTTAATTAAGCAAAATTGTAACACTTTGTGCGTATTTCAATACATAAGTTAAAAACTACAACGTTTTAAACGTTTACGCAACAAATCTCATCTCTAAAAGAGATTTGTGCGTTAACCCCTTGAGGGGCAGAGTACTTATGTTGCTGGAATATCAAAATGATTGAATGACACCGGTATTTATAAACAAATTCAAATTAAAGCAAGCAAAAGCTTTTTTCGAGTATAATTTTTAAAGCAAAACTTAATATCTAAATTCTGGTGCCAATGTGGCATTTGGGAATTAAAATTAAGTGGTATATATTATATACCGGTGCCCTTCAAGGGGTTAAAACGTTGTAATTTTTAACCCTTTGAGCTCTGGGGCAAATTTCTTCAAAATTCCAAATATCACTTTAGCACCAATATTTTGCAAAAAAAAAAAAAAAAAAAAAAAAAAAAAACGGTTAACGATATACACGAAAAAATGCATTAAACCTTTTTCAAGTAAATTTGATTGAATTTTCTGGTGTCGTAGTGACATTTTGGAATTAAAATTATGTGGTAGAAAATTCTACCATCAGAGCTCAAAGGGTTAACTTATGTATAGAAATTTAATTATATTAACCATCTAATTCGCATGGCAGAGAATGTTCTAGAAATAAAATTATCTGTAATTAAAAGAATCTAAATTTATACCTGTAAATTTCAATAATAAATTTCACTTTATTTAATGATAATATATTATATATATATATATATATATATATATGTTATTATATAAAGAAAATATTGCTGTATTAAATTTACGGTGTGCGTTTGGAATATCTGAATTAAAAAATCCATTTAATTTCAAACACTGTTGATAGGATATATGCTACTATGGACATTAGAGGGTTAAATGTATCGTAACAACACCAGATGGTATGCTCTAGAAAGTATACGTTATAGCTTTATTTGATAAACAGATGGTATAACTTCTTTATATGTACTGTAGTTCCTAACCACCCAATTTTTTATATCAGTAAATTATTACAAAAATGTTTGCTTAATAATTGCAGAAATTATTCAGCTTTACAAAACAAATATTTCTACATAAGAATATTGGTATTAAAATAATCAGGAGGCTGGAAACATTGAATGCCGTTACATAGTACAGTAATCCCCTAACCCCTCAACCCTTTGAGCTTTGGGGTGTAAATTTCTTCAAAATTCCAAATGTCACATTGGCACCGGTATTTTGCAAAGAAAAACACCGGTTAAGGATAAACACGAAAAAATGAATTTAACCTTTTTCAAATAAATTGGGTCAAATTAACTGGTGCCAATGTGACATTTCGGAATTAACATTATGTGGTAGAAAATTCTACCATCAGAGCTCAAGGGGTTAATTGCTCAATATTTCTGAAAAAAACTTTCAAATAATGCATAATTTTTTTTCATGTCTTTTATATGATTTTTAATCTTGTATCACCGGTTTCTCAAAACAGAAAATTTTGCCTATTTGAATAATAATAATGGTCGGATTAAATAATCCAAAATTTAAAATAATAATTTACTGGTGAGAATAATGAACCATGATTGGAATATGGATGCCCGGACATGGCACGGGTAAATCAGAGAAGCGGTTAACATTCGCAAGTTTTTATTATTCGTGGAATAGAAAATGCAGAACATTCGAACATTCGCGAATACTTCGAACTCTTTTTTAAAAAGAAAAGTCTTTTACATACACATTGACAACACTTGCATACAAAGTGTTGTATAAAATGTATTTTTTAAAAGTATGAGTTCGAACAGAATATAAAAATAGTTGCCTGTGCCAGCTTTGCGATCGCAAGTTTGACATTCGCGTTGACTTCTGGAAACCTGAACCACGCGAATGTTAAAGAATCACTTGAACCCTTTTGAAATCCGGAAAGCATATGGTGTTTATGACCACATAAGCTTTCCTTTATCCTCGAACTCTTGATTTCACTGCATTTAGAACAAGTATCTGCTTGTTTTTATTTATTATGCTTGAATTATTAATTTTTTCTGGTTTAAAAATTGAAAAAAAAAATAAAACAAATGTGGTCAAAAATGACCCCAATAGTACTAGGAAGGGGGGGGGGGGTTAAACAAGATAAAGATTGCTATTCGGAAATAGTGGTATTCAAATCCCATGACTCGTGACAGTCTTGAATATAATATGCATAAACTGCAATTTAATCTAGCTGGACGCCACAGGGTTGCAAGTTTGGCTACCATTTTTATTAAGAAACTTAGAGTTCATGCCATGAATAAAGAATAATATTTTATGTTTTGTTTGATAAGAGACATGTAGCGAACACATAAGGTAAAAAATCTTCTTTCGAAATTGACGGTGTGAATTGGAAATTTTGGATTAGAATTAGAGGCCAAGTTGACAACCCTGGAACGTCATGTCATTGTAGTTCAGAAATATTAATTACTACTAACCATGGAACTATTAAGAAAGAAGAACTGACATATCCTTAAAATACTGAAGCTTCAACTGTACTTTTACTATTTCTGCTAATTTTTTCAAGTCAATTTTGATTAATTTTAATTTTTAATAAATTTTTAAACTTATGTTCCCAATTGGGAGCATTGGCCTGTAACAGGTTAAGAAGTTTTTTTACTATATCATGTTTATCTGTAAAAGATATTAATTGAACATATAAATGTTTACTGGAGAATTAATAGTATCCGATAAAAACTATTTTCCGGTTTAAAAAATTTTTTTAATACTCTAATAAAAACTATTTGGTAACATTTCCGAAAATCAGTGGCAGCAATAGAAACATTGTCTTAACCCTTCAATGCACCGTGTCATTGAATGCATCAATGCATCTGGCACATACTTAAAACCATCATAATTCTCATTATGATCCATGAATTTGGCCAATATGATTGTTGTAACTCATGGCTGTCGAACCTGGTGCAGGCGAGATCCAAGAAAATTACAGAAATGAAGACCTTATTGAATCGGAGGTACTCAGAGATTTAATAGGGCAAAAATTTCTGTAAAATTTTTCTGGTGTTTCGCGGGCGCCAGGTTGGACAGCTCTTCTGTAACTCATCAAGAAAAATCCAAAGAATGGTATAATATTTATTTTGCCCATGCCAGATGGCTGCATTTGACAAAAAATTAGAATTTGTTCTTCAGGAAAAAAAAAAAAAAAATCGATCAAGCTATGAAGGCAAAATTTACGTTTATTATTTTAACTAAATGCTGAAAAATATTAATATAAAGAAAGTTGCAGACTGTTAATCAGATAAAAATAATTAATTTAAGCCAAATTAATTGCGAACTATAGCAATACTATATTTAAAAACCCTAATTTTTTATATACGCTACACGCCATAAAATATAAAATTTTAGCTGAAAATGTGATTTTTTTTTTTTTTTTTTTTTTTTACTATTTTTCCCATTATAAGAGCAATGCATAGATTTCAAATATTTTTTTTTCCATAAAAATATAAAAAATCACGCAGTAAAGGGTTAATCAATTCTTTTTTAAATTTTGAAAACATATCAGTTTCTGAGGTTTTTAAAGATAATAAACGCTTTACTGAATTATGGATAACAGGGTGGAGGATATTCTACATTTTCTTTCACGGTTATAGAGGCTTTGTACGACTTCTGGAATTTTCACCCCAGGGAAATTTTTCAGTACCAGTATTTTTTAGTGAAAATCATTCTTTAAATAAAGCAAAATCCCCCCCCCCCCCGTGGTGGAGGTATAAATTGATATTGACATTGAAGTCCACCAAAATGGAGATTCTTTGAAGCCTATACCACAATGGCTTTCACCTCAAATGATCTTTTATTTATACACAGCAATAATTGCACAAACCGTATAATACAAGTTTGCCAACATACAAGGACGAGATAGCACAAGGATATTTTACATGATGTGAGATATATCCGGGAACTCCACACAAAGAGTGTGTGCAATGGAGCCAGAGGGAATCGAACTCGCAACCTCATACGCTCGCAAGCGATTAGCGGCGTGGTGCCTTAACCACTCGTCTATGGAGGCCCTGCAAAGGCAAATCCAATCTTTTCACAAATAAATAATTGAAGAAATAAAAATAAAATTCTTTGAAGAATTAAACAAACGAATTGCATGACCTTCTTTGCTTGAAATTGGTTAAAAATTAAGGCTGATACTAATACTGCTAATAAATTACTATTCCTATTAAAAAATACATACTATATGTATTATTTATTTGTTTGAATAATATTCTATCGTATTACTCTATTATTGTGTTATTAGTATTATTTTATGTATCCTATTACTCCCAGTTTATAGCAGTAGAATAAACTTTATACACACTTATATAACTTCAATATCCGGCTTTTATTTTAAAATCTTTTGATGATGTGTTCCCATTCTTTTAAAGCTTATATTTCGATTATTTGAAGCATCCGATATTATGTACATAAGACATCTAAAATAAGCATTTAAGAGACTTATGTTATTTGGTCTAAAAGGGAATTAGTTTTTGTCTTTTCACTTGTTTCATCATAAACCAATATATTTTTAGTCTCTTCGTCTGAGAATTAATTTCACGTTTTGTTTTTTAAGTCAAAAGAACTAAGTTTAAATTTTTTAAGCAGTTTCTTTTTTATTCGACATTTCTGTTCTTTAACCCCTTAATCCTTTGAGGGGCAAAGCACTTCCATTCATAAAACGCTGAAATGATTAAATGACACTAGAATTCAAAAATAAATTTATTTCAAAATAGATAAATGCTTTTATTCACATAGTTTATAAAATTTAGATTTTCCTTTCAAAATTCTGGTGCCAATGTGGCATTTCTCAATAAAAATTAAGTGGGATATATTTTATCCCACTGCCCTTTACCCCCTTGAAGGGAAGTGGCATAAAATGTATCCCACTTAATTTTAATTGAAAAATGCCACATTGACACCAGAATTTTGAAATGAAAATGTTAATTTTATCAAGTACGTAAAGAAAACCATTTATCTATTTAAAAAAAACATTTATTTTTAAATTCTGGTGTCAACCAGTCATTTTAGCATTATATGAATAGAAGTGCTTTGCCCCTCAAAGGGTTAACCCAGGGGGTTTTCAAACTTTTTTACCCCACAGCACATTTAAACACGTAGATAAACTTCTGAGGAAGCCTAAAATAATACCAAAAAAAAACATATCAAAGGAATGCCTGTTATATTACTTAAAATGTGTTTCTGACTTCGATTTCCTTTGCCTTAATCTATCTGTGTTTTAATCTACGTAAGTATATTCCGATTATCATTTACTTGATTCATGTTATTGAGGTTAACAATGAAATGTTCGGTATTGGAGATAAAATATGTATCACTTATTGTTCGTTTACAGGCACTGTTAAAAGAATTCCACTACATTATAGTGTAAGAGGAAAAATCCCTTGCAATGTATTTTAAGGATGTAGAACATTTCAAACGTATTGAATTTGATATACATCACTGAGGTATGCGATAAAATGCTTTCTGTAAATATGGTATCATTAATTTACAGAGTTACAAAGGAATTTGGTTACTGTACTGTCTATCAGTGATAACTGCTGAACAGTGTTGAATTCAGGGGATGACCCGGGGGAATATTCCCCCCTCGGAGCAATGAAATGTCCCCCCCCGGAAAACTTAAGATTTTGGGTTTTCAATAATCAAAAAGTGCAATCCCCCCCCTTGGAACACTATAATGCCCCCCCCCCCCGGAGAAAAGTGTCTGAATTCAACGCTGCTGCTGAAAATGCGTTTTCCTTTATGGTAATCATTTTTAATTGTAACTTTTTTTTTCAATCAATTGGTGTATATATAAATTCTGTAGATCATATTCAAGGATGCACAAACTAGTTCGAGAACCTTTCCATTTTTTGATAGAAATTGCTGAAGGGGAATTTACGGCAGTGTTAAGCGTTTGTTAATTGAACTGAAGAAATGTATTTGGTATATATACAAATCTATGGGCCATATGCTGGAGGTTACACAAAATAATTCGAATACTTTTCCGACATGGTAATCGCTCAGGTTGCGTTATGAATGTATTATGCGTTTTCCGAAAAGGTGTATTTCAGTACCATATTCTGGATTATTTAAAGGAGAAGTTTTGCTACAGTATTCAGCATTGTATTGGAAAGTGTTTCACAATCTATGTTTGAAAAATGATTTTTTTCTCTTGCTTTATTTACCAGCACAAACAAAATAATTTATTACGATCCAATACAATCCCGTGAAAAAAAAATATATATAAGAAGAATGCTAAAATCTTTATAGATTTTTTATTGCTCTTTAATGTTCAAAAAACATTTAAAAGTATCCGAATTTAACTTTTTAAAAAATCAGAATGTTTTCTTTATACGATATACATTTCAGATAGGCTTACTCTTAAATCGTTTTCCCATAGTAATTTTTATTGCATATTACATTGTAAATCTTTCTCTTCAGGATCAGAGACATATTTTTTCTGAAAGAGTAAAATTTATGTGAAGATGTAAAACCATTTTCATGATTTTCTTGAACACATTAAAAAATACAAATAGAGGAAAAAATGTGAAAAAAAAAATGCAATTATATGACATCAAATCTTATTTTAAAATAAATCATATAATAAGATATGTTGGGTGTTAACCCTTTGAGGGTCAGTGCACTTGTATTTTTAAAAGGCTTAAATGACTGAATGACACCGGAATTCAAAAACA
Organism: Maratus speculifer; assembly: GCA_964019185.1. Lineage (NCBI taxonomy): Eukaryota > Metazoa > Arthropoda > Arachnida > Araneae > Salticidae > Maratus > Maratus speculifer. The sequence goes on along the minus strand of OZ025299.1, from coordinate 87,829,352 downwards.
AATTTATTTGAAAATATATAAAAGCTTTACGTCACATACTTGATATAAATAAAATTTTCATTACAAAATTCTGGTGTCAATGTGACATTTCACAATTAAAATTAAATGGGATATATTTAATCCTACCGCCCCTCAAGGGGTTAAAGTAGCAATATTTTTGCTAATTCTTGACAACTTAGCTAAAAATAGTGTGGTACACCTGTGATTTCCCCTCCCCCACGACTCACCACTTTATCAATTCCATCATTTTTTTTTTACGGACGCTCTATCGAGGTCCCGTCAAAATTTATTTTATAAATGTATATATCCTCATGGGAAGAACATTCTGTAATTTTTCAGAATTTTCTGAGTATGCCCGTATGGAGACGTTCCTTGTTAGTCAAAGGAAAATAAAAAGACGCAAATATAGGAACGTACATTCAGAAATTTTTTGACAGTTTGAGCAAATTTTCATAAATAATCCCAATTTTTTTAATTAAAATATATAATTAAGATAAAAGTTGGTGTAACCAGTTATATACCATCTTGTTCAACTCTCGTAACATATATCTAATTTGTAACAAAAAGCATTTTACTTGTCTATATATTAAATCAAAAATTTTTTACTCTTATGACACTATGGTCACATGAATAACAAATTTTTGATTTATTATATAGACAAGCAAAATATATATATTTTTTATTATTAATGGTATTTTTTTACTATCGTTGGTATTTAACTCGTTATATTAATTTTTATCTTAATTATATTTAAAAAATAAATAATTGGGATTATTTATGAAAATTTGCTCGAAATGCCACAAGAGTAACCGTAGACGTTCCCATATACAAGTGTAGTGTATTATTGGAAATGTTAAACCCCTCTTTTTATAAAATAAAGCCTTAGTTTATTTTTCAATCTAAATTAAAAGTTTCTAAAAAATAAAAGATAAGAGTATAAATTTCCAGAAGACTATTAAATTCTTTAATTTAGTCACTTTTTAAACGAAAACTAAAGTACTATCTTTTTTTTAAATTGCACCAAAAGGAGGGAGTTCTAATTTATAAACTAATGAATTAAAAACATTTTAAGAATAAAAAAAATACTTAAGCTTTTCTCGGATATTTTTCGTCTCTCTTTTAGGATACAATCTTTACTAAGACAAATATTCTTTAAATATTCGTAGTGCAGTAGAAAAGTTCTCGAAATGCGTTTAGCATATTCCACGGATCAAATTAACATATTTTAAATCAAAAATTGTATTCAATAAAATATATCTCAGTCTTTTGTAGTATGTATTCGATTTTACTTACTAAGTAAAATTTTTGGTTCTAAACAGGTTTATTTTATCCGCGGGTTATACTAAATTCGCTCTTGAACTTTTTGATTGCACTAAGTATACATTACTATCTATAAAATTTACATCAGAATGAAAAATTTCAATTTTAAAATTAAAATGCATCACTTTAAGTTTCATTTGGATTAAAAAATGTAAAAATATCAAAACAGTGGTTACGTTTAATAAGTGATAATTTTTGTCTTCAATAATATTATCTAAATAAATTACTAATACTACTAATTACTAATACTACTAATAATATCTAAATAATTTACTTACTTATACAGCAGTAAATTGTAAGTAACTATGTTCGTTGTTTACATAAAATACTTTATTTTTTATGCAACTTGAAAGAATTTTTTTAAAACTATATTTAAACATATAATTCGAGTAACAGATGTTAAAAAGAAAAAAAAAAATAAGCATTATTGCTTCAAAACCGGAAAATATTGCTTAACCCTGTCCGGCACACTGTGTCCGATCTGGGATACCAAATTTTAATTCCAAACTTGCAAACGGCACCAGTAATATTTTAGTAAAATTTTGCTTTTACAATAAAAGCTTAAATTAAGGATTTTAAAGTATCTAAAAAATTCGTTTGTGAATTCCGGTGTCAGTAGATAGTTCTGATTTTACTAACAGATTTTGCCCGTGCCGGAAAGGGTTAATTGTTAAAAAAGTAACGACCCCCCCCCCCCTCCTTAAAATGGCACTCGATCTGTTTCCTACGGAGAGTTTTTTGCAATATAGTTTTTAATAATGTTTTCTGGTTGACACAGATGTTATTTATGTTACAGAATGGGACTATAGCAAAACCGATTCAATTTGTCATGGGCCAAAGCCAAATAATTTCATGGTAGGGGGAACTGGGGTACATTGATACAGTTTTTTTCTAAGATTATTTTTGGTGTCAAGAAAGTAGAAAATTCAAGTTTTTTTTCCATGAGGTGACAGCAAAACTTGTGTAATATGTTATAAAAATGTACAATCATTGTTTTATATAGTATCTTTGCATGTAATTTTAAAAAAATCAAAAAAAGTCATTTGTATCAATGTGCCCCATCCCCGGGGCAGATTGATACGTTTGAGAAAAATGACGACAAAATAATACCAATGCATATTTTTCATAGAAAATGAATTAGAAAACCATTTTATATTTATTTATAAAAATTCAAATCACCCACAATTTATTTTTAAGCAATATTAAAGCAATCAAAATTAAATATATTATGACCTGATGTTCTGGCTGTTTCTTGTCTGATTGTTGGCTGTGGTAACTTTGTCATATCTAGCACTTCAACCCCAGCATTATCTTCTTTCTTATGAAAGATGAAAAAATTACCAGTTTTTCTGTTTATAAATAGGTTCATAAACAAAAAAAAAAAAAAAAAAAAAAAAAAAAAGGATAATTATATTAAAAATTCTGTTTATAATATAAGTATCATTTTCTGTTCTGCAATTTGTTTCTCTTACTTAACATTTCGCATGTCGAAAATACTTTTTTTCTCTGGAGAATCGATATAAATCCGAGATTTGCCAGAATGGCGTCCTTTTCTTTTATTAGTTCTACTAGCACTAGATGCTGGGTAAGTTCCTACATCTTCTGTTTTCAAAAATACTATAAAATGTTCTAATATAAAGAAATTAGAGCTATTTCACTTCAATAAAAACTGATATTAGAAATTTTTCGTGAAAAAAAAGGTTGGATTAAGGAGTGTATGGTAAAAAAAAATAATAAAAGATAATGAAAATATGAACTATTAAAGGATTTAGGCTGTATCAATGTGCCCCGTCATAGACTGTATCAATGTGCCCCATACAGCGATTTTGAATAAAATGAGTCTCAAATCCAACACTTCACAATATTTCTAACAATAAATAATGAAGAACTGATAAAGAGTAGCTGTACTTACCAGGGAGAGTATTCATTTTGGTTGGAAATACTGGAACAGTTGTATAATAGCATTTCAATTGTACAACTCATATTTACTTTTGAACAACAAAAACAATAAATCACCCGTCCCATTTCATCAAACTACTGAATCATTCCAAGATTTTCTGTATGTAGTTGAATACACTAGCATCATCTTTTGGAGCTGTTGTGAAACTTCCTGTAATGACCCTGTGAGCGGTAGAGGGGGTGTATCAATGTGCCCCATGTATCAATGTACCCCAGTTCCCCCTATATATATTAAAAAAATTAAATTAATATAAACAATTTTACTTTAATACAGGGCTCGCAAATGGTCCGCGAAATGAAACCAACATTTTTTAAAGGAAAATTTCATAGTACGTTAGTAGTAGGAAAACAAGAGTACGGGCTCAGCCGGCGGTGGTACTGTGGCACCGTGCCACCGCCTCACCCAGTGCCACCGCCACCGCCGTCCCTCCTGATCCCCCACCATACACCCCCCTCCTCAAACGCCCCCTAGTGGAAAAAAGGAACATTCTATTCTAACATGAGAGGTGAACAACCTTCACTAATTAAAAATATTATGAATCACATCTCAACTCGAAATCATACTATGTGATGAAGATTAAATTTATATTTGAATTTTGAACAACCGTAATTTTAATGAGTATTATTAATTAAGCGAAACAATTAAAATCTCAGTTTTTAACCATTTTATTTAGATTTCTTCAACTACAAGATGAGATTATCAATTTAACACAAGAAAGTTAAACATATATTTGAATTTTGCTTGATAGACATCTTAATGAGTAGTATTAATTAAATAAAAACAATAGAAAATATCCAGTTTTATAGAAAAAGACTGATTTCTTACGATTTTTATCAACTATATGATCAATGTAACGTCTTAAAAGTTGAAATTGAAACATGTATCCTAGTTTTTCAACAGCTATAGCCTTAATCAGTATCGTTAATTAAGTAAAAAAACAATGGAAAATATCAAGTTTTATGGAAAAAGACTGATCTCTTACGATTTTTATCAACTTAAGAGAGAAAACTTAAACATACATTTCAGTTTTTCAACAGCTATAACCTTAATGAGCATTCATAATTAAGTAAAAAACAATGGAAAATATCGATTTTTATAGAAAAAGACTGATTTCTTACGATTTTTATCAACTGCAACATCAGAATATCAATTTGATAGAAAGAAATTTAAGCATGCATTCCAGTTTTGGACAACCATTTCCTTCATGAACATTATTAATTAAGCAAAACAACAGAAAATATTAAATTTTTAACTGATTTCTTCATATTTTTTTATTTATTTATTTTTTTTAAATATAAAATCAGAATACACAACTTAAAATAGAAATTTAAAGATATTTTTTTAGTTTTTGAACAGTCGTTACCTCAAAGAATTTCGATAATTGAACAATTAACAAAGGAAACTAATGATTTTTTAACGAAAAAAGACGAATTAAACGAATTTGGTTAACTTTTACTCTAATTGGAAATTTCATCGTACTTTATATATACCAACTAAGTAGAATTTTAATGCATAAACGAATAATTTAAAGAAATTCTCAACACGCAAATGTGAACCTGCAGAGCATTTCTTATTACGCCATACCTAAACTAAAACTTTTTTCTGCAAACCCTCCATGCATGCATTCCAGGTAGGGGAACATAACAAAGAATTTTGACGTCACAACTTACAAAGGAATACAACAAAATGTTTACGTTCAAGAAAAAGTATCACATAGAGAGAAAAAAAAGAACAGATTTAAGTTATTTATCCATTCTAGTTTTATAACAGTTACTACAACATCTCCAAATTAAAATTTGGAAGTCATAATGAGTGTAATTAATTAAGCAAAATAATAGAAATGTTAGTTTTTCAGAGGGGAAAAGACGAATTTAAACAAATTTTATTAGTTTTACACTAGTTTAATAATAATTTTAAGGAGGAAAAGGACGAATTTAAACTTTTTTTTTTTTTAGTTTTACACTATTTTTTCTCATCTCCAACATGGATATATCAATTTTAACAGAAGAATTAAACGTATATTATAGTTTTTAACAACAAAATCTTAACAAGTATCATTAATTAAACAAAAATAAATATCAGTTTTAAAGAAAAGACGAATTTGAATAATTTTACACTAATATTTTCAAAAGCAACATGGAAATATCAATACTTATTCACATATTTCACTTATTCACTGTATTCAATACTATATTTAATAAATTTGGATACACTTTAAGAATTTCCTAATCTATAATTAAATATTAGCTGTATATTTAATGTTACCCATGTTTTCAACATTAGTTCATAATCGTGAATTTTGTATTTTAAATACCATGTATTCAGGTTCAGATTATTTTCACTTGAAATCATACAGAATTTTTTAACAGAGTTTGTTTTTGAAATCATTGAAGCAACTGTATTTAATATTTTTAACACCAATTTTCTAAGATTTTCTAACATTTTCCGATTATACATTCTTCAGAAGTACATTTCTAAATGCTACAATCACTTTACATATCGAAAAGATATCATTGAAGCAACTGTATTTAATATTTTTAATGCCAATTTTCTAAGATTTTTTAACATTTTCCGGTTATACATTCCTCAAAAGTTATTATTACGTATTCTAAACAATAGCAAATATTAATTTTAAGAATAAAAAGACGAATTTAAACAAATTTTATTAGTTTTACACTATTTTTTCTCACCTCCAACACGGATATATCAATTTTAACTGAAGAATTAAACGTATATTTTAGTTTTTAACAACAAAAATGTAATAAGTATCATTAATTAAACAAAAATAAATATCAATTTTCAAGAAAAAGACAATTTTTTACACAAATTTTCAACTTTGAAATACATTGCTTACATATATTGTTACAGTATATTACTAAACTTAAACTTTTTAAAAAGTTTGAATGTCTTTACAAAGGGTTCATACTTATATTTTTCACGTTTTGACTGCATTCGGAATCTTACAACAAAAGTATACTTTTATTATTATTATTATTATTATTATTATTCTAGAAAACCTAAAAAATCGTTTCTTGCAGCTTTAGACACTTGACATATTAAAACTACTCTACCCATATAATTAATCAAATTAGGACATGATTCATCTTACACTTCAAAATTTCTGAATTTTTACAATACTTATTTTCATCAAAGATAAAAGTTGGTGTAACCAGTTATATACCATCTTGTTCAACTCTCGTAACATATATCTAATTTGTAACAAAAAGCATTTTACTTGTCTATATATTAAATCAAAAATTTTTTACTCTTATGACACTATGGTCACATGAATAACAAATTTTTGATTTATTATATAGACAAGCAAAATATATATATTTTTTATTATTAATGGTATTTTTTTACTATCGTTGGTATTTAACTCGTTATATTAATTTTTATCTTAATTATATTTAAAAAATAAATAATTGGGATTATTTATGAAAATTTGCTCGAAATGCCACAAGAGTAACCGTAGACGTTCCCATATACAAGTGTAGTGTATTATTGGAAATGTTAAACCCCTCTTTTTATAAAATAAAGCCTTAGTTTATTTTTCAATCTAAATTAAAAGTTTCTAAAAAATAAAAGATAAGAGTATAAATTTCCAGAAGACTATTAAATTCTTTAATTTAGTCACTTTTTAAACGAAAACTAAAGTACTATCTTTTTTTTAAATTGCACCAAAAGGAGGGAGTTCTAATTTATAAACTAATGAATTAAAAACATTTTAAGAATAAAAAAAATACTTAAGCTTTTCTCGGATATTTTTCGTCTCTCTTTTAGGATACAATCTTTACTAAGACAAATATTCTTTAAATATTCGTAGTGCAGTAGAAAAGTTCTCGAAATGCGTTTAGCATATTCCACGGATCAAATTAACATATTTTAAATCAAAAATTGTATTCAATAAAATATATCTCAGTCTTTTGTAGTATGTATTCGATTTTACTTACTAAGTAAAATTTTTGGTTCTAAACAGGTTTATTTTATCCGCGGGTTATACTAAATTCGCTCTTGAACTTTTTGATTGCACTAAGTATACATTACTATCTATAAAATTTACATCAGAATGAAAAATTTCAATTTTAAAATTAAAATGCATCACTTTAAGTTTCATTTGGATTAAAAAATGTAAAAATATCAAAACAGTGGTTACGTTTAATAAGTGATAATTTTTGTCTTCAATAATATTATCTAAATAAATTACTAATACTACTAATTACTAATACTACTAATAATATCTAAATAATTTACTTACTTATACAGCAGTAAATTGTAAGTAACTATGTTCGTTGTTTACATAAAATACTTTATTTTTTATGCAACTTGAAAGAATTTTTTTAAAACTATATTTAAACATATAATTCGAGTAACAGATGTTAAAAAGAAAAAAAAAATAAGCATTATTGCTTCAAAACCGGAAAATATTGCTTAACCCTGTCCGGCACACTGTGTCCGATCTGGGATACCAAATTTTAATTCCAAACTTGCAAACGGCACCAGTAATATTTTAGTAAAATTTTGCTTTTACAATAAAAGCTTAAATTAAGGATTTTAAAGTATCTAAAAAATTCGTTTGTGAATTCCGGTGTCAGTAGATAGTTCTGATTTTACTAACAGATTTTGCCCGTGCCGGAAAGGGTTAATTGTTAAAAAAGTAACGACCCCCCCCCCCTCCTTAAAATGGCACTCGATCTGTTTCCTACGGAGAGTTTTTTGCAATATAGTTTTTAATAATGTTTTCTGGTTGACACAGATGTTATTTATGTTACAGAATGGGACTATAGCAAAACCGATTCAATTTGTCATGGGCCAAAGCCAAATAATTTCATGGTAGGGGGAACTGGGGTACATTGATACAGTTTTTTTCTAAGATTATTTTTGGTGTCAAGAAAGTAGAAAATTCAAGTTTTTTTTCCATGAGGTGACAGCAAAACTTGTGTAATATGTTATAAAAATGTACAATCATTGTTTTATATAGTATTTTTGCATGTAATTTTAAAAAAATCAAAAAAAGTCATTTGTATCAATGTGCCCCATCCCCGGGGCAGATTGATACGTTTGAGAAAAATGACGACAAAATAATACCAATGCATATTTTTCATAGAAAATGAATTAGAAAACCATTTTATATTTATTTATAAAAATTCAAATCACCCACAATTTATTTTTAAGCAATATTAAAGCAATCAAAATTAAATATATTATGACCTGATGTTCTGGCTGTTTCTTGTCTGATTGTTGGCTGTGGTAACTTTGTCATATCTAGCACTTCAACCCCAGCATTATCTTCTTTCTTATGAAAGATGAAAAAATTACCAGTTTTTCTGTTTATAAATAGGTTCATAAACAAAAAAAAAAAAAAAAAAAAAGGATAATTATATTAAAAATTCTGTTTATAATATAAGTATCATTTTCTGTTCTGCAATTTGTTTCTCTTACTTAACATTTCGCATGTCGAAAATACTTTTTTTCTCTGGAGAATCGATATAAATCCGAGATTTGCCAGAATGGCGTCCTTTTCTTTTATTAGTTCTACTAGCACTAGATGCTGGGTAAGTTCCTACATCTTCTGTTTTCAAAAATACTATAAAATGTTCTAATATAAAGAAATTAGAGCTATTTCACTTCAATAAAAACTGATATTAGAAATTTTTCGTGAAAAAAAAGGTTGGATTAAGGAGTGTATGGTAAAAAAAAATAATAAAAGATAATGAAAATATGAACTATTAAAGGATTTAGGCTGTATCAATGTGCCCCGTCATAGACTGTATCAATGTGCCCCATACAGCGATTTTGAATAAAATGAGTCTCAAATCCAACACTTCACAATATTTCTAACAATAAATAATGAAGAACTGATAAAGAGTAGCTGTACTTACCAGGGAGAGTATTCATTTTGGTTGGAAATACTGGAACAGTTGTATAATAGCATTTCAATTGTACAACTCATATTTACTTTTGAACAACAAAAACAATAAATCACCCGTCCCATTTCATCAAACTACTGAATCATTCCAAGATTTTCTGTATGTAGTTGAATACACTAGCATCATCTTTTGGAGCTGTTGTGAAACTTCCTGTAATGACCCTGTGAGCGGTAGAGGGGGTGTATCAATGTGCCCCATGTATCAATGTACCCCAGTTCCCCCTATATATATTAAAAAAATTAAATTAATATAAACAATTTTACTTTAATACAGGGCTCGCAAATGGTCCGCGAAATGAAACCAACATTTTTTAAAGGAAAATTTCATAGTACGTTAGTAGTAGGAAAACAAGAGTACGGGCTCAGCCGGCGGTGGTACTGTGGCACCGTGCCACCGCCTCACCCAGTGCCACCGCCTCACCCAGTGCCACCGTCACCGCCGTCCCTCCTGATCCCCCACCATACACCCCCCTCCTCAAACGCCCCCTAGTGGAAAAAAGGAACATTCTATTCTAACATGAGAGGTGAACAACCTTCACTAATTAAAAATATTATGAATCACATCTCAACTCGAAATCATACTATGTGATGAAGATTAAATTTATATTTGAATTTTGAACAACCGTAATTTTAATGAGTATTATTAATTAAGCGAAACAATTAAAATCTCAGTTTTTAACCATTTTATTTAGATTTCTTCAACTACAAGATGAGATTATCAATTTAACACAAGAAAGTTAAACATATATTTGAATTTTGCTTGATAGACATCTTAATGAGTAGTATTAATTAAATAAAAACAATAGAAAATATCCAGTTTTATAGAAAAAGACTGATTTCTTACGATTTTTATCAACTATATGATCAATGTAACGTCTTAAAAGTTGAAATTGAAACATGTATCCTAGTTTTTCAACAGCTATAGCCTTAATCAGTATCGTTAATTAAGTAAAAAAACAATGGAAAATATCAAGTTTTATGGAAAAAGACTGATCTCTTACGATTTTTATCAACTTAAGAGAGAAAACTTAAACATACATTTCAGTTTTTCAACAGCTATAACCTTAATGAGCATTCATAATTAAGTAAAAAACAATGGAAAATATCGATTTTTATAGAAAAAGACTGATTTCTTACGATTTTTATCAACTGCAACATCAGAATATCAATTTGATAGAAAGAAATTTAAGCATGCATTCCAGTTTTGGACAACCATTTCCTTCATGAACATTATTAATTAAGCAAAACAACAGAAAATATTAAATTTTTAACTGATTTCTTCATATTTTTTTATTTATTTATTTTTTTTAAATATAAAATCAGAATACACAACTTAAAATAGAAATTTAAAGATATTTTTTTAGTTTTTGAACAGTCGTTACCTCAAAGAATTTCGATAATTGAACAATTAACAAAGGAAACTAATGATTTTTTAACGAAAAAAGACGAATTAAACGAATTTGGTTAACTTTTACTCTAATTGGAAATTTCATCGTACTTTATATATACCAACTAAGTAGAATTTTAATGCATAAACGAATAATTTAAAGAAATTCTCAACACGCAAATGTGAACCTGCAGAGCATTTCTTATTACGTCATACCTAAACTAAAACTTTTTTCTGCAAACCCTCCATGCATGCATTCCAGGTAGGGGAACATAACAAAGAATTTTGACGTCACAACTTACAAAGGAATACAACAAAATGTTTACGTTCAAGAAAAAGTATCACATAGAGAGAAAAAAAAGAACAGATTTAAGTTATTTATCCATTCTAGTTTTATAACAGTTACTACAACATCTCCAAATTAAAATTTGGAAGTCATAATGAGTGTAATTAATTAAGCAAAATAATAGAAATGTTAGTTTTTCAGAGGGGAAAAGACGAATTTAAACAAATTTTATTAGTTTTACACTAGTTTAATAATAATTTTAAGGAGGAAAAGGACGAATTTAAACTTTTTTTTTTTTTAGTTTTACACTATTTTTTCTCATCTCCAACATGGATATATCAATTTTAACAGAAGAATTAAACGTATATTATAGTTTTTAACAACAAAATCTTAACAAGTATCATTAATTAAACAAAAATAAATATCAGTTTTAAAGAAAAGACGAATTTGAATAATTTTACACTAATATTTTCAAAAGCAACATGGAAATATCAATACTTATTCACATATTTCACTTATTCACTGTATTCAATACTATATTTAATAAATTTGGATACACTTTAAGAATTTCCTAATCTATAATTAAATATTAGCTGTATATTTAATGTTACCCATGTTTTCAACATTAGTTCATAATCGTGAATTTTGTATTTTAAATACCATGTATTCAGGTTCAGATTATTTTCACTTGAAATCATACAGAATTTTTTAACAGAGTTTGTTTTTGAAATCATTGAAGCAACTGTATTTAATATTTTTAACACCAATTTTCTAAGATTTTCTAACATTTTCCGATTATACATTCTTCAGAAGTACATTTCTAAATGCTACAATCACTTTACATATCGAAAAGATATCATTGAAGCAACTGTATTTAATATTTTTAATGCCAATTTTCTAAGATTTTTTAACATTTTCCGGTTATACATTCCTCAAAAGTTATTATTACGTATTCTAAACAATAGCAAATATTAATTTTAAGAATAAAAAGACGAATTTAAACAAATTTTATTAGTTTTACACTATTTTTTCTCACCTCCAACACGGATATATCAATTTTAACTGAAGAATTAAACGTATATTTTAGTTTTTAACAACAAAAATGTAATAAGTATCATTAATTAAACAAAAATAAATATCAATTTTCAAGAAAAGACAATTTTTTACACAAATTTTCAACTTTGAAATACATTGCTTACATATATTGTTACAGTATATTACTAAACTTAAACTTTTTAAAAAGTTTGAATGTCTTTACAAAGGGTTCATACTTATATTTTTCACGTTTTGACTGCATTCGGAATCTTACAACAAAAGTATACTTTTATTATTATTATTATTATTATTATTATTCTAGAAAACCTAAAAAATCGTTTCTTGCTGCTTTAGACACTTGACATATTAAAACTACTCTACCCATATAATTAATCAAATTAGGACATGATTCATCTTACACTTCAAAATTTCTGAATTTTTACAATACTTATTTTCATCAAACTTTATTCTTGATCCTATATATTTTAATAGCACAGAATTTTCACATCTGTTTTTATCTACTTATCAGAAAATTATTAAAACACCCAACAACATTTTTCAAATATGAATATTATCTTTACAATTTAATGATGCAAAACATACACGAATACAAAGTTTAATTTTTACAAACATTTCATATTTCAAACCAAACTATTCGAAATTTTCACAACATAAGAGCAAACATTAGACGAACTTTTTAACATTAATATTGCTTAGATCTTTTCATCATAACTTTTAACTATGATAATTATCCATTTTTAGGTTGATTGTCGAAAAACTGTAACTGAAATTACATAAACTTAATGTAAAAAACCATGTTCTCACACAATTTCTTGAAATTCAACAAAGAATTGACTATTACTCCAATACTTATCTACTTCAATCTCGACTCTCGATAGTATATAGATATTGCATCATTACATACTTACAACTCTTTTCAAACGTTTATCAGAAAATCAAGTCAATCAAAGTCTAGTAGTTATCACACCTGTTCCTCAGAAATATTACTATCATATGAAACAGTAAAGAAAATTAATAGATATTTAATATTTAATAACTTCATACGTGAAATTACTGCTGAATGAGAATACTAATAATCAATAAAATCAACTGTTGGACAAAAAAATAGTACAGATTACAGAAAATTCAAATCATTTTTTCTACAAAAATTACAAAAATTAACAAATGAATGAGCAGTTAGAGAAATAATTAAAAAAAATAATGAACATATTTACAAATTTATTAAAATCACACCTTTTTCTGGATTACAAACCACAATTTCTTGAAAAATTTAACACCGAATTTGTAAGATTTTAATCCTAGTATTACACACACTCAATAAATATTCAAAATTAACAAAAAAATAATTTTTTAGTCTCATCAATAAGCAGAAATTCTATATTAAAAGAATATTTTCATAGTAGTACTTATAAAAATGAGAGTTTACAAACTGATTTTCATAATTTTATCACATTTAAACTTAATTTTTTACATAAAACATTATTTAATCAAATTTTATGCTTTCTAATTCAGTAAAATTCAATACTTTTTTAGTTTTTAAACCAATACCACAATATTTATTTACATCAAACTTGATTCTTCATTTTTTATATTTCCACATTACACACGTGAGATAAATACTAACTTGGATCAGGAGTTGAAGTCAATTGATTCCATTCGATTTTCATCATGTAAGCATTGCTCCTACACGAAATTTCTTACTTCTATAATCATCTAATGTATTAAAACTAATCTACTCATATTTTTAATCAATTCATCAGATGTTTTATCTCGCACTTCTGAATTATCGTGCATCAAGTTGCTTAAAATATAAATACTATCTTTATAGTTTTAATGATATATAGTATACATGGTTTATCTTGAGTTAGCACTTCCATAGTATTAATCAAATTATATGTTTCATCTTGCACTTGATCTTAATGTTTTTATCTTGCATCTGAATTATCGCCCATCGAGTTTTTTTTTTTTTAAATAATAATATATTTATAGTTTTTGATTATACATAGCATGTACAAATACAATCTTTAATTTTAACATTTCATATTTCAAATAACCTATTTCCGAAACCAAGCTATGTGAATTTTACCACAATACTTATTATCATAGAATAATTTGTGTTTCACACTTTTCTAAAAATTATCAGATATGTACCCCTCAGAGAAATTACTATCATATGAATAAATGAAGAAAATTTAATTTATATTAAATGTACACGAAATTGATTGCAATATGCATGTATTTAATAAAAATAAATAAATAAGCGATTATTTATACATTAAACCTTTATTAAATATATATTTCTTTCATTATACAGATGTTTCAACAAGATGAACCAAAACAGCAGCAAACTTCAGAAATTAATGATCCGAATGATTCATCCCTACCACATGTAGCGTTAACGAATAACACATATGTGAGTACTTATATGAGAAATACTAGAATTCGTATATGAAACGTAATTAGAGTAAATACAAAATGATTTGTCTTACTATCTACACTTTAACAAGCGCTTTTTACCTATATTATTGAAGAGAATCCTAACTGTGTCCATTTATTTCTATTACAGATGTGGTCTATTTGCTACAAACACTTCTTAAGTAAATGGAATTTAACAGAACATAGAAAAATCTATACAGGTGAAAAACCTTACACTTGGAAAGATTACCATAAATGCTGGTTTTCAAGGAGACGTGAATCAAAAATGCACACATCATCATATAAAGCATCGTCAGATATATGTAAACTTAGCGAAGATATTCAAACATTAGTCAGACTTTTGAAGAATTTAGAAACAAAGGAAGATATTTAGGCTATTTATCCATCATATTTTCACAACACTTACCACAATATCTCAAACTTAAAATTTGGAAGACATACACACTGCCGAAAAGTAATTTTGTGATTCTTCTAACCAGTATGAATGTATAGATATTATTTTGCAATGTATTCTTTAAATGCTCACATTAAATATTCTTTTATATGCATATATCGTTGTGTTTATTTTTCTAATACCTATTACATTAATGAAATACATAACATTTTAAGTGAAATAACACTCTCACAACTTAAAAAATGCATAAGAACATACAAAAATAAGCAGATGTATGAAAAAATATGCAAGTTTACAAAATAATTTCATTGTTTTCTAGAAATATTAAGAAAAAATATTTACAATATGAAAAAATTGCAAAAGTGAAAAGAAAAAACACAAATGTAAAAACAAAAACCACAAAGTGAAAAACTCATAACAAAGTTTTTGAAAAAAATATTTACAACAAATTTTTTTTTTACAAAAACCAAAACTTCCAAAAATATTTTTTTCAAAAAAATTTTTTTTTCAAAAACATTTTTTACAAAAAATTTTTTTTTCAAAATAAGTTTTTACAAAAGTAAAAAAAAGAAAATCACAACGTTAAAAAATGAAAAATTTTTGTTAAAAAAAGTGTAAAAAAATTGCAAAAAAAGTTGCAAAAATTTCAAAAAAAGTTATGAAAAAAGTCTTCAAAAATTTTCGTTGGTCTTAATAGCAGTATGCAATGGCG